>JAPXFY010000017.1:75696331-75773831 GCA_030674185.1 Monoplex corrugatus
AGCCATCGTGCTGGACACGGTCAACGGGTAGGTGTCGCTAGTCTCCTTCCTCTCTGATCCATTTGCCCAGTTGTTGGAGCCCCATACTCATAACGCAAGAGTTGAGGGTTCAACCCTTGGGCGTGGGATGCCGTGGGTTCTTTCAGTCATCATTGCTGTCCTTCATTTTCCAAGCAAAAGTCACAGCGACAATTGTTGAAAAGTGCTGTTTCGTTTAGAATGATGTTAGTTTGTAGAATTCTATACACGCTGGGTGTTTGAAACCTTTTTTAATTTACTTTCGGGATTGTTATTTCTCATGTAAGGAGTCAACATTTTTGTCAAAAATCAAGTCGTCTTTCTTGTAATCTAACAGGCTGGCTGGATCTTTTGTAACGGAGAGCCCTGGACTTGTAGTCTGTCTGTTGTCTCAGGTTCAATCCCAGCCTGCGACATATAGACTTGCCTGTGTGCTATTCTTCTTTATTCATACGAAAGTTGTGATTTGGATTTGTGCACATTTTGGTTCATTCACACTGTTTACATTTTTCTAACTACTTGTAATACTCATTCTGTGTGTGTATATATGTGTGTGTGTGTGTTTATGTGTATGTGTGTGTGTGCTTGTGTATTTCTGATCCTAATGTCAGTGTGTTTGTGTTTGTTTGCGTGTGTTTGTGTCTTAGTGTGTGTGTGTGTGTGTGTGTGTGTGTGTGTGTGTGTGTGTGTGTATGTGTATGTATGTATGTGTGTATGCGCGCATGCCTGCGAGCTTGCGTGTGTTTGCATGTCTATACGTGCTGCATGTGAGTGTGCATGTGTGTGTGTTTGTTCGTTATTTCTTTTAACGTCTATTCACATATATGCTTTTAGACGATGGTGTGTGTGTGTGTGTGTGTGTGTGTGTGTGTGTGTGTGTGTGTGTGTGTGTGTGTGTGCGCGTGTATGTATGTGTGTATCTGTGTGTGTGTGTACAGGGTGATGTTCTGGACAGACCGGGGAGGACGTCAGAAGATCGAGCGGGCCAACTATGACGGCACCGACAGAAGAACTTTGCACGAAGACTTCCTGTACTTGCCTAACGCCTTGGCCTTGGATGTCGCGAGTAAGCATCGTGAATATTTTGTTCTCTCTACCTAACCGGTAACCCCCACCCCACCCTTCGACTCCTCTACTCTAAGAGGGTTAATGTTGCAATTCAGTTCAGGTCATCCCCCGTGGGGATGCCGGGGGCTCTTCAGCATAAATAGTATCTCCATCTTATGGAAATTATGTACTAGAAATTTCCTCTTTTCTGTCACTCTCTTTGTTCTTTGCTTTCTGTCATTTCTACCTATCATTTTCTGCCTTAATGGTTCATTCACCTGTATGTGTTCGATAAAGTCTTACGTACTTTTTCGTAGGATTGATAATTGGGTACATGTATCAAGTGCGTTTTTGGCTCTAGGGAGGTGAGATATGCGGAAGCAATTTTTGGGTACTTTATGCCTGTTTTATATATATGTTTTGGTGTCCTTAGGTATGCTTAGATTCGTATTCAGGTGTGTTTTTAAAATCCCCAGTGCGATAAATTGGACGGAGTGGCCAACGCCATGGGCATGTCCTTAGATTATGTGCGTGATTCATTGATATGTCTACTTGATTTTTTTTTTCCTGTTGAAGTTTTTGTTTTGAAATGGTTACAGCCCTGATATGGCTCTATGCAGTCGGCTGGGTTTTAAAGAAAAATAACAATAACAAGTTCAGGTCAGTTCAGTCAGTTCAGTCTGTTCTGCGTCGTCCGACGCTTGAGGGCTGTCCACGTTCTCCAATTGGATTGGTCAGTCGTTGACACCCTGAGGTCACTGTAACTGTTCTTTACTGGCTGGAGGTCTTTCTGAATGATTTGTTGCCGGCTGGTCTTGAGCTGCCCCATACAGCGTACAGACGTTTCTGCACTCGCTACACTTTGATCTTAACCAAAAGGCCGTGAAGCAGAGTGGCAGAATGGTTCAGACGTTCGCCTGCCAATAACTTAACTCGACGTTCCAGGGTTCGCTCCCCGTGGAGGCCTCGACGTTTCTCCTCAGTTCGACAGGAAAATCGAACTGAACGTCTCGTCCTTCGGAAGGGGACGAAAAACGAGTTGGACCTGTGTGCCCTCTGGCTGCGCACGATAAAGATCCCACGGCAGTTGAAAATCGTGAAGAGCAGGGCATTGCCTGGCTGCCTTGATAAAAAACGTTGGAGAGATAGGTTGATTTCCCAGGCCCCATCCCTTGAAGACCAATTAGCCTTGTTGCCTTTCTGAAGTCTTGGTTAAAAAAGTGAATATGAATGTGAATTTGAATCGAGGGAGAGGGGATGGGCGCCGCCTCTGTGGTGCTGGCCCCGGGAAAAATTGAGGTCTCTGCCACCTTACTCCCTTACAACCCCAGGGTTATGGAACTATCTAGGTAGGACTTCAGGACCTGGCCGGCTCGTGTATTTATGTGCAGACTTAAGGCTTGTGCCATGATCATTCTGGATCTTTCCATCACATGGCACTTATGACGTCAGTGCATATAGAATTCATTCCGAGCGCAGAGACGTCATCTTAAGAAATTAAAGCTGAAACTAAAACTACGACAAGAGGGTTAATGTTGCAATTCACTTCAGGTCTGTTCAGTCGGTTCTGCGTTGTCCGACGCTTGAGGGCTATCCACGTTGTCCACTTGGATTGGTCAGTCGTCAGCACCCTGAGGTCACTCCAGCTGTTCTTTATTAGTTGGAGCCAACCCTTTCAGTGTCAGTTTCCCAAGATGACGTCTTCGTGCTCAGAATGAATCCCATATGCCCTAACGTCACAGGTGCCATGTGATGGAGAAGATCCAGAATGATCACGGCATAAGCCTTCAACCTGCACATAAACTGAATAGCTGGCCAGGTCCTGAGGTCCTATCTAGATAGTTCCATAACCCTTAGGTCGTAGGGGAGTGAGGTGGCAGAGACCTCAATTTTTCTGGGGCCAGCACCACAAGGGCGGTGCCCATCCCCTCTCCCTCGATTCAAATTCATATTCATATTCACTTTTTTTTTTACCAAGACTTGAGAAAGCCAAGACAGCTAATTGGTCTTCAAAGAGGTGGGGCTTGGGAAATCAGCCTCTCCAATGGTTTATATCTAGGGAGCTGGCTATGCCCTACTCTTCACGATTTTCAACTGCCGTATAATTGGTCTTCAAGAGGTGGGACCTGGGAAATCAACTATCTGTCCAACGTTTTATACCAAGGCAGCCAGGCAATGCACTGCTTTTCACGATTTTCAACTGCCGTAGGATCTTTAGCATGTGCAGCCAGAAGGCACACGGGTCCGACTCGTTTTTCGTCCTCTTCTGAAGGACTATAGCTCAGCTGGCTGAAGGTCCTTCTGAATGATTTGTTGCCTACTGGTTTGGGCGGCCCCATAGAGCGTATAGACGTTTCTGTACTCTCTATGGGCCGGGCTGTCTTTACGTTATCCCTTGGGAGTCTACCACAGTACGTGGTTGGGAAGTCTCGTAGGAGACAGCCTTGACACGTGGCCAAGCCATTTTATGCGCCGTTTGCAGATCTTGTTGAATTGTAAGATTATGTTCCAACTGATATATTAGATTATATGAGAGTGTGTGCGTTATGTGAGTGCGTGCATGAGTGTGTGTGTGTGTGTTTGTGCGTGCATGCATGCATGTGTGTGAGTGTGTGTGTGTGTGTGGTGATGGTGGTGGTGGTGTGTGTGTGTGTGTGTGTGTGTGTGTGTGTGTGTATGTGTGTGCGTGTGTGAGATAGATAGATAGATAGAGAGAGAGAGAGAGTGGAGAATCTATGTGTGTGCGCATGTGTGTGTGTGCGTGAGAGAGAGAGAGAGAAAGGGAGAGGGAGAGAGAGGGGAGAGAGAGAGAGGTGTACAGGATCCTAAAGGTACATATTTGATGGGAAATCTGAGGTTTATTGACCTGACAATAGTCCTGATATGGCTCTATGCAGTCGGCTGGGCTTTAAGCAACAATAACAACAATAACAACAATAACAGTACTGACCTGACTACTGCGTATGTTGGTCTGGGAGGTCATACAGATCTCCACCCTTTACCCACCAGGTGGAGGTATCCAGGAAGGACTGAACCTAGGTCCTTCTAATTGGAAGGCGTTTACCGACCTGACTACTGCATATGTTGGCCTGGTAGATCAGACAGATCACCACCCTTTCCCACCAGGTGGAGGTATCTGGGCGGGATTGAACCCAGGTCCTTCTGATTGGAATCCCGGTGTTTACCGACCTGACTACTGCGCAGGTTGACCTCGGAGGTCAGACAAAACTCCAGCCTTCATCGTCCAGGTGCCAACAGGAAGGGTCGAACCCAGACCTTGCCATCAGAAGCCCAAATCCTGGCCAACTTGTCTTATTATACTTATCAGCAGTGTTCAATACCATGCGTCTGTTCTTTTCCATGGGTTCCAGATAGTCGTCTGTACTGGGTAGATGCCGGCACCGATCTCGTGGAGAGGTCTGACCTGGACGGCAATGGAAGAACAACACTGTTGACGCTTAAGCATCACTTGTTTGGCCTGGCACTGTTCGAGAATGCTCTGTACATTACCGACTGGGGCAAACTGGGGTAAGAAAACAAAACCACACAAAACATCAAAAAACAAAACACACATATTGTTCCAGGACATTCTCTGCATTACCCACTGGACCAAACTAGGGTAAGAGAACAAAACCACACAAAATATAATGATCAAACAAAACACACACATTGTTCCAGGAATTCTTTACAATTAACCAACTGGGGCAAACAAATAGTAAGAAACAAAACCACACAAAAACAACAAACAAAACACACAATGTTCCAGGACATTCTCTACATTACCAACTGGGGCAAACTAGAGTCAGACACATCATCAAGACCCTACCCATGTGTTGGCGATCATGGGCCCTCCATATCATCTGTCCCCATGGTTGCCCCCCAAGCACATCTTCCACCCTGTTGAGTCCTCAGCCACTCTGCAAGTCCGTCCAGTGTTTTTTCTCTGGGTCTACCTGATGCTCTCTTTCCTTCCAGCTTTCTTGTTGTGACCAGGTGCTCCAATTCCCCTTTCCTCACAAAATGGCCTATAAATAGTCTGTCTTTCTTATGAATGATCTTCTTGTGTCTGTCTCCATCAAGACTATCTCGTTTGTTTTCTTTGCTGTCCATGGAATTCTCAACATTCTTCTTAGAAACCATATCTCGGCTGCCTCAATCTTGTTCTAGCTTTGCTTGTTGACTGTCCACGCCTCACATCCGTACAACAGTATTGGTTCTATATAGCATTCAAGAACTCTCTTCCCAATGTTAACTGATAGGCATTTGTTGGTAAGAATGCTTTTCATCTTCTTGAATCGTGTTTTGGCTTGGCCGATTCTGCTGGCTATTTCTGATGTACATCTACCGACTAGTGAAATGATCGTTCCCAGATATTTGAACTGGGTAGGAAAACAAAACCGCACAAAACATCAACAAACAAACACACACACAATCTGTGACAATGTCCCAGGACAAAATCTACATTACCGACTGGGGCAAGCTAGGGTAAGAGAACAAAACCGCACAAAACAGCAACAAACAAACACACACACAATCTGTGACAATGTCCCAGGACAAAATCTACATTACCGACTGGGGCAAGCTAGGGTAAGAGAACAAAACCGCACAAAACAGCAACAAACAAAAACACACACACATTATTCCAGGATATTCTCTACATTACTGACTGGAGCAAACTGGGGTAAAAAAAACACACTATAAACAGCAACAGACAAAACACACACATTATTCCAAGACATTCTCTACATTACTGACTGGGACAAACTAAGGTAAAAAACACACAATAAGCAATGAACAAACAAACAAAACAAACTAACAAACAAACAATAAGGTCAAACTGTTCTCTCTCTATACACAAAAATTGATCAAAACAACAACAAAAAATTGTACAAAGTTTTGTCGGGGGAGATAAGAACATTTGCAAACCATCGCAGGCAGATTGAAAGACAGGACTAGTTCTGTCTATATATGCTGACTGTGTCTTGTATAGAAGAAACACAAAATAGATTTAAGCTTGGCCTCTTGTATAGAAACATAATATACACTTAAAATGAGACTCTTGTATCATCATCATCGTCATCAGGTGCCCTGCTGCATGGCGTTGGCGATCATGGATTTCCATCTGTCTCTATCTCTTGTTGCCCCAAGCATCTCCTCCACCCTCCTCGTCTTCAGCCACTCTGCAAGTCCGTCTAGCATTTTCTCCCTGGGTCTACCTGGTGCTCTCTTTCCCTCCAGCTTTCCCGTTGTGACCAGGTGCTCCAAATCCCCCTATCTCATATCTGTCTTTTCCTAATCTTCCTTATGAGTGATCTATTTGTGTCTGCTTCCATCAAGACTGTCTCGTTTGTTTTCTTTGCTATCCATGGAACTCTCAACATTCTTCTTAGAAATCACATCTCGGCTGCCTCGATCTTGTTCTAGCTTTGCTTGTTGACTGTCCACGCCTCACATCCGTACAACAGTATTGGTTCTATATAGCATTCAAGAACTCTCTTCCCAATGTTAACTGATAAGCATTTGTTGGTAAGAATGCTTGTCATCTTCTTGAATGCTGTTTTGGCTTGATTGATTCTGCCGGCTATTTCTGGTGTGCATCTGCCGTCTGATGAAATGACCATTCCCAGGTATTTGAACTTATTAACCTGTGTCAAGGTTGTGCCATTTGCTGTTATTTTGCATGAGGAGATTTCATGTTTTTTACTGATCACCATGACTTCAGTCTTCCTGCTGTTTAGTTCCAACCCCTTACCTTTGCTTTCTATTTCTAGTATATTCACAAGGTTTTGTAGGTCCCTTTCCCTTTCTGCAATTAGCACGGTGTCATCTGCGTATCGAATATTGTTTATCATTTTCCCTCCAACCTTTAATCCAGGGTCTTCTTCTAGGTTTCTCATGATGTTTTCGCTGTAAAGTGAAAACAGATTTGGTGACAAAACACAACCTTGTTTGACTCCTCTTTTGATGCTTTGGAAAGAGCTTATATTGTTTTCTATTCTCATTGCAGCTGTTTGTTATCAGTACATATTTCTGATTATTCGTAGATCTTTTCCATCAACATTGAGTCTCTCCAGTTGGTTGATCAATTCTCCATGTCCTACCCAATCGAAAGCCTTGGTGTAGTCAACAAAGCATAAATACAAATCCTTATTCATCTCAATTGACCTCTCTATGATAGTTCTTAGGATGTTTATGGCATTAATAGTTCCTTTCCCTTCCACAAATTCACACTGTTCTTCTGCTATTTCTCTTTTGATTCTATTCCTTGTCCTCATCATGATTATTCTTTAGAGGATTTTTGCTACATGACTCATCAAACTGATTGTGCGAAGGAGTTCGCATTCTATAGCCCCTGACTTTTTTGGAATTGCAATGAAAATTGATTTTGACATAACTTTGGGGATTTTTCCAAGAACATACTTAAGGTAGGACTCTTGTATAGATACATAAAATATACTTAAGACAGGTTTCTTGTTTAGGTACATAAAATATACTTTAAGCAGGACTCTTGTATAGATACATAATTTATGCTTAAGGCAGGACTCTTGAATAGACATACAAAATATACTTAAGGCAGGAGTCTTGTATAGATACATAAAATGTACTTAACGCAGGACTCTTGCATACATACATAAAATATACTTAAGGTAGGACTCTTGTATAGATACATAATTTATGCTTAAGGCAGGACTCTTGAATAGACATACAAAATATACTTAAGGCAGGAGTCTTGTATAGATACATAAAATGTACTTAACGCAGGACTCTTGCATACATACATAAAATATACTTTAAGCAGGACTCTTGTGTAGATAAATAAACATATTTAAGGCAGGACTCTTGTATAGGTGCATAAAACATACTTAAGGCAGGACTCTTGAATAGATACATAAAACATACTTAAGGCAGGATTCCTGTATAGATACATAAAACATACTTAAGGCAGGATTCTTGTATAGATACATAAAACATACTTAAGGCAGGATTCTTGTATAGATACATAAAATATACTTAAGTCAGGACTCTTGTATAGATACATAAAACATCTTAAGGCAGGATTCTTGTATAGATACATAAAACATACTTAAGGCAGGATTCTTGTATAGATACATAAAACATACTTAAGGCAGGATTCTTGTATAGATCATGATATATGACAGGACTCTTGTATAGATACAGAAAATATACTTAAGGCAGGACTCTTGTATAGATACATAAAATATACTTAAGGCAGGACTCTTGTATAGATACATAAAATATACTTAAGGCAGGACTCTTGTATAGATACATAAAATATACTTAAGGCAGGACTCTTGTATAGATACAGAAAATATATTTAAGGCAGGACTCTTGTCTAGATACATACGATATACTTAAGGCAGGACTCTTGTCTAGATACATAAAATGTACTTAAGGCAGGTTTCTTGAATAGATACATAAAATATACTTGAGGTAGGACTCTTGAACAGATACATAAAATGTACTTAAGGCAGGACTCTCATATAGATACATAAAATGAACTTAAGGTAGGACTCTTGTATAGATACTAAAAATAACTTAAACCGGAATTTTTGTATGTATGCATAAAATGTATTTATACTAGGATTCTTGAATAGAAACATAAAAAAATCTTTAAAGCAAGACTTTTGTATAGAAACATAAAACATATATTTGTGGATTCTTGTATAGATACAATAAGTATAACTACTTAAGACAGGTACTCTTGTAATGGATGATCATAAAACAATAACTTATAAACTAGGTACTCTTTGAATAGAAACATAAATGGTGGATAAATATACTTAACTCTAAAACGTGTACTCTCTTGAAAAATAAGCAAAACATTAAACATGAAGTGGCATAAAAAGGAAATGATCATAAAAATACTTAAACCGGTACTCTTTGATAGAAACATAAATGGGTGCATAAAACATACTTAAACCGGTACTCTTTGAATAGAAACATAAAGGTGATAAACATACTTAAACCGGTACTCTTTGAATAGAAACATAAATGGGTGCATAAAACATACTTAAACCGGTACTCTTTGAATAGAAACATAAATGGGTGCATAAAACATACTTAAACCGGTACTCTTTGAATAGAAACTAAATGGTGATAAAACATACTTAAACCGGTACTCTTTGAATAGAAACATAAATGGTGGCATAAAATCATACTTAAACCGGTACTCTTTGAATAGAAACATAAATGGGTGGAAAACATACTTAAACCGGTACTCTTGAATAGATAACATAAATGGTGCGATAAAATATACTTAAACCGGTACTCTTTGAATAGAAACATAAATGGGTGCATAAAAATACTTAAACGGTACTCTTTGAAAGAAACATAAATGGGTGATAAAATACTAAGATTGATAAAACATAAATGGGATAAACTCTTAAACCGGTACTCTTTGAATAGAAACGTAAATGGATGGATAAAATATACTTAAACCGGTACTCTTTGAATAGAAACATAAATGGGTGCATAAAACATACTTAAACGGTACTCTTTGAATAGAAAATAAATGGGTGGATAAAATATACTTAAACCGGTACTCTTTGAATAGAAACATAAATGGATGGATAAAACATACTTAAACCGGTACTCTTTGAATAGAAACATAAATGGATGGATAAAAATACTTAAACCGGTACTCTTTGAATAGAAACATAAATGGATGCATAAAACATACTTAAACCGGTACTCTTTGAATAGAAACATAAATGGGTGGATAAAACATACTTAAACCGGTACTCTTTGAATAGAACATAAATGGGTGCATAAAACATACTTAAACCGGTACTCTTTGAATAGAAACATAAATGGGTGCATAAAACATACTTAAACCGGTACTCTTTGAATAGAAACATAAATGGGTGCATAAAACATACTTAAACCGGTACTCTTTGAATAGAAACATAAATGGATGGATAAAATATACTTAAACCGGTACTCTTTGAATAGAAACATAAATGGGTGCATAAAACATACTTAAACCGGTACTCTTTGAATAGAAACATAAATGGATGGATAAAATATACTTAAACCGGTACTCTTTGAATAGAAACATAAATGGGTGGATAAAACATACTTTAAACCGGTACTCTTTGAATAGAAACATAAATGGGTGCATAAAACATACTTAAACCGGTACTCTTTGAATAGAAACATAAATGGGTGGATAAAACATACTTAAACCGGTACTCTTTGAATAGAAACATAAATGGGTGGCATAAAACATACTTAAACCGGTACTCTTTGAATAGAAACATAAATGGGTGGATAAAACATACTTAAACCGGTACTCTTTGATATAGAAACATAAATGGGTGCATAAACATACTTAAACCGGTACTCTTTGAATAGAAACATAAATGGGTGGATAAAATATACTTAAACCGGTACTCTTTGAATAGAAACATAAATGGGTGGATAAAACATACTTAAACCGGTACTCTTTGAATAGAAACATAAATGGATGGATAAAATATACTTAAACCGGTACTCTTTGAATAGAAACATAAATGGGTGCATAAAACATACTTAAACCGGTACTCTTTGAATAGAAACATAAATGGGTGCATATTGTATCTATAAAACATAATTAAAAATACTTAACCGGTACTCTTTGAATAGAAACATAAATGGGTGATAAAACATACTTAAACGGTACTCTTTGAATAGAAACATAATGTGGATAAAAATACTTAAACCGGTACTCTTGTAGAAACATAAATGGTGGATAAACATACTTAAACCGGTACTCTTTGAATAGAAACATAAGGGGATAAAAATACTTAAAGCGGTACTCTTGTAGGAAATAATGGTGAAAACATACTTTGAAAGACATAAAATAAACAAAAAAAAAAAAATAAATAATACTAACAGACTTTATGCAAAGCATACTAAACCGTACTCTTTGAATAGAAACATAAGAATACTTTAGACAGGACTCTTGTATGGATGCATAAAACATACTTAAACCGTACTCTTTGAATAGAAACATAAAGAAGATTACTTAACGTATTGAAGAACTACTTGCAGGATGCATGCATAAAACATACTTAAACCGGTAGTCTTGTATAGATACATAAAAAATACTTAAGGCAGGACTCTTCTTCCCCCTTACCTCCTCTCTATTGGATCTTGGGTGGTGGTCTGGGTGCTAGTCTTTTATCCCGCGGCAACAAAGGAGTTGTCCCCGGTAAAATTCTATCGAAAACACCACGTTGGTGTGGTAAACAGAAATACACAAATCCAGTAGAAACAAAAGGGGGTGGTGGTGGGTGACACTGTACTGTGACAAAGCGTCCCCAACTGCACTTCCAGGGAGACCAGCCTGAATTCCACATGTTAAACCCGTTGTTAAAAGAAGAGAAAAAACAAACAAGCACAGGTGCAAGTAATGTTAAATAATTATACTTATGTTAAACAATTATACTTACCCATTTCTGACGTGGTGTTAGTCCTGATATAGCTCTAGTGGTCGGCTGGGCTACAAGCAGTGTGAACTGAACTGAATTTACCCATTTTCTAAACCTGGGTTCCAATTGTCCCGACAGACCACGATCCAATAGCAGCCAGCTGATTCGTCTGAAACTGGATGGCAGCAAAAACACCACTGTCTACTGGTCCTTAACCTCCAAGCGTCTCATTGACATTCACGCCTGTTCACCTCAAGTCTCCTCTGGCAGCAGTAGTAAGCCATCGTTTGTCTTGTCTGTGTGTTCTGGTACTTGATGTCTTGTCTGTTGGAAGTTTATCTGGAAAGGGTGGTGGTGGTGGTGGTGGCATTGATTGTTAAAGTGTGTGGTCTTGAAAGGGAGAAGTTTTGAGTGCAGAGGCTTGAAATGCTGAATGGTTCCCCCCCACCCACACACACACACACACACACATCCAGGTCGGATTTGGGTGTCCACCTCCTTCCCTACCCCCGACTCAATAAGGCCTTAAGCGTGAGTCGAGGTGCAGAATTAACAGTTCTTGTTCGAGGAGACAGGGACCACCAAGAAAACGACCAGTGAAGAAGGGCATGTGAAGCACTTAAGAAAAGAAGAAAAGGGTGTTCCATGTACTTGCATGCAGCTAAGGTCCACACACACACGGACATACACACACACACACACACACACACACACACACACACACACAACAGACACACACACATACACACACACACATATACACACACACACACACACACATACACACACACACACATACACACACACACACACACACACAAGACACACACACACGGACATCACACACACACACACACACACACACACACACACACACACACACACACACACACACACACACACACACACACACACACACATACACACCACCCAATCAATGATTATGTCCCAACAAATTCAGATGATGCCAAAGAAGCTTTCTGTGAAGAGCTCATCCGTCTCATTGCTACAGTCAACTGCAAGGATTAGCTTATCGTTCTTGAAGAATTCAGTGATGCTATGGGAGTAGACTATGCTACCTGGCCAAGTGTCCTTGTACACAACGGCACTGGCAAATACAACTCCAGTAGACTGGTGTTGTTGTCAGTCTGTACTCAGCATCAGCTCAGGCATAGACATGTGACTAGTTGTTTTTTTTCTTAAACCAAGTCAGAGTTCAAATATCGGCAATCTGAACTTCTAAACTGCTATGACGGAAGCTTTATCCCTTATACCACACACACACACCACACACACACACACACACACACACACACACACACACACACACACACTCACACTCACACACACACACACACACACACACACACACACACACACACACACACACACACACACACACACACACACACGTACTATATACAATTAAATCTTCTAGCTTGTATAATGTGATGATGTGCCTTCCCTCTGAATGCTTCCTTCTGCCTCGTCTTTCCATCTTTCATCATTTTTTCGTATCGGTATTTTGTTTTTGTTCTTTTTTGTAGATTTCACAGCTACATGCAGGTTAAAATGAATTCATCATATTCTTCTTTATACTTCATTTGAATGTGATTATGTGTTTGCATATTTTTATTCTGTGTTTTGTCTTTTTTTATTTTGTGCGACATTGCCAACATGTTTGTGCATTTTACGTTGTAATTAATTGTGAAGAGCCACTTTATGCAAAATGATATAATGATATTTTGTGTCTGTGAATTTACGCAGTAATTTATGAAAATGATAATCAGAATTTCTATAATTTATTATGTATTTGTGATTCCATGGGGTTAGTGTGTTTGTCGGTTAGTCGGTTGTGGTTTGTTTGTTGGTCGGTGGGTTGGTGGTGGGGGTTGACTGGTTAATCTGTGACACAGTAATTTCTGGTTAATCTGTGACACAGTAATTTCTGATTATTTGTGATTCCTTTAGGTCGGTTGGTTGGTTGGTGAGTCTGTGTCCTACCCATTTTCTAAACCTGTTTTCAGGTATGAACGGTTGCAGCAACAAGAATGGTGGCTGTGCTGTCATCTGCGTACCGTTGCCAGGGAACAATAGTCGATGCCTGTGTCCAGATGGTCAGAGACTGACCAGGGACCAGAGAACCTGTGTGAACGGTGAGGAGAACTGGTGTGGTGGCCCACCTGTTATTTAAGAAAATAAACAAACACTCTACGTTATAATTTTACAAATTCAAAAGTTTGTTTTATACAGCATTTTGCCCCTGATATGTTTTTTCTTCTTAAGATCATATTTATTACGCTGATAGCGTGTATGTCCTTCATTGCCCTCAAAACCAGGACAAAATGGACATTTATCAGTGTTATGAACTTCGAGGTGGCAGATAGCAAATCAGACTATGGCAGGGGTGCCCACCGAGTCATTTGCAGATGAGCATGATGATTGCCTGGTGTTGTTACCATCATGTTTCTGATCAAGGTGTTCCTGATCATGTGGCATCTGGTCTTGTTCTCCCCTGTGGGGATGCTGAGGGCTCTATCAGTATAAGTAGTATCCTCACCTTGTGGAAATTCTGTGCTAGAAATTTCCTCTTTTCTGTCACTCTCTTTGTTTCTTTCTTCCTCCTTTGCTTTCTGTCATTTCTTCCTATCATTTTTTGCCTTCTTGGTCCATTCATCTGTACGTGTTTGATAAAGTCTTGCGTACTTTTTCTTAGGATCGGTAATTGGGTACATGTATTCAGTGCATTTTTGGCTCAAGGGAAATGAGATATGCAGAAGCAATTTTAGGTAATCTATGCTTGTTTTTATGTATGTTTTGGTGTCCTTAGGTATGCTTAAATTTGTATTCATGTGTTTTTTAAATCCCCTGTGAGATAAATTTGACGGAGTGGTCAACGCCACGGGCATGTCCTTAGATTACATGCGTGAATGCATTGATATGTGTACTTGAATTTATTTTCTTTTTTTTTTCTAGTGAGGTTTTGTATGTTATGAAATGGTTGTAGCCCTGATATGGCTCTACGCAGTCAGCTGGGCTTTAAATAATAACAATAAACAATCTGGTCGTGTTGACGGCTGTTCCGATCAGCACAGCTCACAGGTAGTAAATTCTGTGTCCCAGGTGCTTGACCAGGGACCAGATCCGGCAGTGGCATGTTAGTTTAGGGACAAAAATGGATTATGAGATATCGTTTTTGTTTCAGCAGGAATGTTAGGGTTGTTTCAGGAGTGGGGCAAATTGATGGATGACATAAACTTTTTCCATTCTGGTTTCCATTTCTGCGCTGAGACTTCTGTTTGCTGTGGAAAAGCTGCCAAGCATTTAATTCACTCACTTGTTTGAGTTTAATGCTAGTGGTTTGATGATAAGGTATCCTGATGTTTTGCTGACTTACATCGTATCGGTATTGTTCTTGCTGGTTTTCATATTGTGGTTTTCACAAGCGATGTGCAGGTTGCTTGTGTGTTTCTATAGTCTTCCCTCTTGTTCGTCTGCTAGATTTTGATCACTCAGTATCTCGTTCAGAGATTCTTGGGCTGGGTTTGCCTCTTCTGTGATTTTGCCCAACTGAACTGTAAAGGGTAGTGGTGACAGTACACAACCCTGTCTCACTCCAAGTATGACTTCAAAGTAGTGAGTGAGTGTTGTTTGTTTGTGGACTGCATTTATCCTGTTTGTATAATTGTGGACTGCATTTATTCTGTTTGTATAATTGTGGACTGCATTTATCCTGTTTGTATAATTGTGGACTGCATTTATCCTGTTTGTATAATCGTGGACTGCATTTATCCTGTTTGTATAATTGTGGACTGCATTTATCCTGTTTGTATAATTGTGGACTGCATTTATCCTGTTGTATAATCGTGGACTGCATTTATTCTGTTTGTATAATTGTGGACTGCATTTATCCTGTTTGTATAATTGTGGATTGCATTTACCTGTTTGTATATTGTGGACTGCATTTATCCTGTTTGTATAATGTGTGGACTGCATTATCCTGTTGTATAATCGTGGACTGCATTATCTGTTTGTATAATTGTGGACTGATTTATCCTGTTTGTATAATCGTGGACTGCATTTATCCTGTTTGTATAATTGTGGACTGCATTTATCCTGTTTGTATAATTGTGGACTGCATTTATCCTGTTTGTATAATTGTGGACTGCATTTATCCTGTTTGTATAATTGTGGACTGCATTTATCCTGTTTGTATAATTGTGGACTGCATTTAACCTGTTTGTATAATGGCTGTGATGTTGTCTGACTGCTGGCCTTTGACTTTGTACAGCTGTAATAGCACTTTTCAATACTTTGTTTACCTGGTCAGATGATTTTTCCTGGTCTAAAAAGACAAGATTCATTTCTTTATCGTGCTCGATTGTCTTTCCATAAAGCTGACTTTGAGCAAAGATAGCCGTTGCTCACCCTTTACCTTTCCTGAAAAAACATGTGTGCCTCATTTAAATGGGTTTTACCTTGTATCCAGCGCGTTGTTTCAGGATTTTTACATGAATTATATAAACGTCTTCAGAGTGATATTGCTCTGTATGCTGCAGTCTTTTTGTCACCTTTTTTATTTTACAGATGAGAACCATTACTACTCGCTGCCAATCTTTTTGGACTTTTTTCCTATCTATGCTTTTTGGATTATTGTTCCTGTTGTGTGATTATGTTCCCACGTGCTAGGTTGGTTTCTGTCCTTGTTCCATGTATTCTGGCAGTTTTATTTTGGGGGCTGATCTTCAGTTTCTATTGACCTTCTGATTTCAAGATCTTTGGTTCTTTGTCTTCTGCGTGAGCTGGCTGGAAATGACTGTACAATTCTTTGACTGACTGGGTTGAGGGTTGAAGTATTCATACCATCTGTTTCTGATGCTGCCTTGGTCACTGAAGGAGTTGCCATCTTTGTAAATGATGACCGCTGATGGACAGTGTATTCGCCTGTTAGTCTGATGGTGTTGGATGAGTGGTTACGTAGTTCACCCAGTTTTTCTCCATATTTCTTCCATGACTGCTCCTTGGCTTTTCTGATCTCTCCCTTGCTATGGCATCTTGCAAGTTTGCATATGGTACAGTCTTCAGCCATCTTTGATTTCACATACGACCTTGATTAGCTTCTTCTGTTCTGTGGTGATTTGTTTCAGTCTATCAATAGCTTCTTCTGTTCTATGGTGAGTTGTTTCAGTCAATAGCTTCTGTTCTATGGTGATTTGTTTCAGTCTATCAATAGCTTCTTCTGTTCTATGGTGATTTGTTTCAGTCTGTCAATAGCTTCTTCTGTTCTATGGTGATTTGTTTCAGTCTATCAATACTTCTTCTGTTCTATGGTGATTTGTTTCAGTCTATCAATAGCTTCTTCTGTTCTATAGTGATTTGTTTCAGTCTATACCTTCTGTTCTATGGTGATTTGTTTCAGTCTATCAATACTTCTGTTCTATGGTGATTTGTTTCAGTCTATCAATACTTCTTCTGTTGTATGGTGATTTGTTTCAGTCTATCAATACTTCTTCTGTTCTATGATGAGTTGTTTCAGTCTATCAATACTTCTTCTGTTCTATAGTGATTTGTTTCAGTCTATCAATACTTCTGTTCTATGGTGATTCGTTTCAGTCTATCATACTTTGTTCTATGTGATTGTTCAGTCTATCATAGTTTCTTCTGTTCTATAGTGATTTGTTTCAGTCTGTCAATAGCTTCTTCTGTTCTATAGTGATTTGTTTCAGTCTATCAATAGTTTCTTCTGTTCTATGGTGAGTTGTTTCAGTCTATCAATAACTTCTTCTGTTCTATGGTGATTTGTTACAGTCTGTCAATAGCTTCTTCTGTTCTATGGTGATTTGTTTCAATCAATACCTTCTGTTCTATGGTGATTTGTTTCAGTCTATCAATACCTTCTTCTGTTCTATGGTGATTTGTTTCAGTGTATCAATAGCTTCTGTTCTGTGGTGATTTGTTTCAGTCAATTTCTTCTGTTCTATGGTGAGTTGTTTCAGTCTGTCAATAGCTTCTTCTGTTCTATGGTGATGTGTTTCAGTCTATCAATAGCTTCTTCTGTTCTATAGTGATTTGTTTCAGTCTATCAATACCTTCTTCTGTTCTATGGTGATTTGTTTCAGTCTATCAATACCTTCTGTTCTATGGTGATTTGTTTCAGTCTGTCAATAGCTTCTTCTGTTCTATGGTGATTTGTTTCAGTCTATCAATAGCTTCTTCTGTTCTATGGTGAGTTGTTTCAGTCTATCAATAGCTTTTGTTCTATAGTGATTTGTTTCAGTCTATCAATAGCTTCTTCTATTCTATGGTGATTTGTTTCAGTCTATCAATAGCTTCTTCTATTCTATGGTGATTAGTTTCAGTCTGTCAATAGCTTCTATTCTATGGTGATTTGTTTCAGTCTATCAATAGCTTCTATTCTATGGTGATTTGTTTCAGTCTGTCAATAGCTTCTATTCTATGGTGAGTTGTTTCAGTCTGTCATTCTACGAACAGTCTTGTTTTTTTGTATTCTGATATTAATTCCACAAGGCGGACTGTTTTGTTGTGTTCTTTATCTTCATTCTGCAAAGGCCCGATCACCCCCAAAACACCTGGCTAGGAACATTAGGAGACCTTAAGCCCTGAAACACGCTTGACGTGCTGTACAAATTCTGGCCTTGAACAGACAGAAGTGGAGAACATTCGTTGCCGTACATGCCAGTGTCAGAATAGTTAGTACTAAGGAATCTGAGACATTTCAGTTTTAATGTTGGTACAACAAAAAGTTTTTGGTGCACAAAATAATGAACAAACTCCATGAAACGCGGTTCAATGTCTCAATTAGCAACACACCCAACAAGAGGATAATTAAATTAGGCTTAAATTTGGCAGGAATGGATGTAAAGGTGAATTATTGATCATTTTGTACCTCTTCTTAATTTAATCAGATTGGTTCTTGTTCAGCAACATGTACAGGTGAATTATTTGTAATTTCATACCTCTCCTTAATAAGATTGGTTCTTGCTCTTATTCAGCAACATGTAAAGGTGAATTACACTGCTTATTTCATGTATGCAAAAATATATATATCAAACACATCGACCATCAAACACAAACTCCATTATCTTAATTAATGGAGACAAGCATGACAATTTTATCACATCTGTAAGACAACCGTTCCACTGAACTTATTTTTAGATTATTTTTGGTACTATCAAACTGTACAGTGACTGATTTATTTTGATAATTTATATGATGAAAGTATGAAATTTATCTTATTTTTAATTAAGAATGCATTTGATCCCCACCTGATCTCACTTTAAGATCTCTCTCTCTCTCGCTCTGCATATATATATATATATATATATATATATATATAATAATAATAATAATCAGGTCGGATAGATGTATCCGCTACTGGTAACCTGGAACCCAGTACTACCTGTCACAGGGTCGAATTGCTGGCGACTAAACCAGCAACCCCACCAGTCCTCTCAGGAGGATGGTGAGGAGGGTGACTAGAAACCCTGGTGGAAATAAATTAGATGCATCAAAGGGCGCCAGCTCTGGAGAGCTTCCCGCGGCCATCTAGCTAAGGGAGTAAACCCTGACAGTAAATCCGGTATGGGGCCCCAAAGGCGGTTGGATGGCAAACTTTGTCACTTTCCGGCAGCTCCTGCGGCCGCGTTGGCACCAAAACGTAACAGCCCTGCTGTTCCTTTGGATATGTCAGCGAGGTGGAGAGGGGGGACAAGTTGCATGGGCAACAGCCTGTCTTCCATATTACACTGCCCAGGCTTACATCGTCCATTCATCCACAAACACTCTGCACCTACGACCTGGAGAGGACACTCCAGCCTCGCTACTAACACTAGTGTCGGCACAAACGGGAAGCAACAGATACCGGTGATAAGTCATTGCTCAACTGGCGTAGAGCTGATGCCAGGGGTTGCTTTTGACGGTGGGAGAGACCTTCGTGTCTTACTGGACAGCTACCGCCCGCCTAAGCTGGGCAGCCCCCAGCCAGTTAGGTGCTGTCCCGCCACGACCTGCCTTCTTCATTGGGTGCATGAAGATTAGGAGAAAATCTGACAAGCAGGTCGTTAATTACCGCACCAAACAAAAAGAAAAATTCAAATTCAAGAAACGGATCAGGAAAAGGATCAGCAGTGAAACTGGGCTGTTGGAATGTCCGAACAATGATGCCTGGGCTCTCCCAAGATCTGCAAGACATCAGCGACGCCAGAAAAACCGCCGTCATAAACAGCGAACTAAAGAGGCTCAATGTGGACATTGCCACTCTGCAGGAAATATGGCTGGCTGACTCAGGAACACTAAAGGAAAGGGACTACACCTTCTTCTGGCAAGGAAAGAGTTCTGATGCCCCAAGAGAGCACGGAGTAGGCTTTGCAGTAAGGAACAGCCTGCTGAACATGACTGAACCAGGCAGCGGCGGTTCAGAATGACTCTTGACTCTCCGCCTCAACACCACCGAAGGCTATGTCACTCTCATCAGCGTTTATGCCCCAACTCTGTCCGCCTCTTCAGACACCAAGGATGAGTTCTACGAAAATCTTGCATCAACCATAAGGAACATCCCCAGGACAGAACAACTTGTTCTTCTGGGCGACTTCAACGCCAGAGTGGGTGCAGACAATGACTCATGGCCCTTCTGCCTCGGTTCCTTTGGAGTGGGGAAAATGAATGAGAATGGACAGCGACTGCTTGAGTTTTGCGCCTGCCATGAACTGTGCATCGCCAACTCCTTCTTCAAGACGAAGTCTCAGCACAAAGTCTCCTGGAGGCATCCCCGCTCAAAACATTGGCACCAACTGGATTTGATCCTAGTAAGACGTGCCGCTATCAAAATCGTTCTCCACACTCGCTCTTATCACAGCGCAGACTGCGACACAGACCACTCTCTGGTATGTTGCAAGATCAGGCTACAACCAAAGAAGTTCCACTGCTCAAAGAAACAAGGGAACCCTCGCATTGACGTCAGCAAGATGTCTCAGCCAGATCTTGTAGAACAGTTCGCAGAGGCCTTTCAGAGAGAATACGATGCATTGCAGCCCAGAGACTCTGCCACTGAGAGATGGGAAACGCTACGAGGCACCATGCACCGCATTGCTATAGCCACCTTTGGGAAGAAAACTGTGAAGTCCCACGACTGGTTTGAGGCCAAATCATCAGAGATGACTCCCACTGTTGAGGCCAAGCGTTCCGCACTCACCAAGTATAAGCGGTCACCCAGTGAGAAGAACCTGCAAATCCTCAGGGCTGCCAGAAGTAAGGTTCAGCTTAACGCCAGGCGCTGCGCAAACGAGTACTGGACAGAGCTCAGCGAAGAGATACAGAGTGCTGCTGAAAGAGGCAACATCCGAGGAATGTATGATGGCATCAAGAAGGCACTGGGACCAACACAGAGCAAGATCGCCCCCCTCAAATCCTCCACTGGGGAAGTAATCAGCAATCCTAGCCAACAGATGGAAAGATGGGCGGAACACTACTCCGACCTCTACTCCACACAGAACATGGTGTCCCCCTTAGCCCTCGATGCCATCAAGTGCATGCCGGTAATGGAAGAACTTGATGCAGAGCCAACTGCAGACGAACTCAGCAAGGCCATTGATAGCCTGGCATCAGGGAAGGCACCTGGCAACGACGGAATTCCCCCAGACCTCATCAAGCACTGCAAGACTTCTCTTCTGCACCCTTTGCACGCAGTTCTCTGTCAGTGTTGGAATGAGGGAGCTGTACCGCAGGACATGAGGGACGTCAAGATCGTCACCCTGTACAAAAACAAGGGCGAAAGGAGTGACTGCAACAACTACAGAGGTATCTCGCTCCTCAGCATTGTTGGCAAAGTCTATGCTCGGATCCTCCTAATCCGCCTGCAGAAACTGGCTGAACGCGTCTACCCGGAATCACAGTGTGGTTTTCGAGCAGAGAGATCCACGGTAGACATGGTCTTCTCCCTTCGCCAAATCCAGGAGAAGTGCAGAGAGCAGCGGATGCCCTGCCCTGTATGTGGCATTCATTGACCTCACCAAGGCCTTTGACCTAGTCAGCAGAGATGGCCTTTTCAGGGCTCTCCGAAAAATCGGCTGCCCCCCCCCCCCCCCCCCAAACTGCACAGCTTAATTGAGTCCTTCCACTCAAACATGAAAGGGATGGTGCAGTTCAACGGAAACCTCTCCAAGCCCTTCGACGTATGCAGCGGTGTGAAACAAGGCTGCGTCCTGGCCCCAACCCTCTTTGGAATCTTCTTCGCTCTCCTCCTGAGACATGCGTTCAGCACAGCGCAAGAAGGGATCCACCTGCGGTCCAGATCAGACGGCAGGCTCTTCAACCTCGCCTGCCTCAGAGCAAGGACAAAGGTCCGTAAAGCCCTCATCAGAGACATGCTATTTGCCGACGATGCCGCAGTTGTGACCCATACTCAGCGGGACTTGCAGTCACTAATGAACCGCTTCTCCCAAGCCTGCAAAGATTTTGGTCTGACCATCAGTCTTAAGAAGACAAACGTCCTGGGCCAAGACACGCCATCTCCACCAGCCATCACCATTGATGACTACGAGCTTGAAGCCATCCATCAATTCACATATCTTGGGTCCACCATCACCGATAACCTCTCCCTTGACACAGAGGTCGACAAGAGGATCGGGAAGGCAGCCACAACACTAGCCCGCCTCACACAAAGGGTGTGGACAAATCCCAAGCTGACCACAAAGACAAAGATGGCTGTATACAACGCCTGTGTCCTCAGCACCTTGCTGTATGGCAGCGAGGCGTGGACCATGCATGCTCATCAGGAGAAAAGGCTCAATACCTTCCACCTGAGAAGCCTACGGCGCATACTTGGCATTTCCTGGCAAGACAAGGTGACCAACACCGAAGTCCTAACCTGCGCTGGCCTCCCAACCATGCATACCATGCTGAGACAGCGTCGGCTGCGCTGGTTGGGCCACGTTCGCGCATGGAAGATGGTCGCATCCCAAAAGACATCCTTTATGGTGAGCTTGCCACAGGGCAGAGAAACATTGGCCGCCCACAGCTGAGATACAAAGACGTTTGCAAGCGTGACATGAAGGCGCTTGAGATCAACACTGAGTCCTGGGAGGACCTCGCAGACGACCGCAACAGCTGGAGAACTACTCTCAAGAAACAGCTGCGGATTGGTGAGGACAAACTGTCAGCTGCTGCAGCAGAAAAGCGAGTTCGCAGAAAAGGGATGACAGCCAACAGACCAGCATCAGCATACACATGCGACCACTGCGACAGAGACTGCCTCTCTCGCATTGGTCTGTACAGTCACAGGCGACGCTGCTTGGACCAAGCAGACAGACCATCTAGACATTAGAACGGATGTACTTTGTCCATGGTCAGTCATGACCGAAGGAGGCCTACTACTACTATACATATATACACACACACACACACACACATATATATATATATATTCATAATTAACTGGAAAGTTGCCGTACTTTTAGTTCCGTGCTATTGTTCAGCAGCTTGTAAAGATGATTTATGTCGCTAATTTCATACCCTCCCTAATAATATTGGCTTTTGTCTAATTCAGCAACTCTTAGAGGTGAGTTATATTGCTAATTTCATACCCTCCCTAATAATATTGGCTTTTGTCTAATTCAGCAACTCTTAGAGGTGAGTTATATTGCTAATTTCATACCCTCCCTAATAATATTGGCTTTTGTCTAATTCAGCAACTCTTAGAGGTGAGTTATATTGCTAATTTCATACCCTCCATAATAACATTGGCTTTTGTCTAATTCAGCAACTCTTAGAGATGAGTTATATTGCTAATTTCATACCCTCCCTAATAATATTGGCTTTTGTCTAATTCAGCAGCTCTTAGAGATGAGTTATATTGCTAATTTCATACCCTCCCTAATAATATTGGCTTTTGTCTAATTCAGCAGCTCTTAGAGGTGAGTTATATTGCTAATTTCAAACTCTCCTTAACCCTTGACTCCCGCACCTTATCCTGGCAAAAACTTAAACCCTTTGATTCCCTCACCCTGTCAATCAGCTTCTTGCAGGAAGCTGGTGGACAGGGTGAAAAAATCAAAGGGTTAAGTTTTTACTTTGCTGTCATGGCTGACAACGCAGGATGCTGGTGGAGAGGGTGCGGGAGTCAAAGGGTTAATAAGATTGGCTCTTGTTCTTGTTAACCAACATGTAAAGATGGTTTACGTTGCTAATTTCAAATCGTCTTTAGTAAAACTGACTCTTGTTCTTGTTCAGCAACACGTAAAGGTGAATTATATTGCTATTTAATATGATTGGCTCTGGTTCTCCTCTCCTTAATAAGATTGGTTCTGGTTCAGCAACGTAAAAAATGGATTATATGTTGCTAATTTCATACCATCCTTAATATGATAGGCTAAGATTGGTTCGTGTTTTTTCATTAACATTTTTATTTAGTGTAGGCATATGTATATATTCACACACGTTGACCAGTAAACACAAACTCTTAAGATTGACGCTTGTTTTTCTTTCATTAACATTTTTTTATTTAGTGTATGCATATGTACATATTCAAACACATTGACCAGCAAACACAAACTCCATTATTTCATTTCATGAAGACAAGCATAACAATTTCATCACAAATATTAGAGACAACTGCTCCACTGAACTTTTTAAAAGATTATTTTAGGTACTATCAAACTGTACAGTGACTGATTTATTTTGATAATTTCCATTATAAAAACATATTTACCTTGTTTTTAATTAGAATACATGTATATTTTAATTCCGGTCTGAGCTCATTTTACATATATATATCATTATCATCATCATCATGTGCCCTGAATCATGGTTTTTGGCCGTCATGGCCCTCCATATGAGTCTATCCCTTGTCGCTGCAAGTACATCTTCCACCCGCCCTGTCCTCAGCCATCCCGCAAGTTCGTCCAATATTTTCTGCCTGGGTCTATCTGGTGTTCTCTTTTCCTCCAGCTTTCCTGTTGTGACCAGGTGCTCTAATTTCCCTTTCCTCATAAAATGGCCTATAAATGTTGCGTGTCTTTTCCTAATCTTCTTTAACAATGATCTTCTTGTGTCTGCCTCCGTCTAGACTTGTCTCGTTTCTTTTCTTTGCAATACACATATATCTTGATAATTGATCGGAAATTTGCTTTACTTTTAGTTTTGTGTTCTTGTTCAGCAACACGTAAAGGTGAATTATATCCCTAATTTCATACCCTCCTTGATAAGATTGGCTCTGGTTTGGCCACATGAAAAGATGGTTTATATGTTACTAATTTTATACCCTGCTTAATATGATTGGCTCTGGTTCATTCATCTCTCATTACAGGTTCTGACACCACTCCCTCCATCTCTACATCACGGACGTCTACCACCACCACCACCGCTACGACAACAACGACCATCCCCCCAGTTTTGTCTGTGCTCGTATCCACCTCCGACCCCCAACCTTTTGACACGAAAGGCGATCGTGAGATGACCTTGACCTGTAACGTTGACCCGATTGTGGGGGTCATATCCTACACGTGGAACGTGCCATGCACGCGGCAGACAGGCAACACGTGCGTGTTCACGCCCCGGCCACCGAAGGATGACAGGAAGACGGTCACGTGCACGGTGACGTCATCAGATGGTCGCACCGCCGAGGGGTGGCTGAAGCTAGCACTGAACTGTAAGTAAATTACTGGTTTTTTTGTTTTGTTTCGTTTTGTCACTTGGTTTTTCATTGACGTGGGAATCTGGCGTTTGTTCAAGAGGGCTTCATCGCATTCAGACAATTCCATACACGCTCAACCCAAAATCTGCTCGCAGTTATCTGGGGCGGCACAGAACCGTACGCGCTAGCAAGGATCTTGAAATGGGGAGAGAAACAGGACTTGTGAGACATTGACACCAATCAGAATGATTGTAGCGTTAAGATGAGCGGTGAACAAGTTAACTTTTTATGTTGTGGGGTGGGAGAAGAGTGGCCAAATGGTTCAGACGTTCGCCTGCCAATAACCACGTAACTCGAGGTTCCAGGGTTCACTCCCCATAGAGGCCTCGACTTTTCTCCTCAGTTTAATTGGAAAATCGAACTGAACGTCTAGTCCTTCAGAAGGGGACGAAAAACGAATCGGACCCATGTGCCTTCTGGCTGCGCACGCTAAAGATCCCACGGCAGTTGAAAATCGTGAACAGCAGAGCATTGCCCGGCTGCCTTAGTGTAAAACAGTTAAAAGATGGGTTGATTTCCCAGGTCCCACCCCTTGAAGACCAATGAGCCTTCTTGCCTCCCTGGGGTGGGATTCAACTCAAGACACATCTCTGTTGAAAGAGCCAGCCAGCTTCTTAGAGGAACAGTGCTCCGTCTGAGGCTTGAACCCACGACATCTGCGGCATGGTGCTGAAACCAGCTGAGTGAAGGGCCACTGTATGTACCAGCGAGTTCTCTGTATGAACATCCCTGAATTTGGATTCGTAAAGTAACAGTGCATTAAACTGAATTTCTGTCTCTCTGTCTTTCTGTCTCTCTCTTGTCTGTTTGTCTGTTTGTCTCTGTCTCTCTGTCTGTCTGTCTGTCTGTCTGTCTGTCTCTGTCTCTATATCTCACTCTCCATCTCTCTCTCCCTCTCTTTCTCTCCACCTATCTCTCTCTCTTTCTCTCCATCTCTCTCTCTCCCTCTGTTCCTCTCTCTCTCCATCTCTCTTTCACAGACACACACATGCACACACACACAATCTCTCTCTCTCTCTCTCTCTCTCTCTCTCTGTTCCTCTCTCTTTCTCTTCATCTCTCTTTCACAGACACACACACGCACACACACACAATCTCTCTCTCTCTCTCTCTCTCTCTCTCTCTCTCTCTCTCTCTCTCTCTCTCTCTCTCTCTCTCTCTCTCTCTCTCTCTCCCCTTCCTATTTTTATTCAGCGTTCCGATTTTTTTGGATGCGTGTATACACCTTGTTTTACTCACACTGCACACTACACAGGTGGTAAGTTGCTGCACAGTCTGTACACTCCATCGTGGGTGGGTGTGTATACTTGGTGTTTTGATCTCTCCATGAGCCACTGAACACTGTCACGTCTTACAGGGTCTTTAACGTGCATATTTCATGTCCTGCGAGCGTATACATGTATAGGAAGAGGGGTCAAGATACTGAAGACAAGTCTGCACGTGTTCGGATGAGGAAAATGACCCATCTTTATTAAGCAGGGGGATCGAACCCAGACCTTGAGATTTGAGGACCAGCGTCTGACCCTCCCTCCTGTCTCGTATATTGAATTGAACTGAGACAACCTTGACCTCTGAGACCCCTCTGACATTTGACCCTCCTGATACTCTCACACATTTAATTAAACTGAATTGAACTGAGACAACCTTGACCTGCAACCCTGTGATATCTGACCCTGACCCTGATTGTCTCACGTATTGAATTACATTGAATTGAACTAAGACAACCTTGGCCCCGCAGTCCTCACCGACGTCTGACCCTCCCAAGTTTCTCGCATATTGAATCAAATTGAATTGAACTGAGACAACCTTGACCTCCCATACCCCTCTGACATCTGACCCTGACTGCCCATATTGAATTAAATTGAATTGAACTGAGACAACCTTGACTCTGCAGACCCCTCTGACATCTGACCCTCCTGAATGTCTCACTTATTGAATTGAATTGAAATGAACTGGAAGACAACCTTCACCCTGCAGACCTCTCCAACATGTGACCTTGATTGTTAATTAACCCGAAATGAACTTAGCCGACCTTGACCCGGCAGATCCTTCCGACATCTGACCTTGACTGTGTCTCGCATATTGAATTAAACTGAATTGAGCTGAGACAACCTTGACCTCCTGCAGACCCCCCTCAGGAGGCCCCCACCATCAACGGCCACACCAAGGACGCTGTTTACCAGGAAGGAGACAAACTGACCATGACCTGTTCCGTCCATGGCGGCCGACCCTTGGTCAAGTCCGTGCTGTTCTCCTGCGGCAGCCATCATGATATTTCGCCGGACGTGTCCAGCCTCACGGAGGTGCACAGCATCCTGACCATCGATCCCTTGATGGCGGAGGACGATGGAAAACACTGCTTCTGCTTTGCGCGCTGGAAGGACACAGATTGGTACCGGCTGAGCGCCACGGCTGTCCTGAGGGTCAATGGTGAGATTATGGTTTGAATTGGAATTTTGGTTTTCGGGTTTGGTGTTGGTTTTGGTTGGTTTGCTTTGCTTGCTTATTTGTTTGTTTGTTTGTTTGTTTGTTTGCCTGCCAGTGGTTTTGATGAGGCCATTGGGAACAAGGCGTTAGGGTGATGGCGTCAGTCGTGTGGTGAGAGATGTGTGTATGTGTGTGTGTGTGTGTTTGTGTATGTTATGTGTGTGCTGTGTATGTGTGTTTGTGTGTGTGTGTGTATGTTGAGTTATGTGTGTGTTGTGTATGTGTTTGTGCGTGAGTGTGTGTGTGTGTTGTGTATGTGTGTTGTGTGTGTGTGTGTGTTTGTGTGTGTGTTGTGTGTGTGTGTGTGTGTTTGTGCGTGAGTGTGTGTGTGTGTTGAGTGATGTGTGTGTGTTGTGTTGTGTGTGTGTGTGTGCGTGTGTTTGTGTGTGTGTGCGCACACTGTGTGTGTGTGTTTGTGTAAGTGCGCGCGCGTGTGTGTGTGAGTGAAGGACGATAGTGTGCACTTAGATTTGAGTTATACATCAGGAATCAGCGTGTAATAAATTTAATGTCTTCCCGCTCAACAGGATCCTACCAGGTTACTGGAAGACCGACGCAGCCTGAGTCCCTTGACACGTTTGTACTTCAAGCATCTGTCCCCGTCATTGGTGGAGCAGGCGGTGGTGTCGTGCTCCTCATAGTCATCGTCATTCTGATCGCCTGCATCGTCGTCAGAAGAAGAAGTAAATATTAATTTCGTTTTGTTTATTTGTTTGTTTTGTCTATTTTTCTGTAAAACGTACAGTTCGACTTACACTGTGCAGTTGTAACTGAGCAGAACCGACAAAAGTATCGTTATCTCACAATGCAACTAAAATTTTTAAGGCTTCTTTGAGCAATTTTTATGGCTAGTCCTCGTATACTGTGAGAGTGGTAGGACTTTAATTTAAAGTCTACAGAACAGAACAGCAGTTGTAACGTTTCTGTGCAATCTGTATACTTCCGTCTTTGGTGGGTGTGCATGCTGGGTATTTTCGAGTTTCTGCATGGCAATGAACACTGACATGACTTACATGATATGTAACGTATGTACATGTATTTGATGATCTTTCTTTTTATTTTCCTTCTGTATGGCAATGAACACTGACATGACTTACATGATATGTAACTTATGTATTTGATGATTTTTCTTTTTATTTTCCTTCTGTATGGCAATGAACACTGACATGACTTACATGATATGTAACGTATGTATTTGATGATCTTTCTTTTCTTTTCCTTCTGTATGGCAATGAACACTGACATGACTTACATGATATGTAACGTATGTATTTGATGATCTTTCTTTTTCTTTTCCTTCTGTATGGCAATGAACACTGACATGACTTACATGATATGTAACGTATGTACTGTATTTGATGATCTTTCTTTTTATTTTCCTTCTGTATGGCAATGAACACTGACATGACTTACATGATATGTAACGTATGTATTTGATGATCTTTCTTTTCTTTTCCTTCTGTATGGCAATGAACACTGACATGACTTACATGATATGTAACGTATGTATTTGATGATTTTTCTTTTCTTTTCCTTCTGTATGGCAATGAACACTGACATGACTTACATGATATGTAACGTATGTATTTGATGATTTTTCTTTTTATTTTCCTTCTGTATGGCAATGAACACTGACATGACTTACATGATATGTAACGTATGTATTTGATGATTTTTCTTTTCTTTTCCTTCTGTATGGCAATGAACACTGACATGACTTACATGATATGTAACGTATGTATTTGATGATCTTTCTTTTCTTTTCCTTCTGTATGGCAATGAACACTGACATGACTTACATGATATGTAACGTATGTATTTGATGATTTTTCTTTTCTTTTCCTTCTGTATGGCAATGAACACTGACATGACTTACATGATATGTAACGTATGTATTTGATGATCTTTCTTTTCTTTTCCTTCTGTATGGCAATGAACACTGACATGACTTACATGATATGTAACGTATGTATTTGATGATCTTTCTTTTCTTTTCCTTCTGTATGGCAATGAACACTGACATGACTTACATGATATGTAACGTATGTATTTGATGATTTTTCTTTTCTTTTCCTTCTGTATGGCAATGAACACTGACATGACTTACATGATATGTAACGTATGTATTTGATGATTTTTCTTTTCTTTTCCTTCTGTATGGCAATGAACACTGACATGACTTACATGATATGTAACGTATGTATTTGATGATTTTTCTTTTCTTTTCCTTCTGTATGGCAATGAACACTGACATGACTTACATGATATGTAACGTATGTATTTGATGATCTTTCTTTTCTTTTCCTTCTGTATGGCAATGAACACTGACATGACTTACATAATATGTAACGTATGTATTTGATGATTTTTCTTTTCTTTTCCTTCGGCTGGCCATGATAGAAAGGATCTAAGAACAGTAAGGAATATGTACTGGGAACTTAAACAGCAGCAGCAATGAGAAAAGAAAATGATATCAGCTCATTCCACAATATCAAAAGAGGGGTTAGATAGGGGTGTGTTCTGTCACCAGATTTGTTTTCACTTCAAAGCGAAATCATTATGAGAAACCTGGGACAAAGGAAAAATGTGAAACAGTCTTCGTTACACAGATGACAGCGTTCTAATTGCAGAAAATGAAAAAGATCTATAAAATATTGTGCATATAATAGCAATAGTAAGGAGAAATAAAGGGCTGGAGCTAAATACCAAGAGGACTGAAATATTGGTAATCAGTAAAAAACAAGAAATCCCCTCATGTTAAATAACGGCAAATGGCACAACGTTGAGACAAGTTCATAAGTTTAAATATGTGGGAACGGTCATCTCACCAGACAGCAGATGTACATTAGAAACAGCCAACAGAACTGGCCAAGCTAAACCAGCATTCAAGAAAATGAAAAGCGTTCTTTCCAACATATGCCTATCGATTAACATCAGGAAGAGAGTTCGTCAGTGTTATATAGAATCGATACTGTTGTACGGATGTGAAGCGTGAACAGTCAACACACAAAGTCAGAACAAGATTGAGGCAGTTGAAACATGGTTTCTAAGAAGAATGTTGAGAGTTCTATGGACAGCGAAGAAAACAGAAGAGACTGTCTTGAAGGAGTCAAACACACACACACACACACACACACACACACACACACACACACACACACACACACACACACACACACACACACACACACACACACACACACACACACACACACACAAAAACATTAATGAAGAAGATTAGGAAAAGGCAACATACTGCCTGCACAGTGTACGCAAAAACAGCGCTCCTATGCGCAGCAGAGAAAATTCACAACGCTTAAAACATTTATCAAAAAACCTCTTTAATGTTTGTTCTTCTGTTTTCTACTTTTCTGGTATCTTGTCTATTTATGTCATTATTTGTTTTATTCATTGTACTTTTATTTGTTCTTCTATTCATTATTTATCTATAAATCTGTTCGTTGTACTTTCACTTAGTCTGCTATTCATGATTTATCTATATATCTTCATAAACGAACGTCTTTAAGTATTTCTGTTTTATTAAATTCCGTTCTCCCCATCTAGGAGGAAGAGAACGTTACGCACGACCTTCAAACCCCAAGCACAGTGTCTCTCAAGAGCACGACTACAGTCAGCTGGGCGCCTCAAGGTCCCCGGCCAGAGTCATCCAGCCCTGCTTTCCCAACGAGATGTTTGGGGAAAGACCCAGCTCAGACTATGATGATGTGGAGGAGGATGTTCGCAGTTCCAATTATGAGACGTTGGGCGACGTTGCCGCCGAACTTTTGGGTCTGTTGCTGTGTGTGTGTGTGTGTGTGTGTGTGTGTGTGTGTGTGTGTGTGTGTGGTGTGTGTGTGTGGTGTGGTGTGTGTGTGTGTGTGTGTGTGTGTGTGTGTGTGTGTGTGGTGTGTGGTGTGTTTGTGTTTCTGTGTGTTTGTGTGTGTGTTCTTTTGTGTGTTGTATGCTTGTGTGTTTTCTCTTTGTGTCTGTGCTTGTGCTTGCTTGTGTGGTGTGTGTGTGTGTGTGTGTGTGTATACGTTGCTTGTATGTGTACGTGTGTGTGTGTGTGTTGTTTATGCTTGTGTTGTGTGTGTGAGTGTGTGTGTTTTTTTTTGTTGTGTGTATGTGTACGTCTGTGTGTGCATGTGTGTGCGTTGTGTTTGTGTTCACATAACTGTACTACGCGTGTTATGTGCATATGTATGTGTGTCTGTTGTTTGTGTGTGCTTGTGCGTGTGTGTGTGTGTGTGTTTTGTGAATGCATGTGTACTCATGTGTGCGTGTGTTGTGTGCATGTGAACTTGTGTGCAGGTCTGTGTGAATGTTTGTCCATCTGTTGTGTGTGTATGTGTGAGTGTGTTGTTACGTGCGTGTGTACATGTATTTGTATATGTGTGTGTTTTGTGGCTGTATATGTGTGTCTGTGCAACTTTATGTGTATTATATGTACATGCATGTGTGTGTGTGTTTGTGTGCGTGCGTGTTTGTGTGTGTGTGTGTGTATGTGTGTGTGTGTGTGTATGTGTGTATGTGTGTGTGTGTGTGTGTGTGTACTTACCTCGTCTGTGCGTACATATGGCTCACGCATGTGTGTGTACGTGTACATCTTTGAATATACTGCAGTACAGGATTGTTTTCTTTGCTGTCCATGGACAGCAAAGAAAACAAACGAGACAGTCTTGATGGAGGCAGACACAAGTAGATCATTCATAAGGAAGATTAGGAAAAGACAGGCAACATTTATAGGCCATTTTATGAGGAAAGGGGATTTGGAGCACCTGGTCACAACGGGAAAGCTGGAGGGAAAGAGAGCACCAGGTAGACCCAAGGAGAAAATACTAGACGGACTTGCAGAGTGGCTGGGGATGAGGAGGGTGGAGGAGATGCTTGGGGCAACAAGAGATAGAACTGATGGAAGTCCAAAATCGCCAACGCCATGGGCAGGGCACCTGATGATGATGGTGATGACAGGATTGTGCCATGCATGCCATTCATTGTTAATGTCTGCACCTGTGCAATAATTGGAATATAAAACAGTGAAGGAGAGGAAATTGGCCCAGATCTCATCATGTTGGTCCCTTGAAAAGTCGAGGTCTCTACCACCTCACTCCCCTACGTCCCCAGCCTCTACATTTTCTTTTGTGTTTCTTATTTTCATTTCTGTTTATTTACTTTTTCATCAATTGCCCATTGTTGTAATTGTTCTTTGACATGTTTTGGCTAACCTTCTCCCCTTCAGTAATACTTGTTTAGTTAGCTAAATAGCTAGTTTGACATGTTTTGGCTTATTCTTATTTCTTATTGTTGCTTAAAGCCCAGCCGACTGCGTAGGGCTACCAGGGCTATAACCGTTTCAGTATACACACAGTACTTGAGCAGGATAAAAAAAAGAGCAGAAAACCAAGTACACATATCAGTGCATTCGCGCACATGATCTATGGAGATGCTCCTGGCGTTGACCACTCCGTCCAATTTGTCACTCAGAGGATTTAAAAAACATACTGAACACAAATTCAAACATAACTAAGGACACCAAAACATGTAAAAAAAAGGGCCTAAATTACCTAAAACCGCCTCCGCTTATCTTACATCCCCAGAGCCAAAAATGCACTTAACTCATGTACCCAGTTATCAATCCCAAGAGAATGTATGCAAGAAGGCAAGAAGGCTAATTGGCCTTCAAGGGGAGAGACCTGGGAAATGAACCTATCTCTCCAGTGTTTTATGCCAGGGCAACCAGGCTTTTCACGATTTTCAACTGCCATAGGATCTTTAGCGGGCACAGGTCAGAAAGCACACAGGTCCGACTTTTCAGGAAAAGAGACTGATAGGAGCAGAACCCAAAGCCTCAAAATCCCTTCCCACGCAAAAACTTTAGAAGAGCATGTGCTTCCAGAATAGGTCTTGTAGCCACAATAAAGGAAGACCTCATCATCATCATTATGTGCCCTGTCACATGGCGTTGGCGATCATGGCCCTCCATATGTATCTATCCCTTCTTGCCGCAAGCACATCATCCACCCTCTCTGTCCTCAGCCACCCTGCAAGTCCGTCCAGTATTTTCTCCCTGGGTCTACCTGGTGCTCTCTTTCTCTCCAGCTTTCCTGTTGTGACCAGGTGCTCTAATTCCCCTTTCCTCACAAAATGGCCTATTAATGTTGCCTGTCTTTTCCTAATCTTTCGTATGAATGATCTTCTTGTGTCTACCTCCATCAAGATTATCTCGTTTGTTTTTGCTGTCCATAGAACTCTTAGCATTCTTCTTGGAAACCACATCTCGGCTGCCTCAATCTTGTTCTGGCTTTGGGTGTTGACTGTCCACGCCTCACAACCGTATAACATTATCGGTTCTATATAACATTAAAGAACTCTCTTCTGTGAAACAATATATCATCAAAAACTTAAACAACATTCTTCTTAGAAACCACAGAAGGAAGACGCACAGAGGTGATAATGGACCAGTATGCCCACTCATCCCTCAGATCGACAGGAAGTTACGTCATTACCATACCTCTTGGGTTCCTTTTTGTTTGTTTTTGTTTTGGTTAGTTGGTGAGTGAACGAGGGAGTGAATGAGTGAGCGATTGAGTGAGTGAGTGTCAAATGTGAGTTAGTCAGTTACATAGTTGTCTCGCTAAATGGTTGATTGGTTGGTGAGAGAGTGATTGAGCCAGTGACCGACAGACTGGCTGTGTTGGTTGCTTGGTTGGTTAGTTTGTTAGTTTGGTCAGATAACTAGTTAGTAATATGGTAGGATTTAAGTTAGATAGCTACTTAGTAATGTGGTCAATAAATTTGTTCATTCCTTAGTTGATCAACTAATTGGTTGGTTGGTTCTTTTCACATCTTTCTGGGGTTTTTTTCTCTCTCTCTCTCTTTCTCTCTTTCATTCTCTCTCTCTTCTCTCCCCCTCTCTATCTATCTCTCTCTCTTTTGTGGTTCTTGTGTTCGGTTTTTCAGTGTGTTCATTCTCTCTCTCTCTCTCTCTCTCTCTCTCTCTCTCCTCTCTCTCTCTCTCTCTCTCTCTCTCTCTTTCTCTCTCTCTCTTTTGTGATTCTTGTGTTCGGTTGTTCAGTGTATTCATTCTCTTTCTCTCTCTCTCTCTCTCTCTCTCTCCTCTCTCTCTCTCTCTCTCTCTCTCTCTCTCTCTCTCTCTTCTCTTGTGGTTCTTGTGTTTGGTTGTTCAGCGTGTTCATTCTCTCTCTCCCTCTCTCTCTCTCTCTCTCTCTCTCCACTCTCTCTCTCTCTCTCTCTCTCTTTCTCTCTCTCTCTCTGTGTCTCTTTCTCTCTCTTTTTTTGTGGTTTTTGTGTTCAGTTGTTCAGTATGTTCATTCATTCAATAGTTAGTTAAGTCAGTATACTTGTTCGTGACATCAGAGCCAAAAATAAAAAACCAACCAATCAAACAAAAAACAACTACCACCCTGTGTGTGCAGCCCTCCCAGACGACTACCTGACTCCTACAGTGTCAGAGCAACAAGCATGCCAGGAGACAACTGTGAGCGATCCTGTGCCTTGCTCCTGGGACAAACAGTCCTCGTCTGACAGCAGCTACCTTCACCCGATCGACAGTCCTGGAGACCTTGACGACATCCCCCCCACTCCCTGAACGCAGACCCCGCTGAAATCACGGGCAGCCATGTCTCGCCTACGTGTGTTCAGCTGACGAACGTTTTGCCGACACTTATTTCGCTTATACACTCCCCAAGAAACGTTGGTTTCTTTTCCAGTTCTTTTTCGGCTGGTACGTCTACATTTCTTACTGTTTTGTCTTTTCTTTGTCACTGACGGTGAAACAAGCTTGAGTGCGTAGGCGAAACGACCCTGCCGACATTATCTTGAAAATGGGAGGGGAAAAACAAAGGGTGTGAGAAATGCATACAGGTGAAATGCATAGCTCCTTTGAAATCATGTCGTGTATATGTACGTATATGTATGTATATGTACATGTATATATATATGTGTGTGTGTGTGTGTGTGTGTGGTGTGTGTGTGTGTGTGTGTTTGTGTGGGTGGGGAGGGAAGGGTTTCATGTGGGGTGGGTGTGGGTGGGGGAGGTTGGGTTCAGGTTCTCCTGAGTGTATTATAAACAAACATATAAAAAATTTGTAGTTAGCAAATGATCTATGCATATTTTTTTCTTCTTTACATGTTCTTTTTCGACAATTGGTCCTATTGCCTATTTCTGATTTCATTAATGATTTTATTCATGATGAACTGTCTATGATTATTTACACTGCATTAATGTATGTACCAGGTAACACACACCCACCCCACCCCACCCCCTCTTAAAACATTTTGAGGTCCCCACCCCACCCCACCCTCTTAAAACATTTTTAGGTCCCCACCCACCACACCCTTACATCCCCCACCCCACCACCCTTCTTAAAACATTTTTAGGTCCCCCACCCCACCACCACCCCTTAAAACATTTTTGAGGTCCCCACCCCACCACCACCCCTTCTTCAAACATTTTTGAGGTCCCCCCCCACCCCACCCCTTCTTAAAACATTTTTTAGGTCCCCCACCACCACCAACCCACCCCACCCCTTCTTAAAACATTTTTTAAGGTCCCCCACCCCACCACCACCCCTTAAAACATTTTTGAGGTCCCCACCCCACCACCACCCCTTCTTCAAACATTTTTTGAGGTCCCCACCCCACCACCACCCCTCTTAAAACATTTTTGAGGTCCCCCACCCCACCACCACCCCTTCTTAAAACATTTTTGGGGTCCCCACCCCACCACCACCCCTTCTTAAAACATTTTTGAGGTCCCCCACCCCACCCCACACCCTTCTTCAAACATTTTTGAGGTCCCCACCCCACCACCACCCCCTTCTTAAAACATTTTTGAGGTCCCCCACCCCACCATCACCCCTTCTTAAAACATTTTTGAGGTCCCCCACCCCACCACCACCCCTTAAAACATTTTTGAGGTCCCCACCCCCCACCACCCCACCACCCTTCTTAAAACATTTTTGAGGTCCCCACCCCACCACCACCCCCTCTTAAAACATTTTTGAGGTCCCCCACCCCACCATCACCCCTTCTTAAAACATTTTTGAGGTCCCCACACCCACCATCCACCCCCTCTTAAAACATTTTTGAGGTCCCCACCCCACCACCACCCCTTCTTAAAACATTTTTGAGGTCCCCACACCCCACCACACCCCTCTTAAAACATTTTTGAGGTCCCCCACCCCACCACACCCCTTCTTAAACATTTTTGAGGTCCCCACCCCACCACCACCCCCTCTTTAAAACATTTTTGAGGTCCCCCACCCCACCATCACCCCTTCTTAAAACATTTTTAGGTCCCCCAACCCACCACCACCCCCTCTCTCAAAACAGTTTTTTGAGGTTATGATCTATTACTGTAGAGTAAAGTCCAATGCGCATGCTTTGACATGGACTGTTTATGTAAAAAACATGGAATGACCGTTACAAAATTTATGTTTATCATTATGATTAGTATTGCCAGCCCTTGCCCTGCCATGCAGCGCTTGTGGAAGAACTTGTGCCTCCAGGATCGCTTTTATGTCGGACTTGAAGAATTCCACGGCCCGTCACGCCCTTGGTAAAAAGACGTGTGATGGTGTCACTCCCTTGGTAAAAAGACACATGATGGTGTCACGCCCTTGGTAAAAAGACGTGTGATGGTGTCACTCCCTTGGTAAAAAGACACATGATGGTGTCACTCCCTTGGTAAAAAGACACATGATGGTGTCACTCCCTTGGTAAAAAGACACATGATGGTGTCACTGCCCTTGGTAAAAAGACACATGATGGTGTCACGCCCTTGGTAAAAAGACACATGATGGTGTCACTCCCTTGGTAAAAAGACACATGATGGTGTCACGCCCTTGGTAAAAAGACACTGATGGTGTCACTCCCTTGGTAAAAAGACCATGATGGTGTCACGCCCTTGGTAAGAAGACATGATGGTGTCACTCCCTTGGTAAAAAGACGCATGATGGTGTCACTCCCTTGGTAAAAAGACACATGATGGTGTCACCCCTTGGTAAAAAGACGCATGATGGTGTCACTCCCTTGGTAAGAAGACACATGATGGTGTCACGCCCTTGATAAAAAGACACATGATGGTGTCACCCCTTGGTAAAAAGACACATGATGGTGTCACTCCCTTGGTAAAAAGACACATGATGGTGTCACCCCTTGGTAAAAAACGACATGATGGTGTCACGCCCTTGGTAAAAAGACACATGATGGTGTCACTCCCTTGGTAAAAAGAGCATGATGGTGTCACTCCCTTGGTAAAAAGGGACAACCATGATGGTGCTCCAAAAACATTTCACTCCTTGGTAAAAAGACACATGATGGTGTCACGCCCTTGGTAAAAAGACACATGATGGTGTCACTCCCTTGGTAAAAAGAAGCATGATGGTGTCAATCCCTTGGTAAAAAGACACATGATGGTGTCACGCCCTTGCTTCCCTTTCTCCACTGGCTGCCCGTTTCTCAAAGAATTTCATGCAAAGTCAATACAATTTGCCATAAGTGTATCAATGGTACAATACAATTTGACACAAGTGTATCAATGGTACAATATAATTTGCCACAAGTGTATCAATGGTACAATACAATTTGCCACAAGTGTATCAATGGTACAATACAATTTGCCACATGTGTATCAATGGTACAATACAATTTGCCACAAGTGTATCAGTGGTACAATACAATTTGCCACAAGTGTATCAATGGTACAATACAATTTGCCACAAGTGTATCAATGGTACAATACAATTTGCCACAAGTGTATCAGTGGTACAATACAATTTGCCACAAGTGTATCAATGGTACAATACAATTTGCCACAAGTGTATCAGTGGTACAATACAATTTGCCACAAGTGTATCAATGGTACAATACAATTTGCCACAAGTGTATCAGTGGTACAATACAATTTGCCACAAGTGTATCAATGGTACAATACAATTTGCCACAAGTGTATCAATGGTACAATACAATTTGCCACAAGTGCATCAATGGTACAATACAATTTGCCACAAGTGTATCAATGGTACAATAAATTTGCCACAAGTGTATCAATGGTACAATACAATTTGCCACAAGTGTATCAATGGTACAATACAATTTGCCACAAGTGTATCAATGGTACAATACAATTTGCCACAAGTGTATCAATGGTACAATACAATTTGCCACAAGTGTATCAGTGGCACTGCATTTGTTTATCTTCGTGACCACCTTCGAATGTACCCCCCTGCCCGAGCTCTTCTGTTCTGCTTCTGATACTACTTGTTTACAAATTCCTCGATACAACTGTAGCACAGTTGGTTGCCGTTCTTTTTACGGTGTCTGGTTGGTACAGCTGGACCGATCTTCTCCCGTCTGTTTGACAATCAGACACTCTGTCTTCCTTCAAATCTAGCTTGAAAACTTACCTTTTTCCCTAGCAGTGATTTCCCCCTTGACGTGTTGATGGGTGGTATGATCAGAGCATATTGTGTTCATGGGTGATATGATCAGAGCATATGGTGTTCAGTGTGGGTGATATGATCAGAGCATATGGTGTTCATTGGTAGTATGATCAGAGCATTTGGTGTTCAGTATGGGTGATATGATCAGAGCATATGGTGTTCAGTATGGGTGATATGATCAGAGCATATAGTGTTCAGTGTGGGTGATATGATCAGAGCATATGGTGTTCAGTATGGGTGGTATGATCAGAGCATATGGTGTTCAGTGTGGGTGATATGATCAGAGCATATGGTGTTCAGTATGGGTGGTATGATCAGAGCATATGGTGTTCAGTATGGGTGATATGATCAGAGCATATGGTGTTCAGTGTGGGTGATATGATCAGAGCATATGGTGTTCAGTGTGGGTGATATGATCAGAGCATATGGTCTTCAGTATGGGTGGTATGATCAAAGCATATGGTGTTCAGTGTGGGTGATATGATCAGAGCATATGGTGTTCAGTATGGGTGATATGATCAGAGCATATGGCGTTCAGTGTGGGTGATATGATCAGAGCATATGGTGTTCAGTATGGGTGATATGATCAGAGCATATGGTGTTCAGTATGGGTGATATGATCAGAGCATATGGTGTTCAGCATGGGTGATATGATCAGAGCATATGGTGTTCAGTATGGGTGATATGATCAGAGCATATGGTGTTCAGTATCTCATGATAACATCTCACTTCCATGGCGTAGATTTGTATGGTCTTTCTGAATCTGCAGCGAGGGCCCATGTCTCACATGCATAAGACCTGTTCCTCTGATCGCAGGAAGATGGAATATGCCAAAAGACCCCCTCTACATACAGGAAGATAGAATATACCAAAAAGACCTACCTCTCTGATCGCAGGAAGATGGAATATGCCAAAAGAATATATACTCTGTATACAGGAAGATGGAATATTCCAAAAGACCTTCCCTCTACATACAGGAAGATAGAATATGCCAAAAGACCTACCCCTTTACATATAGGAAGACGGAATATGCCAAAAGACCTACCCTCTACATACATGAAGATGGAATATGCCAAAAGACCTACCCTCTACATACAGGAAGATGGAATATGCCAAAAGACCTACCCCTTTACATACAAGAAGATGGAATATTCCAAAAGACCTTCCCTCTACATACAGAAAGATGGAATATGCCAAAAGACCTACCCTGTACATACAGGAAGATTGAATATGCCAAAAGACCTACCCTGTACATACAGAAAGATGGAATATGCCAAAAGACCTACCCTGTACATACAGGAATATGGAATATGCCAAAAGACCTAACCTCTACATACAGAAAGATGGAATATGCCAAAAGACCTACCTTCTACATACAGGAAGATGGAATATGCCAAAAGACCTACCCTCTACATACAAGAAGATGGAATATGCCAAAAGACCTAACCTCTACATACAGAAAGATGGAATATGCCAAAAGACCTACCCTCTACATACAGGAATATGGAATATGCCAAAAGACCTAACCTCTACATACAGGAAGATGGAATATGCCAAAAGACCTGCCCTACTCTTACATACAGGAAGATGGAATATGCCAAAAGACTTATCTTCTACATTCAGGAAGATGGAATATTCCAAAAGACCTACCTTCTACATACAGGAAGATGGAATATGCCAAAAGACCTACCTTCTACATTCAGGAAGATGAATATGCCAAAAGACCTATCTTCTACATACAGGAAGATGGAATATGCCAAAAGACCTAACCTCTACATACAGGAAGATGGAATATGCCAAAAGACCTTCCCTTCTACATTCAGGAAGATAGAATATGCCAAAAGACCTACCTTCTACATACAGGAAGATGGAATATGCCAAAAGACTTATCTTCTACATTCAGGAAGATGGAATATTCCAAAAGACCTACCTTCTACATACAGGAAGATGGAATATGCCAAAAGACCTACCTTCTACATTCAGGAAGATGGAATATGCCAAAAGACCTATCTTCTACATACAGGAAGATGGAATATGCCAAAAGACCTAACCTCTACATACAGGAAGATGGGATATGCCAAAAGACCTTCCCTTCTACATTCAGGAAGATAGAATATGCCAAAAGACCTACCTTCTACATATCAGGAAGATGGAATATGCCAAAAGACCTACCTTCTACATTCAGGAAGATTGGAATATGCCAAAAGACCTATCTTCTACATACAGGAAGATGGAATATGCCAAAAGACCTAACCTCTACATACAGGAAGATGGGATATGCCAAAAGACCTTCCCTTCTACATTCAGGAAGATAGAATATGCCAAAAGACCTACCTTCTAAATACAGGAAAATGGAATATGCCAAAAGACCTACCTTCTACATTCAGGAAGATTGGAATATGCCAAAAGACCTACCTTCTACATACAGGAAGATGGAATATGCCAAAAGACCTACCGTCTAATATAGGAAGATGGAATATGCCAAAAGACCTCCCTTCTACATTCAGAAAGATAGAATATGCCAAAAGACCTACCTTCTACATACAGGAAGATGGAATATGCCAAAAGACCTACCTTCTACATACAGGAAGATGGAATATGCCAAAAGACCTACCTTCTACATACAGGAAGATGGAATATGCCAAGAGACCTACCTTCTACATACAGGAAGATGGAATATGCCAAAAGACCTACCCTCTACATATAGGAAGATGGAATATGCCAAAAGACCTACCCTCTACATACAGGAAGATGGAATATGCCAAAAAAAGTACCCTCTACATACAGGAAGATGGAATGTGCCAAAAGACCTACCCCTCTACATACAGGAAGATGGAATGTGCCAAAAGACCTACTCTCTACATACAGGAAGATGGAATATGCCAAAAGACCTACCGTCTAATACAGGAAGATGGAATATGCCAAAAGACCTACCCTCTACATACAGGAAGATGGAATATGCCAAAAGACCTTCCCCAAATGCTATTTTCTTTTCTTTTTCAGATTATCTGATGATGACAGAAATGTCGAAAATATTCATACAAGTTGTTGGCACAATTATACTTCATCTGATTATTATTATTATTATTATTATTATTATTATCATTATTATTATCATTATTATTATTATTATTATTGTTATTGTTGTTGTTATTGTTGATGTTGTTATTTTATTATCATTATTATTATTATCATTATTATTATTATTATTATTATCATTATTATTATTATTATTATCATTATTATTATTATTATTGTTATTGTTATTATTATTGTTGTTGTTATTGTTGATGTTGTTATTTTTATTATCATTATTATTATTATCATCATTATTATTATTATTACTATTATTGTGGCATTCAGTGTTATCATGCTGACCATGTCTCACCATTTTTCAACACTAGTGTGTTGACAAAACTTACATGATTGTCGTGGTTGAGCGTTCTGCATGTGTGTGAATGGGTTTCGCTTAAAAAATTGTTTTCCGTAATTCGGTAAGTACAAAAAATATGCTCCCCTTCAAAACAACTAATTAAAAAAGAAATTAAAGGGAGCCTATCGCGGATGGCTTCAGGCTTCGTGCCATGTACTGAAAGTTGTTTCCCTTGCAACGTTTTTCGGGGGGGGGGGGGGATGAAACTTGTGCTAACGTAAACATTTCATAAAAAAAGATTATTATTTATCGTCGAGAAAATTAAAACTGTTTGAGAATGTTTCTTGGCCTAAAATTGATGATACACTTTTTACGCAGGCTTAGCAATTACCTTGAAATTCTTTTCGCATATGTGGAAAGTTACGATCCTCATTGCCGATGTTTAGGGACATATTTTGAGAATGAAATACTTTGCTGATGGAGACATTGTAAAAACATGTGCAGTATAATGATGTTATATCAAAACGACATTGTTGTAAACGTTTGGTTGATATACAATTAGTATCCCCACCTGGAGGAAATTCTGTGCTAGAAATTTCCTCTTTTCTGTCACTCTCTTTGTTTCTGCTTTGTTGCTTTGGTTTCTGTCATTTCTTTCCATCGTTTCTGCCTTGCTGGTCCATTCACCTGTATGTGTTCGATAAAATCTTACGTACTTTCTCTTAGGATTGATAACTGGGTACATGCTCTAGAGATGAGATTTTTTTCGTTTTGTTTTGTTCTCTTTGTTTTGTTTCAAGTATATTACAGATTGTGATGTACATTTTATTACAATATCGCCTAGATTTTTGGTGAAGGAAACTTTATTCCTGCAATGAATATGTTGTATTACGCTTTTATTACAGTCTAGGAATATATTGAAAACAGCCTTTATTACACTTTGTTGTAATCTAGTAAATGTTGAAAACGACCTTTATTTCATCTTTGTTACAGTCTAGGAATATGTTGTAAACATCCTTTATTACAACTTTGTTACAGTCTAGGAATATGTTATATACGTTCTTTATTACAACTTTATTACAGTTTACGAATACGTTGTAAACATCTCTTTATTACGACTTTGTTACAGTCTAGGAATATGTTGTAAACATCTCTTTATTACAACTTTGTTACAGTCTAGGAATATGTTGTAAACATTTCTTTATTACGACTTTGTTACAGTCTAGGAATATGTTCTAAACATCTCTTTGCTACGACTTTGTTACAGTCTAGGAATATGTTGTAAACGTCCTTTATTACAACTTTGTTACAGTCTAGGAATATGTTGTAAACACCTCTTTGTTACGACTTTGTTACAGTCTAGGAATATGTTATAAACATCTCTGTATTACGACTTTGTTACAGTCTAGGAATATGTTGTAAACGTCCTTTATTACAACTTTGTTACAGTCTAGGAATATGTTGTAAATATCTCTTTATTACGACTTTGTTACCGTTTAAGAATATGTTGTAAACGTCTCTTTATTACGACTTTGTTACAGTCTAGGAATATGTTGTAAACATCTCTTTATTACACAATTTGTTACAGTCTAGGAATATGTTGTAAACATCCTTTATTACGACTTTGTTACAGTCTAGGAATACGTTGTAAACATCCTTTATTACAACTTTGTTACAGTCTAGGAATACGTTGTAAACATCCTTTATTACAACTTTGTTACAGTCTAGGAATATGTTGTAAACATCCTTTATAACGACTTTGTTACAGTCTAGGAATATGTTGTAAACATCTCTTTATTACAACTTTGTTACAGTCTAGAAATATGTTGTAAACGTCTCTTTATTACGACTTTGTTACAGTCTAGGAATATGTTGTAAACGTCCTTTATTACAACTTTGTTAGTGTCTAGGAATATGTTGTAAACATCTCTTTATTACGACTTTGTTACAGTCTAGGAATATGTTGTAAACGTCCTTTATTACGACTTTGTTACCGTTTAGGAATATGTTGTAAACGTCCTTTATTACGACTTTGTTACAGTCTAAGAATATGTTGTAAACGTCTTTTATTACGACTTTGTTACAGTCTAGGAATATGTTGTAAACGTCCTTTATTACGACTTTATTACAGTCTAGGAATATGTTGTAAACGTCCTTTATTACAACTTTGTTGTAAACATCCTTTATTTACGACTTTGTTACAGTCTAGGAATATGTTGTAAACGTCCTTTATTACAACTTTGTTGTAAACACTTTCTTTATTACAACTTTGTTACAGTCTAGGAATATGTTGTAAACATCTCTTTATTACAACTTTGTTACACTCTAGGAATATGTTGTAAACATCTCTTTATTACAACTTTGTTACAGTCTAGGAATATGTTGTAAATATCTCTTTATTACAACTTTGTTACAGTCTAGGAATATGTTGTAACATCTCTTATTACTACTTTATTACACTTGTTACAGTCTAGGAATATGTTGTAAACGTCTCTTTATTACAACTTTGTTACAGTCTAGTAATATGTTGTAAACGTCTCTTTATGACTTTCTTACAGTCTAAGAATATGTTGTAAACATCTCTTTGTTACGACTTTGTTACAGTCTGGGAATATGTTGTAAACGTCCTTTATTAAAACTTTGTTACAGTCTAGGAATATGTTGTAAACATCTCTTTGTTACGACTTTGTTACAGTCTAGAATATGTTCTAAACATCTCTTTGTTACGACTTTGTTACAGTCTAGGAATATGTTGTAAACGTCCTTTATTACAACTTTGTTACAGTCTAGGAATATGTCGTAAACATCTCTTTATTACGACTTTGTTACAGTCTAGGAATATGTTGTAAACATCTCTTTGTTACGACTTTGTTACAGTCTAGGAATATGTTGTAAACGTCCTTTATTGCAACTTTCTTACAGTCTTGGAATATGCTATAAACATCTCTTTGTTACAGTCTCGGAATATGCTCTCAACATCTCTTTATTACGACTTTGTTACTGTCAAGGAATGTGTTGTAAACATCTCTTTGTTACGACTTTGTTACAGTCTAGGAATATAGTGTAAACATCCTTTATTACGACTTTGTTACAGTCTAGGAATATGTTGTAAACACATCTTTGTTACGACTTTGTTACAGTCTAGGAATATGTTGTAAACGTCCTTTATTATAACTTTGTTACAGTCTAGGAATATGTTGTAAACACATCTTTGTTACGACTTTGTTACAGTCTAGGAATATGTTGTAAACGTCCTTTATTACAACTTTGTTACAGTCTAGGAATATGTTGTAAACATCTCTTTATTACGACTTTGTTACAGTCTAGGAATATGTTGTAAACATCTCTTTATTGCGACTTTGTTACAGTCTAGGAAAATGTTGTAAACATCTCTTTATTATGACTTTGTTACAGTCTAGGAAAATGTAAACATCTCTTTATTACGACTTTGTTACAGTCTAGGAATATGTTGTAAACATCTCTTTATTATGACTTTGTTTCAGTCTAGGAATATGTTGTAAACATCTCTTTATTACGACTTTGTTACAGTCTAGGAATATGTTTTAAACATCTCTTTATTACGACTTTGTTACAGTCTAGGAATACGTTGTATACGTCCTTTATTACCACTTTGTTACAATCTAGGAATATGTTGTAAACATCTCTTTGTTTCGACTTTGTTACAGTCTAGGAATATGTTGTAAACATCTCTTTGTTACGACTTTGTTACCGTTTAGGAATATGTTTTAAACGTCTCTTTGTTACGACTTTGTTACAGTCTAGGAATATGTTGTAAACATCCTTTACTACGACTTTGTTACCGTTTAGGAATATGTTGTAAACGTCCTTTATTACAACTTTGTTACAGTCTAGAAATATGTTGTAAACGTCCTTTATTACGATTTTGTTACAGTCTAGGAATATGTTGTAAATATCTCTTTATTACAACTTTGTTACAGTCTAGGAATACGTTGTAAACGTCCTTTATTACAACTTTGTTACAGTCTAGGAATATGTTGTAAATATCTCTTTATTACGACTTTGTTACCGTTTAAGAATATGTTGTAAACGTCTCTTTATTACGACTTTGTTACAGTCTAGGAATATGTTGTAAACATCTCTTTATTACGACTTTGTTACAGTCTAGGAATATGTTGTAAACATCTCTTTATTACGACTTTGTTACAGTCTAGGAATATGTTGTAAACGTCCTTTATTACGACTTTGTTACAGTCTAGGAATATGTTGTAAACGTCCTTTATTACGACTTTGTTACAGTCTAGGAATATGTTGTAAACACCTCTTTATTACGCTTGTATTACAGTCTAATGATATGTTCGAAACATCCCTTTATTTCGCCTTTATTACAGTCTTTGAATATGTATAAAGCACACCTTTGTTACAAAGCCTTTACGACAATCTAGGAAAATGTCGAAACTACCCCTTCATTACATTTTTTTCACATTTTAGGAAAATATTGGAAATACCTTTTTATTATGCTTTTGTGGTCCAGGATAGTGTGAAAATATCCGTTATCAAACATTCCTGAAAATTGAATTTTTTCTTTGATCTTTTTTAGATAATAGGATTAGATTGTTGTCAAATACTTTTAAAACTGATGGTGAATTTTTCAAAAGCAGTTGCCACAAAAGGATTTCATGCAGTTTACGTGTAAAATTGTTGTGACTAAATATATACTTGTTTTGATAATAGTCCAAAAGTTGTTTTCATGATAATCCCTAAGTCATTTCATTTTCTGACATAAACTGTTTAAGATTGACCAGTGCTGTTTGTGTTTATAATATCGGTCTGTTTGTGCTAATTGAGGAGTTTACATTTCCGATTTCATTTTCCTTATGCAGATTCAATCACTGTGTTTACCTTTCAGCGCAAATAAAGGTTTTGTTATTTGTTCTTGTTCTGAGTTGTATGGTTTTCATTCTTGTACAGCTAAATTGGGTTTGCGCACAGTTCAACGTATTTCCAATATTGCCATCCCCCCCTCCCCCCATGGGCTGGTTGGTTTGTTTGATAGAACCAGGACTCGGACTCCAGTATCTTGAGTTCAATCCCACCCACAACATTAACAAGTGGCCTGTTCGCTGCACATCTCAATGTTTCCATCATTCTGATGGTGTCAGTTTTGCGTTTCATAGGTCCTGTCACACATACATCCCTCCTCCACTTCCCACATCAAGACTTCAGCAGCGCATATGGTTTTGCGTGCCTCATGGAATCTGCCAGATAATTGCTGGCAGATTTGGGTGGAGCGCATATGGAATTGACCGAGTACGATGAACCCCTTTCAAAAAAAAAAAAACACGCTAAAAACTCCATACACATATGTCTACACACAAGATTATGACTGAAAGTATGTATGGAATGAAATGGTTGTAATGTGAATTGTTTTCATTTCATTTGGATTTTGGATTTTAAGAGGGATTCATCGTGCTGGACAGTTCCATATGTGCTTCACCCAAATCTGCCAACAATTTTCAGGCAGACTCTCTGAACCTGGCAAAAATCCTATGTGCACCCGCATGTCTGTGTGACACACACTGACGCACACACACAACACATCAAATACATGTACACACGCACACGTACGACACACACACGTAACCACATACACCCACACACACACACACACACACCACACACACACACACACACACACACACACACACACACGTCAGACACACACACACACACACGTCAGACACACACACACACACGTAGCACACATACACACGTCAGACACACACACACATACACACAACACACACACACACACACACACACACACACACACACACACACACACACACACACACGTCAGACACACATACATATACTAACACATAAACACGCAATCGAATACAACACATACACACACATACACACGAGATACATACATCACCACCACAACCACCGACCACAACTACCACCACCACCACCACAACAACAACAACGTTACAGATAAACATCAAACTGTACAATCTCTGCAATTTATTGTCCACGAACAAAGATTAACAATCATCAATTTCTGAAAATAATTCTGTTTACAGCACATCTGAATGACACTAGATCATACATCAATATATTTTTGTTCGCTCTGATGACACAGGCTGCCCACGATTTCAAACTCACAAACACAATACACAAGAATACGTTTAAGTATAGCAATGCTCACAATCTCCCGCACACCACACCACACGACACACAACATAACACACACATCACACACACACACTATCATACACACACACTACATCACCACTACACACACACACACCACACTCCCAGCACACACACACACCACACGCACCACACACATTATACACACACACACATACACACACACACAACACACGCACACACACTACACCACACTACACCAACACACACCAACAAAACACGCACGCACACACACATACACACTCACACACATATTCACACACACGGTTATACACACACACACACAACACACACACAACACACCACACACACACACACACATACACACACACACACATACACACACACACATAGTTATACATACACACGCACCACACTTTTTCGTACACACACAGACACACACACATATTTATACATACACACCCAAACAAACACACACATGTACACACACACACAACACACACACACACAACAACACACACATAAAAATGTACGTACTCAATCCTTTCCCTCCCACACACATAACTACTGCAAGTCCATTTTGACACTCAACACACATCGACAATTAGCCACTACTACTGTCAGTGATGTTTTTCATACAACATTGTTTGCTTGCCAGTTGTTCAGTGTCAACAGTTAATCTGCTGTCCACTTGCCAGTGTCTGAATTATTGTCAACAGTCAATCCGCTGTTTACTTGCCAGTGTCTGAATTATTGTCAACAGTCAATCCGCTGTTTACTTGCCAGTGTCTGAATTATTGTCAACAGTCAATCCGCTGTTTACTTGCCAGTGTCTGAATTATTGTCAACAGTCAATCCGCTGTTTACTTGCCAGTGTCTGAATTATTGTCAACAGTCAATCCGCTGTTATTGCCAGTGTCTGAATTATTGTCAACAGTCAATCCACTGTTTACTTGCCAGTGTCTGAATTATTGTCAACAGTCAATCCACTGTTTACTTGCCAGTGTCTGAATTATTGTCAACAGTCAATCCACTGTTTACTTGCCAGTGTCTGAATTATTGTCAACAGTCAATCCACTGTTTACTTGCCAGTGTCTGAATTATTGTCAACAGTCAATCCACTGTTTACTTGCCAGTGTCTGAATTATTGTCAACAGTCAATCCGTTGTTTACTTGCCAGTGTCTGAATTATTGTCAACAGTCAATCCACTGTTTACTTGCCAGTGTCTGAATTATTGTCAACAGTCAATCCGTTGTTTACTTACCAGTGTCTGAATTATTGTCAACAGTCAATCCACTGTTTACTTGCCAGTGTCTGAATTATTGTCAACAGTCAATCCACTGTTTACTTGCCAGTGTCTGAATTATTGTCAACAGTCAATCCGCTGTTTACTTGCCAGTGTCTGAATTATTGTCAACAGTCAATCCACTCTTTACTTACAAGTTTTTGGATTACTGTCAACTGTCGATCCGCTGTTTACTTGCCAGTGTCTGACTTATTGTCAATCCGCTGTTTACTTGCCAGTGTTCGTATTATCGTCAATCCGCTGTTTACTTGCCAGTGTTCGTATTATCGTCAATCCGCTGTTTACTTGCCAGTGTTCGTATTATCGTCAATCCGCTGTTTACTTGCCAGTGTTTGGAATTTTGTCAATCCGATGTTTACTTGCCAGTTGTGAATTACTGTCTATCCACTGTTTACTTGCCAGTGTCTGAATTATTGTCAATCCGATGTCTACTTGCCAGTTTGTGAATTACTGTCTATCCACTGTTTACTAGCCAGTGTCTGAATTATTGTCAACAGTCAATCCGCTGTTTACTTGCCAGTGTCTGAATTATTGTCAACAGTCAATCCGCTGTTTACTTGCCAGTGTCTGACTTACTGTTAACAGTCAATCCACTGTTTACTTGCCAATGTCTGAATTATTGTCAACAGTCAATCTGCTGTCTATTTGACAGTGTCTGACTTACTACTTTGAAGTCACACTTGGATGAGACAGAGTTGTGTACTGTCACCACTACCCGTTTACAGTTCAGTTGGGCAAAATCACAGAAGAGGCAAACCCAGCCCAAGAATCTCTGAACGAGATACTGAGTGATCAAAATCTAGCAGACGAACAAGAGGGAAGACTATAGAAACAACAAGCAACCTGCACATCGCTTGTGAAAACCACAATATGAAAACCAGCAAGAACAATACCGATACGATGTAAGTCAGCAAAACATCAGGATATCTTATCATCAAACCACTAGCATTAAATTCAAACAAGTCAGTGAATTGAAATGCATCGGCAGCTTTTCCACAGCAAACAGAAGTCTCAACACAGAGATGGAAACCAGAATGGAAAAAGTAATGTCATCCATCAATTTGCCCCACTCATGAAACAACACCAATATTCCTGCTGAAACAAAAGCGATATCTCATAATTCCATTTTTGTCCCTAGACAAACATGCCACTGCTGAATCTGGTCCCTGGTCAGCACCTGGGACACAGAATTTACTACCTGTGAGCTGTGCTGATTGGAACAGCTGTCAACAAGACCAGACTGTTTATTGTTATTTATCATTATTGTTGTTTAAAGCCCAGCCGACTGCGTAGAGCCATATCAGGGCTATAACCATTTCATAAAATATAAAACTTCAACAGGAAAAAAAGAAAAGAAAATTAAGTATACATATCAACGCATTCACTCACATAATCTAAGGACATGCCCATGGCGTTGACCACTCCATCCAATATATCGCACAGGCGATTTAAAAAACACACATGAATACGAATTTAAGAATACCTAAGGACACCAAAAACACACATAAAAACAGGCATAAAGTACCTAAAACTGCTTCTGCATATCTCATTTCCCTAGAGCCAAAAATGCACTGAATACATGTACCCATTATCGATCCTAAGAAAAAGTACGCAAGACTTTATCGAACACATACAGGTGAATGGACCAACAAGGCAGAAAATTATAGGAGGAAATGACAGAAAGCAAAGGAGGAAGAAAGAAACGAAGAGAGTGACAGGAAAGAGGAAATTTCTAGCACAGAATTTCCAGAAATTGGGGATACTATTTATATTGAAAGAGCCCCTGCATCCCCACGGGGAAGAACAAGACCAGATGCCACATGATCAGGAACGCCTTGATCAGAAACATGATGGTAACACCACCAGTCAATCATCATGTTCAACTGCAGATAACTCGGTAACGGTGAGCAGGGTTTTTAACTGTTGTTTTTTTTATCTTAACGGGTTGTTTTCATGTTAATCCTGATATGGCTCTAGTAGTCGGCTGGGTTATAAGCAATATGAACTGAACTGACCAGATAACTTGGTGGGCACCCCTGCCATAGTCAGATTTGGTATCTGCCACCTCGAAGTTCATAACACTGATTTTGTCCTGGTTTTGAGGGCAATGAACGACATACACGCTATCAGCGTAATAAATATGATCTTAAGAAGAAAAAAATATTAGGGGCAAAATGTTTATAAAACAAACTTTTGAATTTGTAAAATTACAACGTAAAGTGTTTGTTTATTTTGTTAAATGGCAGGTTGACCCCCACACCAGTCTCCTCACCGTTCACACAGGTTCTCTGGTCCCTGGTCAGTCTCTGACCATCTGGACACAGGCATCGACTATTGTTCCTTGGCAACGGTACGCAGATGACAGCACAGCCACCATTCTTGTTGCTGCAACCGTTCATACCTGAAAACAGGTTTAGAAAATGGGTAGGACACAGACTCACCAACCAACTAACCAACCAACCTAAAGGAATCACAAATAATCAGAAATTACTGTGTCACAGATTAACCAGAAATTACTGTGTCACAGATTAACCATCAACACCCACCAACCAACCGACCTAAAGGAATCACAATAATAGAAATTACTGTGTCACAGATTAACCAAAATTACTGTGTGACAGATTAACCATCAACCACCACCAACCAACACAACCGACCTAAAGGAATCACAAATAATCAGAATTACTGTGTCACAGATTAACCAGAATACTGTGTCACAGATTAACCAGAAATTACTGTGTCACAGATTAACCAACCAATCACCCACCAACCAACAAATATACCACAACCGACTAACCGACAAACACACTAACCCCATGGAATCACAAATACATGTACATAATGAATTATAGAAACTCTGATTATCATTTTCATAAATTACTGCATAAATTCACAGACACAAAATATCATATATAACATTTTGCATAAAGTGGCTCTTCACAATTAATTACGACGGAAAATGCACAAACAGGTTGGCAATGTCGCACAAAATAACAAATGACAAAACACATACAATAAAAAATATGTAAACACATAATCACATTTAAATGATGTATAAAGAAGAATATGATGAATTCATTTTAAGCTACATGTAGCTGAAATCCACAAAAAAGAACAACAACAAAAACCGATAAGAAAACATGATGAAAGATGGAAAGACGAGGCAGAAGGAAGCATTGAGAGGGAAGGCACATCATCACATCATACAAGCTGGAAGATTTAATTGTATACATGTATAGTAGGTGTGTGTGTGTGTGGTGTGTGTGTGTGTGTGTGTGTGTGTGTGTGTGTGTGTGTGTGTGTGTGTGGTGTGTGGTGTGTATGAAGGGGGTGTGTGGTATAATGGATAAAGCGTCCGTCATAGCAATTTAGAAGATCAGATTGCTGATGTTCGAATTCCGACATGGTTTAAGAAAAAAAGGAAGGAAAAAACTGGTCACATGTCTATGCCTGAGCTGATGCTGAGTACAGACTGACAACAACACCAGTCTACTGGAGTTATATTTGCCAGTGCCGTTGTGTACAAGGACACTTGGCCAGGTAGCATAGTCTACTCCCATAGCATCACCGAATTCTTCAAGAACGATAAGCTTATCCTTGCAGTTGATTGTAGCAATGAGACGGTTGAGCTCTTCACAGAAAGCTTCTTTGGCATCATCTGAATTTGTTGGGACATAATCACTGATTGTGTGTGTGTGTGTGTGTGTGTGTGTGTGTGTGTGTGTGTGTGTGTGTGTGTGTGTGTTTTGTGTGTGTGTGTCTGTGTGTCCGTGTGTGTGTTTTATGTGTGTGTGTGTGTATGTGTGTGTGTGTGTGTGTGTGTGTGTGTGTGTGTGTGTGTGTATGTGTGTGTGTGTGTGTGTGTGTGTGTGGACCTCAGCTGCATGCAAGTACATGGAACACTCTTTTCTTAAGTGCTTCACATGCCCTTCTTCATTGGTCGTTTTCTTGGCGGTCCCTGTCTCCTCGAACAAGAACTGTTAATTCTGCACCTCGACTCACGCTTAAGGCCTTATTGAGTCGGGGGTAGGGAAGGAGGTGGACACCCAAATCCGACCTGGGGGGGGAACCATTCAGCATTTCAAGCCTCTGCACTCAAAACTTCTCCCTTTCAAGACCACACGCTTTAACAATTAATGCCACCACCACCCTTTCCAGATAAACTTCCTACAGACAAGACATCAAGTACCAGAACACACAGACAAGACAAACGATGGCTTACTACTGCTGTCAGAGGAGACTTGAGGTGAATAGGCATGAATGTCATTGAGACGCCTGGAGGTTAAGGACCAGTAGACAGTGGTGTTCTTGCTGCCATCCAGTTTCAGGCGAATCAGCTGGTTGCTACTGGATCGTGCTCTGTCGGGACAATTGGAACCCAGGTTTAGAAAATGGGTAAGTTCAGTTCAGTTCACACCGCTTGTAGCCCAGCCGACCACTAGAGCTATATCAGGACTAACACCACGTCAGAAATGGGTAAGTATAATTGTTTAATATAACTATTTAACATTACTTGCACCTGTGTTTGTTTGTTTTTTCTCTTCTTTTAACAACGGGTTTAACATGTGGAATTCAGGCTGGTCTCCCTGGAAGTGCAGTTGGGGACGCTTTGTCACAGTACAGTGTCACCCACCACCACCCACTTTTGTTTCTACTGGATTTGTGTATTTCTGTTTACCACACCAATGTGGAGTTTTCGATAGAATTTTACCGGGGACAACTCCTTTGTTGCCGTGGGATAAAAGACTAGCACCCAGACCACCACCCAAGATCCAATAGAGAGGAGGAAAGGGGGAAAAAGAGTCCTGCCTTAAGTATTTTTATGTATCTGTACAAAACTACCGGTTTAAGTATGTTATATGCATCCCTACAAGAGTTCTGCCTTAAGTATTTCTATGTTTCTATTCAAAGAGTACGGTTAAGTATGCTTTATGCATCCCTACAAGAGTGCTGCCTTAAGTATTCTTATGTTTCTATTCAAAGAGTACCGGTTTAAGTATGTTTTATGCACCATTTATGTTTCTATTCAAAGAGTACCGGTTTAAGTATGTTTTATGCACCCATTATGTTTCTATTCAAAGAGTACCGGTTTAAGTATGCTTTATGCATCCATACAAGAGTCCTGCCTTAAGTATTCTTACGTTTCTATTCAAAGAGTACCGGTTTAAGTATGTTTTATGCACCCATTTATGTTTCTATTCAAAGAGTACCGGTTTAAGTATGCTTTATGCATCCATACAAGAGTCCTGCCTTAAGTATTCTTACGTTTCTATTCAAGAGTACCGTTTAAGTATGTTTATGCATCCCTACAAGAGTCCTGCCTTAAGTATACTTTATGTATCTATACAAGAATCCAAATATGTTTTATGTTTCTATACAAAAGTCTTGCTTTAAAGATTTTTATGTTTCTATTCAAGAGTCCTAGTATAAATACATTTTATGCATCCATACAAAAATTCCGGTTTAAGTATATTTTATGTATCTATACAAGAGTCCTACCTTAAGTGCATTTTATGTATCTATATGAGAGTCCTGCCTTAAGTACATTTTATGTATCTGTTCAAGAGTCCTACCTCAAGTATATTTATGTATCTATTCAAGAATCCTGCCTTAAGTAATTTTATGTATCTAGACAAGAGTCCTGCCTTAAGTATATCGTATGTATCTATACAAGAGTCCTGCCTTAAGTATATCGTATGTATCTATACAAGAGTCCTGCCTTAAGTATATGTATGTATCTATACAAGAGTCCTGCCTTATATATCGTGTATCTATTCAAGAGTCCTGCCTTAAGTACTTTTATGTATCTATACAAGACTCCTGCCTTAAGTATATTTTATGTATCTATACAAGAGTCCTGCCTTAAGTATATTTTGTATGTCTATACAAGACTCCTGCCTTAAGTATATTTTGTATGTCTATTCAAGAGTCCTGCCTTAAGTATAAATTATGTATCTATACAAGAGTTCTGCTTAAAGTATATTTTATGTACCTAAACAAGAAACCTTCTTAAGTTATTTTATGTATCTATACAAGAGTCCTGCCTTAAGTATATCTTATGTATCTATACAAGAGTCCTGCCTTAAGTATATCTTATGTATCTATACAAGAGTCCTACCTTAAGTATGTTCTTGGAAAAATCCCCAAAGTTATGTCAAAATCAATTTTCATTGCAATTCCAAAGAATTCAGGGGTATAGAATGCGAACTCCATTGCACAATCATTTTGATGAGTCATGTAACAAAAATCCTGTTAAGAATAATCATGATGAGGACAAGGAATAGAATCAAAAGAGAAATAGCAGAAGAACAGTGTGAATTTGTGGAAGGGAAAGGAACTATTAATGCCATAAACATCCTAAGAACTATCATAGAGAGGTCAATTGAGATGAATAAGGATTTGTATTTATGCTTTGTTGACTATACCAAGGCTTTCGATTGGGTAAGACATGGAGAATTGATCAACCAACTGGAGAGACTCAATGTTGATGGAAAAGATCTACGAATAATCAGAAATATGTACTGGGAACAAACAGCTGCAATGAGAATAGAAAACAATATAAGCTCTTTCCAAAACATCAAAAGAGGAGTCAAACAAGGTTGTGTTTTGTCACCAGATCTGTGTTCACTTTACAGCGAAAACATCATGAGAAACCTAGAAGAAGACCCTGGATTAAAGGTTGGAGGGAAAATGATAAACAATATTCGATACGCAGATGACACCGTGCTAATTGCAGAAAGGGAAAGGGACCTACAAAACCTTGTGAATATACTAGAAATAGAAAGCAAAAGTAAGGGGTTGGAACTAAACAGCAGGAAGATTGAAGTCATGGTGATCAGTAAAAAACATGAAATCTCCTCATGCAAAATAACAGCAAATGGCACAACCTTGACACAGGTTAATAAGTTCAAATACCTGGGAACGGTCATTTCATCAGACGGCAGATGCACACCAAAAATAGCCGGCAGAATCAGTCAAGCCAAAACAGCATTCAAGAATATGACAAGCATTCTTACAACAAATGCCTACCAATTAACATTGGGAAGAGAGTTCTTGAATGTTATATAGAACCAATACTGTTGTACGGATGTGAGGCGTGGACAGTCAACAAGCAAAGCCAGAACAAGATCGAGGCAGCCAAGATGTGGTTTCTAAGAAGAATGTTGAGAGTTCCATGGACAGCAAAGAAAACAAACGAGACAGTCTTGATGGAAGCAGACATAAGTAGATCACTCATAAGGAAGATTAGGAAAAGACAGGCAACATTTATAGGCCATTTTATGAGATAGGGGGATTTGGAGCACCTGGTCAAAACGGGAAAACTGGAGGGAAAGAGAGCACCAGGTAGACCCAGGGAGAAAATGCTAGACGGACTTGCGGATTGGCTGAAGACGAGGAGGGTGGAGGAGATGCTTGGGGCAACAAGAGATAGAGACAGATGGAAGTCCATGATCGCCAACGCCATGCAGCAGGGCACCTGATGACGATGATGATGATACAAGAGTCTCATTTTAAGTATATATTATGTTTCTACACAAGAGGCCAAGCTTAAATCTATTTTGTGTTTCTTCTATACAAGACACAGTCAGCATATATAGACAGAACTAGTCCTGTCTTTCAATCTGCCTGCGATGGTTTGCAAATGTTCTTATCTCCCCCGACAAAACTTTGTACAATTTTTTGTTGTTGTTTTGATCAATTTTTGTGTATAGAGAGAGAACAGTTTGACCTTATTGTTTGTTTGTTAGTTTGTTTTGTTTGTTTGTTCATTGTTATTGTGTGTTTTTTACCTTAGTTTGTCCCAGTCAGTAATGTAGAGAATGTCTTGGAATAATGTGTGTGTTTTGTTTGTTGCTGTTTATAGTGTGTTTTTTTTACCCCAGTTTGCTCCAGTCAGTAATGTAGAGAATATCCTGGAATAATGTGTGTGTGTTGTTTGTTGCTGTTTTGTGCGGTTTGTTCTCTTACCCTAGCTTGCCCCAGTCGTAATGTAGATTTGTCCTGGGACATTGTCACAGATTGTGTGTGTTTTGTTTGTTGATGTTTTGTGCGGTTTTGTTCTCTTACCCTAGCTTGCCCCAGTCGGTAATGTAGATTTTGTCCTGGGACATTGTCACAGATTGTGTGTGTTTTGTTTGTTGCTGTTTTGTGCGGTTTTGTTCTCTTACCCTAGCTTGCCCCAGTCGGTAATGTAGATTTTGTCCTGGGACATTGTCACAGATTGTGTGTGTGTTTGTTTGTTGCTGTTTTGTGCGGTTTTGTTCTCTTACCCTAGCTTGCCCAGTCGTATGTAGATTTGTCCTGGACATGTCACAGATTTGTGTGTTTTGTTTGTTGATGTTTGAGCGTTTTGTTTTCCTACCAAGTTCAATATCTGGGAACGATCATTTCACTAGTCGGTAGATGTACATCAGAAATAGCCAGCAGAATCGGCCAAGCCAAAACAGGATTCAAGAAGATGAAAAGCACTCTTACCGACAAATGACTATCTAACATCATGAAGAGAGTTCTTAAATGTTATATAGAACCAATAATATTATACGGTTGTGAGGGATGGACAGTCAACAAGCAAAGCTAGAACAAGATTGAGGCAGCCGAGATATGGTTTCTAAGAAGAATGTTGAGAATTCCATGGACAGCAAAGAAAACAAACGAGACAGTCTTGATGGAGGCAGACACAAGAAGATCATTCATAAGAAAGACAGACTATTTATAGGCCATTTTGTGAGGAAAGGGGAATTGGAGCACCTGGTCACAACAAGAAAGCTGGAAGGAAAGAGAGCATCAGGTAGACCCAGAGAAAAAACGTTGGACGGATTTGCAGAGTGGCTGAGGACAGAGAGGGTGGAAGATGTGCTTGGGGCAACATGGGACAGATGCATATGGAAGGCCATGATCGCCAACGCCATGCGTAGGGTACTGATGATGATGATGATGACTCTAGTTTGCCCCAGTCGGTAATGTAGAAAATGTCCTGGAACCTTGTGTGTGTTTTGTTTGTTATTTTGTGTGGTTTGTTATCTTACCCTAGTTTGCCCAGTTGGTAATGTAGAGAATGTCCTGGAACAATGTGTGTGTTTTGTTTGAACATTATATTTTGTGTGGTTTTGTTCTCTTACCCTAGTTTGCCCCAGTTGGTAATGTAGAGAATGTCCTGGAACAATGTGTGTGTTTTGTTTGAACATTATATTTTGTGTGGTTTTGTTCTCTTACCCTAGTTTGCCCCAGTTGGTAATGTAGAGAATGTCCTGGAACAATGTGTGTGTTTTGTTTGATCATTATATTTTGTGTGGTTTTGTTCTCTTACCCTAGTTTGCCCCAGTTGGTAATGTAGAGAATGTCCTGGAACATGTGTGTTTTGTTTGTTGCTTTGTGTGGTTTTGTTTTCTTACTCTAGTTTGCCCCAGTTGGTAATGTAGAGAATGTCCTGGAACAATGTGTGTGTTTGTTTGATCATTATATTTGTGTGGTTTTGTTTTCTTACCCTAGTTTGGTCCAGTGGTAATGCAGAGAATGTCCTGGAACAATATGTGTGTTTTGTTTTTTGATGTTTTGTGTGGTTTGTTTTCTTACCCTAGTTTGCCCCAGTCGGTGATGTACAGAGCATTCTCGAACAGTGCCAGGCCAAACAAGTGATGCTTAATCATCAACAGTGTTGTTCTTCCATTGCCGTCCAGGTCAGACCTCTCCACGTGATCGGTGCCGGCATCTACCCAGTACAGAAGACTATCTGGAACCCATGGAAAAGAACAGACATATGGTATCGAACACTGCTGATAAGTATAATAAGACAAGTTGGCCAGGATTTGGGCCTCTGATGGCAAGGTCTGGGTTCGACCCTTCCTGTTGGCACCTGGACGATGAAGGCTGGAGTTTTGTCTGACCTCCGAGGTCAACCTGCGCAGTAGTCAGGTCGGTAAACACCGGGATTCCAATCAGAAGGACCTGGGTTCAATCCAGCCCAGATACCTCCACCTGGTGGGTAAAGGGTGGTGATCTGTCTGATCTACCAGGCCAACATATGCAGTAGTCAGGTCGGTAAACGCCTTCCAATCAGAAGGACCTAGGTTCAGTCCTTCCTGGATACCTCCACCTGGTGGGTAAAGGGTGGAGATCTGTAGGACCTCCCAGACCAACATACGCAGTAGTCAGGTCAGTACTGTTATTGTTGTTATTGTTGCTTAAAGCCCAGCCGACTGCACAGAGCCATATCAGGCCTATTGTCAGGTCAATAAACCTCAGATTTCCCATCAAATATGTACCTTTAGGATCCTGTACACCTCTCTCTCTCTCTCCCCTCTCTCCCCTCTCCCTTTCTCTCTCTCTCTCTCTCACGCACACACACATACACACTTACATGCGCACACACATAGATTCTCCAGTCTCTCTCTCTCTCTCTCTCTCTCTCTCTCTCTCTCTCTCTCTCTATCTATCTATCTATCTATCTATCTATCTCACACACGCACACACACACACACACACACCCACACACCACCACCACCACACACACACACACACTCACACACATGCATGCATGCACGCACAAGCACACACACACACACACACACACACACACACACACACTCATGCACGCACACACTCTGATATCATCTAATATATCAATTGGAACATAATCTTAAATTCAACAAGATCTGCAAACGGCGCATAAAATGGCTTGGCCACGTGTCAAGGCTGTCTCCTACAAGACTTCCCAACCACGTACTGTGGTAGACTCCCAAGGGATAACGTAAAGACAGCCCGGCCCATAGAGAGTACAGAAACGTCTATACGCTCTATGGGGCCGCCCAAACCAGTAGGCAACAAACCATTCAGAAAGACCTTCAGCCACCTGAGCTATAGTCCTTCGGAAGAGGACGAAAAACGAGTCGGACCCGTGTGCCTTCTGGCTGCACATGCTAAAGATCCTACGGCAGTTGAAAATCGTGAAAAGCAGGGCATTGCCCGGCTGCCTTGGTATAAAACGTTGGACAGATAGTTGATTTCCCATGCCCCACCTCTTGAAGACCAATTATACGGCAGTTGAAAATCGTGAAGAGTAGGGCATAGCCAGCTCCCTAGATATAAAACCATTGGAGAGGCTGATTTCCCAAGCCCCACCTCTTTGAAGACCAATTAGCTGTCTTGGCTTTCTCAAGTCTTGGTAAAAAAAAAAGTGAATATGAATATGAATTTGAATCGAGGGAGAGGGAATGGGCGCCGCCCTTGTGGTGCTGGCCCCAGAAAAATTGAGGTCTCTGCCACCTCACTCCCCTACGACCTAAGGGTTATGGAACTATCTAGGTAGGAGCTCAGGACCTGGCCAGCTATTCGGTTTATGTGCAGGCTGAAGGCTTATGCCGTGATCATTCTGGATCTTCTCCATCACATGGCACCTGTGATGTTAGGGCATATGGAATTCATTCTGAGCACGAAGACGTCATCTTGGGAAACTGACTCTGAAAGGGTTGGCTCCATCTAATAAAGAACAGCTGGAGTGACCTCAGGGTGCTGACGACTGACCAATCCAAGTGGACAACGTGGACAGCCCTCAAGCGTCGGACAACGCAGAACCGACTGAACAGACCTGAAGTGAATTGCAACATTAACCCTCTTAGCGTAGTTTCAGTTTCAATTTCTCAAGATGACGTCTCTGCGCTCAGAATGAATTCCATATGCACTAACGTCATAGGTGCCAAGTGATGGAAAGATCCAGAATGATCATGGCACAAGCCTTAAGTCTGCACATAAATCCACGAGCCGGCCAGATCCTGAAGTCCTACCTAGATAGTTCCATAACCCTGGGGTTGTAAGGGAGTAAGGTGGCAGAGACCTCAATTTTTCCCAGGGCCAGCACCACAGAGGCGGCGCCCATCCCCTCTCCCTCGATTCAAATTCACATTCATATTCACTTTTTTAACCAAGACTTCAGAAAGGCAACAAGGCTAATTGGTCTTCAAGGGATGGGGCCTGGGAAATCAACCTATCTCTCCAACGTTTTTTATCAAGGCAGCCAGGCAATGCCCTGCTCTTCACGATTTTCAACTGCCGTGGGATCTTTAGCGTGCGCAGCCAGAGGGCACACAGGTCCAACTCGTTTTTCGTCCCCTTCCGAAGGACGAGACGTTCAGTTCGATTTTCCTGTCGAACTGAGGAGAAACGTCGAGGCCTCCACGGGGAGCGAACCCTGGAACGTCGAGTTAAGTTATTGGCAGGCGAACGTCTGAACCATTCTGCCACTCTGCTTCACAGCCTTTTGGCTAAGATCAAAGTGTAGCGAGTGCAGAAACGTCTGTACGCTGTATGGAGCAGCCCAAGACCAGCCGGCAACAAATCATTCAGAAAGACCTCCAGCCAGTAAAGAACAGTTACAGTGACCTCAGGGTGCCAACGACTGACCAATCCAAGTGGAGAACGTGGACAGCCCTCAAGCGTCGGACAACGCAGAACAGACTGAACTGACCTGAACTTGTTATTGTTATTTTTCTTTAAAACCCAGCCGACTGCATAGAGCCATATCAGGGCTGTAACCATTTCAAAACAAAAACTTCAACAGGAAAAAAAATCAAGTAGACATATCAATGAATCACGCACATAATCTAAGGACATGCCCATGGCGTTGGCCACTCCGTCCAATTTATCGCACTGGGGATTTTAAAAACACACCTGAATACGAATCTAAGCATACCTAAGGACACCAAAACATATATATAAAACAGGCATAAAGTACCCAAAAATTGCTTCCGCATATCTCACCTCCCTAGAGCCAAAAACGCACTTGATACATGTACCCAATTATCAATCCTACGAAAAAGTACGTAAGACTTTATCGAACACATACAGGTGAATGAACCATTAAGGCAGAAAATGATAGGTAGAAATGACAGAAAGCAAAGAACAAAGAGAGTGACAGAAAAGAGGAAATTTCTAGTACATAATTTCCATAAGATGGAGATACTATTTATACTGAAGAGCCCCCGGCATCCCCACGGGGGGATGACCTGAACTGAATTGCAACATTAACCCTCTTAGAGTAGAGGAGTCGAAGGATGGGGTGGGGGAGTAGGTAGAGAGAACAAAATATTCACGATGCTTACTCGCGACATCCAAGGCCAAGGCGTTAGGAAACAACAGGAAGTCTTCGTGCAAAGTTCTTCTGTCGGTGCCGTCATAGTTGGCCCGCTCGATCTTCGGATTTTCTCCCCAGTCTGTCCAGAACATCACCCTGTGCACACACACAGATACACACATACATACACGCACACACACGCACACACACACACACACACACACACACCCCATCGTCTAAAAGCATATATGTGAATAGACGTTAAAAGAAATAACGAACAAACACACACACACATGCACGCACATGCACACTCACACGCAGCACGTATAGACATGCACACATATGCAAGCTCGCAGGCATGCGCGCATACACACACAACAACACACACACACACACACACACACACAACACACACACACACACAACACAAACAAACACAAACAAACACAAATACACTGACATTAGGATCAGAAATACACAAGCACACACACACATACACATAAACACACACACACACTATATACACACACAGAATGAGTATTACGAGTAGTTAGAAAAATGTAAACAGTGTGAATGAACCAAAATGTGCACAAATCCAAATCACAACTTTCGTATGAATAAAGAAGAACAGCACACAGGCAAGTCTATATGTCGCAGGCTGGGATTGAACCTGAGACAACAGACAGACCACAAGTCCAGGACTCTCCGTTACAAAAGATCCAGCCAGCCTGTTAGATTACCAAAGAGACGATTTGATTTTTGACATAAATGTTGACTCCTTACATGAGAAATAACAATCCCGATTGTAAATTAAAAAAGGTTTCAAACACCCAGCGTGTATAGAATTCTAGGAACTGATATCATTCTAAAAGAAACAGCACTTTTCAACAACTGTCGCTGTGACTTCTGCTTGGAAAACGAAGGACAGCAATGATCACATATTTTTGAAAGTGTTCACCTGTCAAAACATTCTGGGAAAGGAGAGGAGAATTGGTGAGGTTGTGCTGTCTGACTTAATGCAAACATCAGATTAACAGAAAACTAAATTTTATTTGGTACCAACGAAAACATGCACACAGAGTCAATATTTGACTTTAAAAACAATCATTCTAGGAAAAACATATATTTACGAAAGTAAACTGGAAAAAAATCTAGCAAACACCATTTCTTTGTTACATTGTATCTTGCCACAAAAAGACAGAGAGAAGAAATACAAGAATATAATATAAAACTGATGTGGAATCTACACGCTTTTAGAGAGAAATGGCTGCCATATTTGTCCCACAGATAGAAGAAATACAAGAATATAATATAAAACTGATGTGGAATCTACACGCTTTTAGAGAGAAATGGCTGCCATATTTGTCCCACAGATAGAAGAAATACAAGAATATAATATAAAACTGATGTGGAATCTACACGCTTTTAGAGAGAAATGGCTGCCATATTTGTAATAATAATAATATATTTTATTTATATAGCGCAAAATCTTGACAAAATCAAATCTAAGCGCTGAGCGTATACATGCATACATACCTACATACATATGAGCGTATACATGCATACATACATGCTTACATACTTACATACATAAATCTAAGCTGAGCGTATACATGCATACATACATACATACATAAATCTAAGCGTATACATACATACATACATACATACATACACACGCACGCACACGCACACACAACAACCACAATATTCATATAGCGCAAATCTCGACAAAATCAAATCCAAGCGCCGAAAAGACACACACGCACACACGCACGCACGCACGCACACACACACACCACACACACACACACACACACACACACACACACACACACACACACACACACACACACACACACACATGCATGCATGGCCACAAATGGGTAGAAAAGAATAAAAGCAATAAAAGCAAGAATAAAACCAATGGAAAACCACAGAGAGCACATCATATACAATTATAATATTAAAACAAAGTGATTCCCCTCCGAGCGGAGACAGGCTGCAGAGGGGGGTTGAGTGAGGTTAGGATTTTATGCAGAGGAGAAAAGGTGAGTTTTGAGAGCGGACTTGAAGGAGGCAAAAGTAGGTTGCTGACGGACTGAGAGAGGAAGTTTGTTCCAGGAGAGTGGACCAGAAACAGAGAAGGCTCGTGGACCATAGGTATTGAGCTTAGTGCGTGGAAAGCGAAAAGTCAGAGGATCGGAGGCAGAGCGGAGGGTACGTGAGGGAACATAGATCTCAAGTAGGCTTGACAGGTAATCGGGGGCTGCGTTATTGTCCCACAGATAGAAGAAATACAAGAATATAATATAAAACTGATGTGGAATCTACACGCTTTTAGAGAGAAATGGCTGCCATATTTGTCCCACAGATAGAAGAAATACAAGAATATAATATAAAACTGATGTGGAATCTACACGCTTTTAGAGAGAAATGGCTGCCATATTTGTCCCACAGATAGAAGAAATACAAGAATATAATATAAAACTGATGTGGAATCTACACGCTTTTAGAGAGAAATGGCTGCCATATTTGTCCCTAGCTTCAGATGAAATTTGATGCTACTCTGTGCTACTTTATGAATTATATGTGTGGTATCTTTATGACCTACCTGTGTACGTCTATATGTTTGTCTTACATGTTGTTGACAGTGACTATAAATTCACACTCAGAATAAATTCCATATCCGCTGAAGCCACAGATTCCATGTGTCTGAATTCAGGTCTTGAAATGGGGAGAGGGGGAGACGAGGGTGAAGAACCAAAACATCACTAAACGGACATCACCAGAATGATGATAACATTAAGACAGGCAGCGATCAGGTCAGTGTTTAATGTTATGGACTGGGATTGAACTCGAAATACTCATTCTTGAGTCCATGGCTCTATCAGCAGAAAAAAAACCGTGGCTCGCCTAAGGGTTTTTATTGTTATTATTATTGTTATTGTTACTGTTATTGTTGTTCAAAGCCCAGCCGACTGCGTAGAGCCATATCAGGGCTATAACCATTTCAAAATTTCAACAGGAAAAACAAAGAAAAGAAAATTAAGTACACATATCGATGCTTTCATGCACCTAATATAAGGACATGCCCCTGGCGTTGACCACTCCGTCCAATTTATCGCACAGGGGATTTAAAAAAACACACCTGAATACAAATAGAAGCATACCTAAGGACACCAAAACATACATAAAAACAGACATAAAGTACCTAAAATTGCTTCCACATATCTCACCTCCCTAGAGCCAAAAATGCACTTAATACAAGTGCCCAATTATCAATCCTAAGAAAAAGTATGTAAGACTTATCGGACACATACAGATGAATGGACCAGCGAGGCAGAAAATGATAGGAAGAAATGACAGAAAGCAAAGGAAGAAGGCAGAAACAAAGAGAGTGACAGAAAAGAGGAAATTTCTGGCACAGAATTTCCGGAAGGTGAGGATAACTATACTGAAAGAGCCCCCGGCATCCCACGCCCAAGGGTTGAACTCTCAACTGTTGCGTTATGAGTATGGGTCTCCAACAACTGAGCTAGTGGACAAGTGAGGAGAGAGAGTGGCGACACATACCCGTTGACCGTGTCCAGCACGATGGCTCGAGGCTGATCCAGGCTGGAGTCGATGATGGTCCTGTGGGCCAGAGTGGACATGGTTATCATGGCGATCACGTCCCTGCCCGTGTCCGTGTAGAAGATCAGTCTTGACAGGGGATCCACAGCAAGGCCTTCAGGAAGGGAGTCTGAAATGAATGGATGGAGGAATGAATGAATGAATGAATGAATAAATGAATGAATGAATGAATGAATGAGTGGGTGGGTGGGTGAGTGAGTGAGTGGGTGGTGAGTGGGTGGGTGAGTGAGGTGTGAGTGAGTGAGTGAATGAGTGAATGCATGAATGAATAAGTGAGTTAGTGAGCTGTGAGTGAGTGAGTGAGTGAATGAATGAATGAATGAATGAATTACCTTATCCACCACTTTCTTGCTTGTTGTATGTGTGTGTGTTAGTGATGTGTGTGTGTTTGTGTGTGTGTGTGTGTGTGTGTGTGTGTGTGTGTGTGTGTGTGTGTGTGTGTGTGTGTGTGTGTGTGTGTGTGGTGCGTGCGTGTGTGTGTGTGTGTGTGTGTGTGTGCTTCGCGCGGGTGTGTTCGTGTGCGTGTTTGTGCGTGTATGTGCGTTCGTCCGTGTGTGTGTACGCATGTTATTTCAGTCTCTTCATCTGTTCTTGTTGAGGTTGAAAACTTGATACTGCATCGATGACATATGCATGTGATTTTTCATCATCATCATAATCAGGTGCCTTGCCGCATGGCGTTGGCGACCATGGACTTCCAACCATCTCTATCTCTCGTTGCCCCCAGCATCTCCCCCACCCTCTTTATCCCCAGCCACTCTGCAAGTCCGTCCAGCATTCTCTCCCTGGGTCTACCTGGTGCTCTCTTTCCCTCCAGCTTTCCCATTGTGACCAGGCGCTCCAAATCCCCCTTCCTCAAAAAATGGCCTATAAATGTTGCCTGTCTTTTCCTAATCTTCCTTTTGAGTGATCTATTGTGTCTGCCTCCATCAAGACTGTCTCGTTTGTTTCCTTTGCTGTCCATGGAACTCTCAACATTCTTCTGAGAAACCACATCTCGGCTGCCTCGATCCTGCTCTGGCTTTGCTTGCTGACTATCCACGCCTCGCATCCGTACAACAATATTGGTTCTATATAATATTCAAGAACTCTTTTCCCAATGTTAATTGATAGGCATTTGTTGGTAAGAATGCTTGTCATCTTCTTGAATGCTGTTTTGGCTTGGCCGATTCTGCCAGCTATTTCCGATGTGCATCTGCCGTCTGATGAAATGACCGTTCCCAGGTATTTGAACTTATTAACCTGTGTCAAGGTTGTGCCGTTTGCTGTTATTTTGCAGGAGGGGATTTCATGTTTTTTACTGATCACCATGACTTCAGTCTTCCTGCTGTTTAGTTCCAACCCCTTACCTTTGCTTTCTGTTTCTAGTATATTCACAAGGTTTTGTAGGTCCCTTTCATTTTCTGTAATTAGCACGGTGTCATCTGCGTACCGAATGTTGTTTATCATTTTCCCTCCAACCTTTAATCCAGGGTCTTCTTCTAGGTTTCTCATGATGTTTTCGCTATACAGTGAAAACAGATCTGGTGACAAAACACAACCCTGTCTGACTCCTCTTTTGATGTTTTGAAAAGAGCTTATATTGTTTTCTATTCTCACTGCAGCTGTTTGTTCCCAGTACATATTCCTGATTATTCGTAGATCTTTTCCATCACATTGAGTCTCTCCAGTTGGTTGATCAATTCATCATGTCGTACCCGATCGAAAGCCTTGGTATAGTCAACAAAGCATAAATACAAATCCTTATTCATCTCAATTGACCTCTCTATGATAGTTCTTAGTATGTATATGCATTAATAGTTCCGTTCCCCTCCACAAATCCACACTGTTCTTCTGCTATTTCTATTTTGATTCTATTCCTTGTCCTCATCATGATTATTCTTGACAGGATTTTTGTTACATGAATCATCAAACTGATTGTGCGATGGAGTTCGCATTCTATAGCCCCTGTCTTTTTTGGAAGTGCAATGAAATTTGATTTTGACATGTCTTTGGGGATTTTTCCAGTGTCATAGATTTCATTTAGGAGGACTGTTTATTTTTCTATGCCAAATTCCTCCAGGGCTTCAATCATCTCTGTAGTAATGTTGTCTGGTCCTGGGGCTTTTCCTGGTTTCATCTTTTTCAGTGCTGCTCTAACTTCATCTTTCATTATGGGTGTTCCTTCAAAGTTTTTTTTATAGTGTGTTCTTCGTTTCTGTCATCCTCAAAAAGGTCTTTAATGTACTCTCCCCATCTGTCTAATATTTTGTCTTTTTCCATGATAAGCGTGCCATCTTTCGATTTTAAGCAACCAGTTGATGTGCATGTATTTTTCCTGTGGACAATTTCTTCAATTCGTTTGTACATACCTTGAGGATCCATTTTGTATCGTTCTTCTATCTCTTTGCATTTTGTGTTCAGCCAAGCTTCCTTAGCTTCATTGCACCTATACCTGATTTCTTTATTTATCTTCCTGTATATCTCCTCGTTTCTCTTTGCCTTCCTCCTTTCCTCCATCAGGCCCAAAATTTCATTAGTCATCCAACTCTTTTTTGCTTTTCTATTTGCCTTAGGGATTTCTTCACAAGCTTCATTTATAGAACTTCTCAACTTTGTCCATTGTTCCTCACTTTCACCAACGTCTTCCAGAGCACTGAATTTGTTTTGAACATGTACATTAAATTTTTGACGTATCATTTCATCTGACTTTAAGAGTCCAAGGTTTAGTTTGATGTTGCTTTTGGTCTGTTTCCTTTTCCTCAATTTCAGCCTAAACTTCCCACTACCAGATTGTGGTCACTGTTGCAGTCTGCGCCTGGTAGTGTTTTTGCTGACAATAAAGAATTTATAAATCTTTTGTTGATCAGGATGTAGTCAATTTGATTTTTGGTATTATCTCCTGGACTCATCCAAGTCCATTTTCTTCTTTTAGGCTGCTCAAACCAGGTGTTTCCTACTATGAACTCATTCATCTGTGCCCATTCTACAAGCTTCCCCCCTCTTTCATTTTGTGTACCAAGGCCATGAGGTCCAACTATATCCTCCACCCTATCCTGTCCCACTTTAGCATTAAAATCTCCCATTATGACTGTAACTTCTTGTGATTTACATTGGACCTTGGCCATCTCTAAAACTTCGTAGAAGTTGTCGATGTCTTCCTGAATACTTGCAGATGTTGGTGCATACACCTGTATGATGTTGATATCAAAAGGTGTGCCTCCGAATTTGACCAGTAAAACTCTGTCGTACACTGCCCAGTATCCCTTAACTGCTTTTGATTTGTCTTTGTCCATTATGATCCTACTCCTCTTTCATGTGAATTACCACCAGAGTATATCACTGTATATTTCCCTGATGTTATCATGCCTGCCCCCTTCCATCTCACTTCCCCCAGTCCTAAAATACTAATATTAAGCCTTTTCTCCATTGATGTTCTAATTCCTTCTGCAGATTGTTATTCCATGTTTCAGCCGAACTTGTCTAAGGTATTTCTGAACCTTCTGTTGTCTAGCTTCCCTAGTTTTTTTACCATGTTGCTATTTTGAATTTAATTTTGATTTTGGTCGCAGTAGCTGGCTGACGGTCTGGTGTCACCTGCGCCGCATGACAGTCCCTACCGGACGAATGTGCTCCACAGGAGCACCTATTGACGTCGTTAACTTTCTTCTTTTTCTTTCTCCTGTCCATGGTTTTCCTGGGGAAAAGCTACGATGGTGGTTTCCCCTTGCCTTCCATCGGTTTTTTTTTAGGGTTAACTCCCTTAGCCTTACTCTCTCCCGAGATGTCCACAAGGCAGTGGAGCTATTTACCCATAGCTTGGGGATCTGGTTCGTGGGCACCAGGGCGTGTCCACACGCCGGTGGGCCTGCATGCCTCACGTCTGGGGGCCAGACCTCCTCCGAGTCCTACGAGATTCAGCCTGAGTCCGTGAGGTGCTCAGTTACCGCCTGTCGCTACGAGGAGACACAGCGTAGGGCTTGCTGATGGAGAGGCTATGTACTGACAGAAGAGACTTACACCTTGCTCTTCTTTTCGCTCAGCAGTGTAGCCAGTGGTGCAGGCTGAAGCCGACACACTAGACGCATCACATCTGCCAATATGACAAACATGTGATTTTTATTTGTTCAAAATCTTCTGAACGTATAATTATGATCTCACACACCTAGCTTTCCCCCCTCCCGTTTTTGTTTTTTTTTCTTGCTGCTTAAGTTGTAACGCTGTTCAGTGGCGTTGAACACATTCCACTCATTCTGGCCCCATCAACACACCACCAAAGTCAAACTGAGTCACTCGAACTTGCAGTGCCAAATACCCCCACAAGAACCAACGATGTCAAGCCACTGTTAGACTACCCATCAATGAAGACCCTGCACTGCCGCTGGGTCACCTCCGTGGGGATCACTAGAGCCCTTTCTGATACCAAGGAAACTGCATACTAAGTTCTCTACCAAAAGACTGATCGCTCGGACCGAACAAGAGGCCCACAGATAATAATACTGTCACCACGGTCCACAAGAAACAGTCCCCGTACACCACTGACACCCAAGACCCCAACTTGAATTCATCTACAGCACCATACAGCCAGTTTCAGAACTGGTGTATCAAAGGGATGCTCAACAACTAATTGTTCTTTCACATAAGAAATGATGACACACTACTTGATTTTATTCACGAGAAAGAAAAATATTCTTTAAGAATATGTATATACTGTATATATATATATATATATATATATATATATATATATATATATATATATATATATAATATATATATATACATATGCGGTACATATATACATGTGTGGGTCGAGACAGGAAGAGAGACGGGGAGACAGAAGGAGACAGAGGGAGATAGAACTGAGATAGAAACTGAGAGAGGGAGAGGGAAAGAGAGAACAGAAGAGAAAAGAGACAGACCGACAGACAGAGATAGAGAGACAAATGAGATAGACAGAACGAGAGGAGGACAGAAGACAGACGACAGACAGACAGACAGACAGACAAACAGAGGAGACTGAGAGAGATTTATATCCATATACGTTTTTTTGTTTTTACAATATCCATATGTTTTTAATGCACATGACATACGTCCAACACAAACACTTACCAGAGCTAAGGTTTCTCACGATGGTCGTTTGACTTCCGTTTAGGAATGAACTTCGGATCCCTTTGAAGAGTATTCCTACCTGTGTGAACATATTTTGGTTTGTTGACGTGTAGACATAAGTTTTATACTAGATGAAAAAAAAAAAAAGAAATTCAAGTACAGGTAATCCAACAATCCTGAGGGGTCAGGGAGTAAAGCTGAGAGGCCTGAACATTTCCTTGGGGTCAGCATGATGAAGGCGGTTCCCACCTCCTCTCCTTCGCTGCTTTATCTTCCCCAACCAAGAACAGGGTTGCGTACGCATTCACAGCTGGGTACATTGAAAACTAGACGCAAAATATTTTCCTTGAGCTAGATTTGAGCCCCTGAACCCACAGTGGATTGCGGCAGCTCTTTTGTTATTACTATTATTAGTGTTTAAACCCAGCCAACTGTACAGAGCCATATCAGGGCTATAACCATCTCAAACAAAACACACACAACGAAACATATCGATGACCCTGGAAAAACGAAAACCTGGAAAAGAAAATTAAGTTCACATATCGCTGCATTCAAGAAAGTAACATATCGCTGCATTCACGAAAGTAATTTAAGGATAAGTTTACATGTAACTGCATTCACGCAAATAATCTAAGGATAATGAGTTCATGTATCACTGCATTCACGCAAATAATCTAAGGATAATAAGTTCACATATCACTACATTCACGAAAGTAATCTAAGGATAATAAGTTCACATATCACTGCATTTAGCAAATAATCTAAGGATAACAAGTTCACATATCATTACATTCACACAAGTAATCTAAGGATAACAAGTTCACATATCACTACATTCACACAAGTAATCTAAGGATAACAAGTTCACATATCACTACATTCACACAAATAATCTAAGGATAATACGTTCACATATCACTGCATTCACACAAGTAATCTAAGGATAACAAGTTCACATATCACTACATTCACGAAAGTAATCTAAGGATAAAAGTTCACATATCACTGCATTTAGCAAATAATCTAAGGATAACAAGTTCACATATCATTACATTCACACAAGTAATCTAAGGATAACAAGTTCACATATCACTACATTCACACAAGTAATCTAAGGATAACAAGTTCACATATCACTACATTCACACAAGTAATCTAAGGATAACAAGTTCACATATCACTGCATTCACACAAGTAATCTTAGGATAACAAGTTCACATATCACTGGATTCACACAAGTAATCTAAGGATAATTAATAAGTTCACATATCACTACATTCACACAAGTAATCTAAGGATAACAAGTTCACATATCACTACATTCACACAAATAATCTAAGGATAATACGTTCACATATCACTGCATTCACACAAGTAATCTAAGGATAATAAGTTCACATATCATTACATTCACACAAGTAATCTAAGGATAACAAGTTCACATATCACTACATTCACACAAGTAATCTAAGGATAACAAGTTCACATATCACTACATTCACACAAGTAATCTAAGGATAACAAGTTCACATATCACTACATTCACACAAATAATCTAAGGATAATACGTTCACATATCACTACATTCACACAAGTAATCTAAGGATAACAAGTTCACATATCACTACATTCACACAAGTAATCTAAGGATAACAAGTTCACATATCACTACATTCACACAAGTAATCTAAGGATAACAAGTTCACATATCACTGGATTCACACAAGTAATCTAAGGATAATTAATAAGTTCACATATCACTACATTCACACAAGTAATCTAAGGATAACAAGTTCACATATCACTGGATTCACACAAGTAATCTAAGGATAACAAGTTCACATATCACTGCATTCACACAAGTAATCTAAGGATAACAAGTTCACATATCACTACATTCACGCATATAATTTACGGATATGCTCCTGGCATTGGTCATTCAGCGCACTTTATCACCATGGAGATTAAAAAAAAAGCTGAATAAATAATGCATAAACTTAACTAAATACACAAAAAATCGTGTACGAAAACTGGCCTAGGGTATAGTACTTAAAATTGCCACAAGCAGTTCACATGTCCTTTAAAGCTAAAAATACGATCAGTTGCACCTAATTATTAATCCTAATACACAGAAATCATGTCGGCCCTAAAGCTTTTGTGGAAAGCGTAAGGGTGAAGAATCAGCAAGGCAGAAAATGAGGCAGGAAGGAATAACAGAAAGCAAAGGAGAAAGAAGAAGCAAAGAGAGAGACAGAAAAGAGGAAAATTCAAGCACATAATTTCCAGAAGGCGGGAATACTGCTTATACCAAAAGAGTTCCTGGCGTCCCCATGGTGGAAGCTAGAGATCTACCTCTGTGTCCATCTAGCCTTATACACATGATTCAATCCTCTTCAAAAATAAATTAAAACAAAGAAACAAAGGACAACGTTTCTGTTTGTAATTCCTACATTATCACAATAATAAACGAAAGGAAAGGAAACGTTCCCATGACAAAGAAACCATGTATGCCCTTCAATGAATGTGACAGTTCTGATCTCACCACACAGATACATTTATGGTGAGCAAAACAAAATAATGCAACATGAATAATATTCTGTGTCACTTGGATCACGACTGAGTGACAGGTCTTTATTTTCAAAGTCCTCACGAGAAAGAAAACAGCATGGAATATTTTCCAAACATAAAATATTGTGTATATTCCATCATGAAATTTTGATGCAGAGTCCAATTTCAGTTTCACTTTCAGTGTCAGTTTTCTCAAGACAAAGTCTTGGCGCTCTGAATAAGTCCAATACAAGAACCCAAACACAACTATGTATATAAGAACCCAAACAGCTATTTAAGAACCCAAACACAGCTATAAGAACCCAAACACAGCTATAAGAACCCAAACACAGCTATGTATATAAGAACCCAAACACAACTATGTATATAAGAACCCAAACAGCTATTTAAGAACCCAAACACAGCTATAACAACCCAAACACAGCTTTAAGAACCCAAACAGCTATTTAAGAACCAAACACAGCTATGTATATAAGAACCCAAACAGCTATTTAAGAACCCAAACACAGCTATAAGAACCCAAACAGCTATTAAGAACCCAAACACAGCTATAAGAACCCAAACAGCTATTTAAGAACCCAAACACAGCTATGTATATAAGAACCCAAACGCTATTTAAGAACCCAAACACAGCTATAAAACCCAAACACAGCTTTAAGAACCCAAACACAACTTTAAGAACTCAAACATAGCTATAAAAGAACCCAAACATAGCTATAAAAGAACCCAAACACAGCTATAAGAACCTAACAGCTATATAAGAACCCAACACAGCTATATATAAGAACACTAAACAGCTATATAAGAACCCTAACACAGCTATAAAGAGCCCTAACAACTATATTAGAACCCTAGCACAGTTATGTAAGAACCCAAACAAGCTATATAAGAACCCAAACACCATTAAGAACCCAAACACAGCTATAAGAACCCAAACACAGCTATAAGAACCCAAACACAGCTATAAAGAACCCAAACACAGCTATAAGAACCCAACACAGCTATTAAGAACCCAAACACAGCTATATAAGAACCCAAACACAGCTATAGACCCAATACAGCTTTAGAACCCAAACACAGATATAAGAACCCAAACACAGCTTTAAGAACCCAAACACAGCTTTAAGAACCCAAACACAGCTTTAAGAACCCAAACACAGCTTTAAGAACCCAAACACAGCTTTAAGAACCCAAACACAGCTATTAAGAACCCAAACACAGCTTTAAGAACCCAAACACAGCTTTAAGAACCCAAACACAGATAAAACAACAAACAACGAGAAACAACAACCAACCACAAACAGCATCCAACAACAACAACAACAAAAAACAACCAACCAAACAAAACAAAAAAACCAGAAACAACAGCAACAACTAACCACAACCACCAACAACAAGGAAACGATAACAACAACCAACAACAAACGGTAACATGCCAAAAAAACACACGCAAAAACATGCGTTTCTTTTCTATTCTTTTCTTTTCTTTTTTCTTCTTTTTTTCAAAGTGGTATTCTTTTCTTTTCTTTTTTCTTTTTTTTTCAAAGTGGTCTTTGTGATTTCAGAAGTCGTAGGATGACTGCAGATGTAAGCTAAGCTTAGATTAAGGAAGGATTAAGGAAGCTGGTGGATAGGGTGTGGGAGTAAACAATATCCAACAAGTGACAACAACAAACAACAACAATTACAAACAAACACCACCATCACCACCACCACCACCACCACCACCAACACCGCGACCATCACCATCACCATCACCATCACCACCACCACCACCACCACCACAACCATCACCAACAACAACATAAAAGCATGAAGACAACAGACAGAAGACCCACCTCTGTCCAGTAGATGGTCTGTTGGACAGGGTCGTAGTCGACAGCGACGGGTTCGTGTGGAGGGCTGCCCATGGGTATGGGGAGGTTGCTGCGTGTTTCCACGTCCATGCGGAAGATGCTGCCTCCACTGAATAACCCACTCCCGGTGCTAGCGATCAGGAAAAATGGGAACCGGTCCACATCTGCAACAACGATCAAGCACGTTCACAAACCCATGGCAAGGATGGAATTCTCGATGGTAAACATCATGTAGGAAAAACATCCCCCCTCTCTCTCTTTCTCGTTCTCTGCACACACACACACACACACACACACACACACACACACACACACACACACACACACACACAAACACACACACACACACACACACACACACACACACACACACACACACACACACACACACACACACTACACACACACACACACACACACACACAACAACACACAACACAACACACACACACACACACACACCCCATACCTAAGAAAAAAATCAAGAAGAGTAACACTTTAATAGTCTTCCTTTTTCACTGAAAATAAACAAACTTTAAAAGATTTTTTACAGGTAGAGTGTAGAAAGGTGTGTATGTGTGTGTGTGTGTGTGTGTGTGTGTGTGTGTGTGTGTGTGTGTGTGTGTGTGTGTCTGCGTGTGCGTGTGGAATACGTGCTTCCATGTGTGTGTGTGTGTGTGTGTGTGTGTGTGTGTGTGTGTGTGTGTGTGTGTGTGTGTAGTGTGTGTGTGTGTGTGTGTGTGTATGTGTGTGTGTGTGTCTGTTGTGAGTGTGTGTGTGTGAGGTGTGTGTGAGTGTGTGTGTGTGTGTGTGTGTGTGTGTGTGTGTGTGTGTGTGTGTGTGTGTGTGTGTGTTGTCTGTCTGTCTGTATGTGTTTCTTATGCATGTGTAAGCTTCTGTGTACATGTATGTGCACAAATGTGTCTGCACATACATGTTTACTTCATAGGAAGACTAGATAATGTTAGAATAGTTGACCGTCTTGATTTTCCTTTTGATATTTTCTCTTTCTGTTCTGAATTGACTGTGACATAAAAACATGACATATCAGGTCTTTTGTTTTCCCATATGCATTATACAAAACACATACCATCAGCTGAGAATGTTTAGTTGCATTTCATTCTTGGGTTTATCAATCAAGGTAATAAATTATTCAAATGTGATGTAATTTTCCTTTATATATGCATGTGTTTGAGAAAATATACCACTTTCACTTTCAGTGTCATCAATCCTGTATGTTTGTAATAAGCCTACTGGATTGACAACTGGTTTTTTTCTGAAGGTGT
>JAPXFY010000017.1:75778831-75808831 GCA_030674185.1 Monoplex corrugatus
ACAGACCAAGATGTAGAGAGTGTAAGTACTTAGGCAAAGAGAGACAGACAGACAGAAGGATGACACATCCATAGACAGACAGATGAACATATACTTAGAGAAGAACAAGATCATGAATGTGACGAATACTTCACTTATTCACAATGTGTGTTACTAACAGTGGTGTTCATTCCAACTCCAATATTCGTAGCCTATATAGAAATTATCGTCGTTGGATCTCACTACTATATATCGTTTCTTTACTTAGTCTGTATAGAGCGGTTCGTTTTTTTGTTTCATACATTAAATCCACGGTATCTGCTGTATGCTTTTTGACCCAGCTGGTAGGGTTAAATCATACGGGCCTTAGGACCAAACATCTCCATCATCTGTGGATGAACATGATGGAGGACTGGTGCTTGCTTCCACCATTTCTCTGATCTTGGGGGTTTTCAGGTCGTGGATATGACGGGGACATGCCATTTCTGTCACACAACGCTTGCACATTATTACATTTGCGTGAACCGTGATAAAACTCGAAAAAAAGGACCGCAGTAAACATTGAATGTGGAAATTATTATTTCTTGTCGACCCACTTGTGAGAAAGGCTGAGCACATTTCTATCGTCTGCTGATTACTCATACATGAGTTTCCTTCCTGGAATGAGCACCATCATCAGACTTTCGAAAACGTCCTTTCCAAATTGAAGTAGGTACATTTTCAATGTTTACAGATACTTTCCCGTGACAAACTCAAAGCAGCCTTTTAATGTCGTTGCTCTGTAAAAATCTTACGTGCTTCTGTTTTTTTTTGTTTTTTTTTTTTTCTGAACTGGTTAGAGAAGAAAATATGCTTCTGCTTTTTTACGAGATGTTCATCATAAATGATGATGAACTGTGTTTTTGTTGGGTATCAATTAAAACCAATAACAATCTGGAAACCAGAAAAACACGAAAATAGAATCAGGACACGTATTTAATACAACAAGACAAGACAGGCGCAATATTTCGGCCAACTGGCCTGTCAAGCGTGATGTAAGATCACAACAAACATCAAATACAATTTAATAATAATCTTGGATTTAACAATAATCTTGGTTTCACTGGACATCGATAAATTATCAGGTTCTGAATGCTTATTCCATCTCCCCATCTAAATCACTATTGTGAACAGACATTAAATAAATATTCATTCATTTTCCATCTCCCCACTGATGAGTACCGGTTCTGAATGCTTATTCCATCTCCACACTGATGAGCACCGGTTCTGAATGCTTATTCCATCTCCCCACTGATGAGCACCGGTTCTGAATGCTTATTCCATCTCCCCACTGATGAGCACCGGTTCTGAATGCTTATTCCATCTCCCCACTGATGAGCACTGGTTCTGAATGCTTATTCCATCTCCACACTGATAAGCAGAGGGCAACAGCTATGTACAGCGGGCTAACAGAAGGGTTTTGTTGTTGTTGTTGTTAGTTGTTGTTTTGTTTGTTTGTTTGTTTGTTTATTTGTTTGTTTTTAGGATCATTGCACTGAGGAGGTTACCTTTGTGCCCACCTTTTTGCTTTTTCGTCCCATTTTCTATACCACTTTAATGGCCACAGAAACTGGAACAGTTTTTATAATGCGATGATGATGATGTCAATGAGGATGATAATCATGATGCTATGGAGTTCCATTTAGGATTAAGACTGCATGACAGGGTTGTACTCTACGCTTACTGTCATGATATATCCTGGCGTCAACCAGGCCTGAGAGATACAGACACCTGCGATGTTGGTCAGAAGATTTGAGCAACACCCTCAATGACGCATCCGCGAAGTGGATGAGATTCGACTATGTGGTCCCAGTCTTCACAACGAGCCCACGGCACATGCCCAACTCTGGGTAGGAGCTGGTTAGAGCTGGAAAATCCCACAATGATTTTTGAAGGTACAGATGGAGGTTCGAACCCACAACCTTCCAGTCAGTAGTCCGTTGCTTTAACCACTACACCATGGCGGTTGGTTGATTGGTTGGTTGGTTGGTTGGTTGGTTGGTTGGCTGGTTGGTTGGTTGGTTGGTTGGCTGGTTCATTTGTTCCTCGGTTGGTTGGTTGGTTGGTTGGTTGGTTGGATGGTTGGTTGGTTGGTTGGTTGGTTAGTTAGTTGATTGGTTGATTGGTTGGTTGGTTGGTTGTTTGTTCGTTCGTTTTTTTCATTCGTTCGTTCGTTTGTTTGTTGGTTGGTTGGTTATTTGATTGGTTGGTTGGTCGGTACGTCGGTCGTTTGTTCGTTTGTTTGTTTCTTTGTTTCTTTGTTTCTTTGTTTGTATGTTTTCGGGTTGGGATTGAACTGAGGAAATGAGATCTTGAGTCCATGGCTGTATGGAAAGAACCAAGCACAGGCACACCCAACAGTCTGACAGTGAGTTCAGACACACGCCCCTAAACCAGACTTCCTCATCTTTCGTAATGAAGTGGTAAGATAAATGTTACACAATTTGTTCTATTATGAGTCGGTTTGCCCAGTCTAAAGTAACTACTGCTTAACACACACACACACACACACACACACACACACACACACACACACACACACACACACACCACACACACACACCCCCACACACACACACACACACACACACACTCACTCACACACACACCACAACACACACACCACACAACACACACACAAACACAACACTCACTCACACACACACACACACACATACACACATACACACACACACACACACACACACACACACACACACCACACACACACACACACACACACACACAATACGTGCCTGAGTAGTAAATATGTGGCGCATTTTTGTGTCGCTTTCAGGGCTTGCAACTCACATTTTTAGCGTTGGTTTGCCCACTGTAACGAGTTACCTCCCTTAAGGTCAGTGGCATGTGTTGGTTTGGGGACATCCATGGTATTGAGTTACTGATGCCCATTTGTCAGATGTGTTTGGTTTGACTTTGTTAGTTTGACTTTATTAGTTTCACACACACACACACACACACACACACACACACACACACACACACACACACACACACACACAATAATATATATATATATATATATATAAATAAATAATATATATATATATATATAATATATATATATATATATACATATATATATATACATACATATATATATATATATATATATATATATATATATATATATATAATATATAATGGCAACAAAAGCTGGGGGTAATTATTAATGAAAATGAATTAAGGAAAAAAATAGCTGTCAAAGTTATGATTTTTTTTCGCTCATTTATTTTATTATCCAAATTTCAATTTGTCTTCCGAAATTCCGACTTGTATGGCTTTCAGCTATACCAATCTGATCAACAGCTGAACGCCTCTATGTTAACAAATGTATTGATACAAGTGCGTGGCATCTCTCTGAACTTCAGATAAGTGGCAAGTGTGGTGTCGTTTGTCTTAAGCCCTGTGGCATCGTTTGTCTTAAGCCCCATACAACAGCCTAGTTGTTTGGTGTCACTGAACTTTGCCAAGAGCCGTCGTTGAAGAGGCTGACTCACAGTTATTGACGTCCACGTTAACAGGGGAGATTGTTGCCGTGTAGATCAAATGTGCAAACTATGTTGTCCATCTGAACTAAGTTCTACTGTTTTTTATTCAGTCGGAAGTAATTCCATTTATTTTGTTGTTTTTGTTGCTGTTGTTGTTGTTCATTTGTTTACTGTGATGATTTGCTTATTGTATTAAAACATTTATTGGTTTTCTTGTTATGTCAAAACATTTTGTTTATACTATTCTATTTATTCCTTAATCTGTTTATTTACTTTTTCATTTTGTTATGGGTCCATTTGTTCAATATTTTTCATTCATTTGATTTGTCTTTTTTTTTAGGTTTGTCAAATCTCCTTTAAATTTTTGTCAAGGACTACAGTTGTGTTTTGAAACTCAATGCTATGTCAACTATACATATTCATCTCTCTCTCTCTCTCTCTCTCTCTCTCTCTCTCTCTCTCTCTCTCTCTCTCTCTCTCTCTCTCTCTCACCCTCTCTCTCTTTCTCTCTCTAAACAATAAGAATTGAAAGCAGGATCTACATGGGCATACATTACTATATCTTTTTCATATGATAAACATAAAGTAAATAGCAGCTGATTTCAAGGATTGTTCAAATCTACAACTACTTTTTTTCAAATAGCGTAAAACGTACGACCAAATTTTTGTTCACATCAGTTCAAAAGTAACTGAGACAATGCGCCAAACTAGTTGATAGTTTTAACACATTTAATGGCAATGGTCAAAATACTGGACCATGTCATACTTTTCACACTGTACAAGACATTGTCAATGTATGGTCAGACACAGCAATTAACAAACAACAACAAAATCCTTGCTGATACTTTATATGTGTTACATACAGCTCTGACCATGACTTTTCTCATATCTTCCTACTACACTTGACATGTGTACCAGTTCGCTTCATATCTACTCTGAATCAGCCAGAATATCTCGAATCCATTTTTTTGCTATATTGCCATTGTTAGTCCAGATTTGTGACCATTCACTGACAAACACTGCACCATTGTGAATTTCATCCCAGCAATCGCTTAAATTAAAAAGGCTGTGGGGCAGCCTTTCCCCTATTATGTAAGCAAGTGGCCGCGCTCTTTCCCTGACTACGTACCGATTTGGGCATTTTTGTAATTTATTTTACGTATTGTATTTGATCTGTGTTTGCATCATGTTTGGTATGTTTGAAAAAGGAAAATTCAAAGACTTTTCGATGAACATACTTTCAATACTCTTAGAGACTCCACAACAAGACATCGCATGCATATATCAGGTAATCAAAACGAAAAGAAAAAAAGTTCAAGGTGTGATGATCAATTCTTTTAGTCAGAGCATGCCAGCAAACTGACATCAAAACAGCTTTCACGTTATACAGTTGTGTTCATGGTACACTTCTTTGTCAGCTATAATCCATTTTACAGGATTTCACAAAAATTGATACAATCAAAAACAAATTACTCAACATCTTTCGATCAATTACTCTACACATGTAACCTCTCCTCTACATGTGAGTAGATGTCGCGCCAGCAGGCAGCAAAAGTGTGTGTGGTATTTTACAGTGATTTTATCGTGGTTCTATTTGTTTTTGTACATTGAATTTTATATCAGTTTATTCCTCTTGGGTCCCGACAAATGGTGATGTAAATATTTTTTTTAAATTTTGAATATTTTACCGGATAATCTGATTTTAGAGTTTCGTATGCCTACTTTTCGTCATTTTAATTCTGCCGTTTAGGTCGGACATTTAACCTGTGAACTGTGTTAACATTTTAGCCTACTGTGTTCGCCCAACGCTACAGCTCCCAAACCTTCGTTGTTCTCTGCAAACATCATCCTCTCTTGACTGGCTCTCAATTATGGATCCGTCCGTCCTTAAACAAATTGGACTGACACTTTTTAAACACAGCAAATGCTACCTCGGTGGAGGCGTCTACCAGCGCATACGTACATTGGGGCTGTGTAGCAAGCCCCGCACTGCGCGATCCTGTCGTGGTGGACGTCTCCACCGACTTTGGCACAACCTGCCTCCTGCTGTGCCAGCCCGACGCCACTTTTCTTTTTCTGCTTCCTCGTCTCCTCCACTGCCCCTGCTTTCGACCTCGCTGCTGCGGGCTTTGTCTCCTCCTCTGCCATCTTCGCCTTCGCCTTCTGTCCTGGTGGTGCCGCCTTCGCCTTCTGTCCCGCCGGTGCTGCCTTCGTCTTCTGTCCCGCCGGCGCTGCCCTCGTCTTCTGTCCCGCCGGTGCTACCTTTGTCTTCTTCTTCTGTTCCATCGTTGCTGCCTTCGTCTTCTGCCCCGCTGGTGTCGCCTTCGTCTTTTGTCCCGTCGGTGCCGCCTTCTTCGCCACCTCGGCCGCCGCCATATGATAAACTTAAACTATGCCTTTTTAACGCTCAATCAATATGTAAAGATGGCAAAGCTGAGATCATTGCCGATTTTATCGCTGATGAGCACGTTGACATTGCTTTTATTACAGAGACATGGCTTAACCCCCTTGGTCATGAACCTATACATGCTAGCCTCACTCCGAGTGGTTACAGGCTTGCTTCTTTCCATCGCTCATCTCGAGGTGGCGGTATCGCCATCCTCTACAACGACTCACTCCATTCCCGCCTATCTTTCTCGCAGTCTCTGCCTTTCTCCCATCCTTCTTTCGAGCACGTGAAAGTATCCTTCCAATCCACCCCTCACCCCATCACCTTCTCCTGTGTCTATCGACCTCCACCTAGCTCTGCCAACAAACTCACCACATCCACGTTTCTCTCTGACTTTGACCAACTGCTTGACCACTACTGCCTCTTACCTGGAAATCTCATCATTCTAGGTGACATCAATGTCCACTATGACAACACTCACCGTTATGACACAAGACATATCATCAACTCTCTGTCCAATCACAATATGACTCAACACATTTCTGAACCAACCCATCAAAAAGGTCACATTCTTGACTGGATCATTTCTCGTGATCACCACAATTCAGCTACTAACAACTGCTTAGTTCTTTCTACCCGTCTAACTTCAGCCCTTCCATCTGACCACTCTGCAATTCTCTGTTCTCTTGACATTTCTCCTCCTTCCCGTACCACGCGCACAGTGACTCGACGCAATCTCAAATCTATCGACCTCTCCACATTTTCATCTGATGCCTCCCGTCTCCTTTCTGAAAAGTCACATAACCTTGCCGATGAATTCTATACTACTCTCCACCATCTTCTGGACACTCATGCTCCAGCCACAACCCGTCTTTTACCTGACCGCCCCCCTACCCCCTGGCTCACTCATGAGATTGCCTGTGCAAAACGTGCCCGCCGCAGAGCAGAGCGCCGCTGGCGCAAATCCAAACTCACTGTACACAGGCAACTTTTCCAAGCCTCTAAAACAAAAGTATCCACCCTCATTGCATCTGCAAAAACAAGCTATTTCCAAACCAAAATCCTGAATGCCTCTTCTTCAAAAGAACTCTTTACAACCATGAATCATCTCCTTGGCACACGAAAAGACTTACCTCTCCCAACAAAACATACAAATGAAGAACTCCCATCTGTATTCTCTAAGTATTTCACCACCAAAATACAAACTCTTCATGACAGGCTTGACAGGACACCCTGTCAACCATGCCCACCTGACCCTTCCTTCTCTGGCACACCTCTCACTACTTTTACCCCAGTCTCACAAGAAGAAATTTTCAACACAATCAGATCCATGTCGTTCAAAACCTGCGAACTGGATCCTCTTCCAGGTTCTCTCTACTCCGATTGTCTCCCTACTCTCCTCCCATTCATCACTGACATCATCAACACTTCTTTTCAAACTGGAACTGTCCCAGATTCTTTCAAGTCTGCTATTGTTCACCCTCTCCTCAAGAAAACAATTTAGACCCAAATGAACTGAAAAATTACAGGCCTATCTCTAATCTCTCTTTCTTGTCAAAACTCCTTGAAAAAGTCGTCCTCAACCAGCTGAACTCTCACCTGTCTGCCAACAATCTCCTCAATCCTTTCCAGTCAGCCTACCGCCAGTGCCATAGCACTGAAACTGCCCTACTACACATTCTCAACAATCTCCTCCTTGCAACTGATACTGGCAAAGTCTCTCTCCTCACACTCCTTGATCTGTCTGCAGCTTTCGATACCATTGACCATGGTATTCTCCTTTCTAGACTTCATCATACTTTTGGCATCTCTGACATTGCTCTCTCCTTTTTCACTTCGTATTTATCAAACAGAAAACAAACTGTTCTCATCAATGGCACTTACTCTCAACCTGCATACCTGACCTGTGGTGTTCCACAAGGATCTGTCCTTGGCCCTGTTCTTTTCACTCTTTATACCTCCCCCCTGTCCACCATCATCAACTCCCATTCTATAAAACACCACTTCTATGCTGATGACACCCAACTTCAAGATAGTGACTCACCTGATAATATACAGCGCCTGTTGACTCGCACCACTGAGTGTTACTCGGACATTAAGAACTGGATGACACACAATAGACTTCAGCTTAATGACGACAAGACAGAAGCTATCCTCATTGGCACCCGTCAGAAACTTTCCCAGCTGCCTCCTCTTTCTCTCCCATTATGTAACACATCAGTCCCAATTTCTGATTCAGCTAAAAACCTTGGTGTCTGCATTGACTCTACCCTGTCCATGAACAACTTTGTTTCTCAAACTGCCAGATCTTGCTACTATCATCTCCATCGTATAAGCCTGATCAGGAAGTATCTCTCTGTCGAAACAACTGCAAAACTCGTTCTCTCCTTCATAATGTCTCGCATTGACTATTGCAATTCACTCCTGTCTGGTCTTCCTGCCTCCACCATTCACATCCTACAGCGCATTCAAAACAATGCTGTACGCCTTGTACTCAAAAAGAAAAAAGCTGACCACATATCTCCTCTCCTGGCACAACTTCACTGGCTCCCTGTATCAAAGCGCATACAGTACAAACTAGACACCATGTGCTACAAAAGCCTCAATAACGCAGCCCCCGATTACCTGTCAAGCCTATTTGAGATCTATGTTCCCTCACGTACCCTCCGCTCTGCCTCCGATCCTCTGACTTTTCGCTTTCCACGCACTAAGCTCAATACCTATGGTCCACGAGCCTTCTCTGTTTCTGGTCCACTCTCCTGGAACAAACTTCCTCTCTCAGTCCGTCAGCAACCTACTTTTGCCTCCTTCAAGTCCGCTCTCAAAACTCACCTTTTCTCCTCTGCATAAATTCCTAACCTCACTCAACCCCCCTCTGCAGCCTGTCTCCGCTCGGAGGGAATCACTTTGTTTTAATATATAATTGTATATGATGTGCTCTCTGTGGTTTTCCATTGGTTTTATTCTTGCTTTTATTGCTTTTATTCTTTTCTCCCCATTTGTGGCCATGCATGTGTGTGTGTGTGTGTGTGTGTGTGTGTGTGTGTGTGTGTGTGTGTGTGTGTGTGTGGGGTGTGTGTGTGTGTGCGTGCGTGCGTGCGTGTGTGCGTGTGTGTCTTTTCGGCGCTTGGATTTGATTTTGTCGAGATTTGCGCTATATAAATATTGTAATTATTATGTATGCATGTGCGTACGTATGTATGTATGTATGTATGTATGTATGTATGTATACGCTTAGATTTATGTATGTATGTATGTATGCATGTATACGCTCAGCTTAGATTTATGTATGTAAGTATGTAAGCATGTATGTATGCATGTATACGCTCATATGTATGTAGGTATGTATGCATGTATACGCTCAGCGCTTAGATTTGATTTTATCAAGATTTTGCGCTATATAAATAAAATATATTATTATTATTATTATTACAATTCTGTACATTCACCTTTTGTATTCCGTCGTGCATACATGTTGTGTAACCACAAACAGTGGTTCTCATGTTCACAAGCCACATGTTGATCATTTATAGCAAAAAAAAAGAAAAGAAAAAAAAAGAATACACACACTCATCCACGCGCGTAATCAGAAAGTCATCGCGAAGTAAGGACTGTAGTTCATTCAATAACACTGCACAGAGCCAGCACAGGCACATGAAAAAGTAATCCACACAGCTCTCTCTCTCTCTCTCTCTCTCTCTCTCTCTCTCTCTCTCTCTCTCTCTCTCTCTCTCTCTCTTTCTCTCTCATTCTCTCTCTGACAGGTTCGGCAATCCAACAGTTGGCAAACATCGGGCTGGAAAGACACATGAAGTGTTCTCTAGACCCAACCACAGAACAAGGATAAGGCCCTGTTACCCAAGAAATGTAGTTGTCTGTCCTAAGATATTTCCTTCAAGCTAATTGAAGTTAATTAAGACTGGCTGAATCTTTGTCACAAATAATTAAGTGAGGCTGGGCTCAGACACAGATCACATCAGTCCCAGGAGTGTCATGTGCAATCAAATGCATGTTGGACTGATGAAAGATTGAGCCTGCTTTCAAAGCTGTGAAGTGGCTCTTCAAGCTTGCATGGCTCACCAGGCATGTCCACTTCACGTGAAGAATTGGGTATGTGTTTCTGTGTTCGCACATGTGTGCACATGTGTGTGTGTGTGTGTGTGTGTGAGAGAGAGAGAGAGAGAGAGAGAGAGAGAGAGAGTCTTCGTTTCTCCAACGATGAGGACACAGACACACAGACACATGGACAAACTTACATATCTGCGGTTACTCAGAAGAAATGAGAGGAAAGGAGAGAAGGGCACAGAGCGATGGAAAGGGAGAAAGAGAAATGTAACCTCCATGAAATATATACTATAGACCTCGTATTATACACACATCAGTTTCAAAAATATCGTAAATGTCCATAGACTGAGCATTACTGGGGCCAGGGAGACGAAAAGGATCAAGCGCCTGTGCCTGTGTTGATACCAGCCTATCTGAGTAGGTTGTTTTTGTTCTTGCATCATCAACTTGATCAGGAACATCTTCAAATAAATATTCTTCATCTTCCTGATCTGTTTCTTCATCGACCGACTCTCCTTCGTCATCAGAACCGCTTTGAAGACATTGCTCAAGTGCTTGTTCTAGAGTAAAGAATTGAGTAAGCCGTTGCCTTGCTGCCATTTTCACTTCCAGACGCAAAGTGTCGGAGTAACCCAGGGAGGGGTCCTCTGTATTACATACAAAAAGTGTCTGTGAACTTGGTCTAAATTTATAAATGAAGGCATCATTCTGTGGTGGGAATATTCCACTTTAGTCTGGTAGAAGTTATGTCACTTAAAGGGTAAGGGTCTGACTACAAGAATTTTTCAAAAGTACAGCGCATGTATAGGTGCGCTCCGTAGAGAACGGAGCAATCAGCGCACACCGGTGTGTGTTCCATAGGCAACGGAGCAAGACACAGCGCACATATAGGTGCGCTCTGTAGGGAAAGAGTTAACTGTGTCGGTAGGGGATACGTGGCTCTGTCAATAGAGACCTTTAGATTACACGTCACGTATCCAATACGTAACGTACCGACTACGTATCGCATTTTCTCGCGGGGTTATATCGATACATACTGCTTCGATAGGGACGTGTCCACGTATGGAAGTCCGGCTATACGTGCTGTTGCCCGTATCTATTTTGGGACTGCATATCTCAAGTTTTAAGGTAAATAATACTTTGATTGTGTTTTGAAACCCTTTATCTACCTTGTTATGTATGTCTTATGTCAGTGAGTTTTAAACAATTTAAGTACGAGTTGACCAAACGCACCAAATGTTATACTACGTTTACACGAAGGCAACTTACTAGGCAACTCGGGCCCCAGCCAGTTGCCTTGTGATCTATTAATAGCAGGCAACTGGTTTAGTTGCCGTCAGTGTAAACGGTACGGGCAACTACCATACAACAGCTACGCTCCGCCCCCTGTTTGCGTCACTGGCGCTGTGTGTGTGGCCCGCTCGCTGGGCTGCAGTTGAAACGTAGTTGCCAAAAATCATGGCAATTGCCACTGCAACTGCCCACAGTTGCCTCTGAGGTTCCGAGGAGTTGACAACTAATGATACAACTGCTCTTGACTGGTACAGCAACTGGTGGCAATCACGTGGGTTGAAAGTGTCTGAAGGTATAAAAAGCAGGCAGTTGGAGGGAGGCACTTCATTGCATCTTGATTCTTCACCATGGATCCTGCTCTGCCGCTGATGATGCTCAAGGTGCAGCATGAACTCGTCTACTTTCAGCAACGACTCGCTGCAATGGACCTGAGGATGCGCAGGAGATCACTCTGGGTCAGAAACTACCTCACCGAGGAAAGGAGGAGGGAGACTGGCCACTACTACACCCTGCTGGATGTCACCATGAGAGACATAGACCACGCCATGTTCAGGAACTACACAAGGCTGACATTGCCTGTCTTCCTGGAAGTCCTGGACAGCATTCGGCCACGAATCACCAGGCAGGATACCAACATGAGGATGGCCATTGAGCCTGGGCTGAAGCTTGCGGTCACCTTGAGGTATCTGGCCACTGGAGACAGCTACCACTCCTTGTCGTACGCTTTTCGTGTTGGGGTTGCCACCATCTCCCGCTTCCTGGTTGAGGTGTGCCAGGCCATCACAGAGGCCTACAACCTGGAAGCCTTCCCTGATGACTGGACAGAGAACTTTTGGAAAGGCATTGCTGACAAGTTCAACACCCGCTGGAACATGCCCCACACCATGGGTGCTTTGGATGGGAAACATGTGGCCATCAAGAAGCCCCCAAACACAGGCAGTATGTACCACAACTACAAGGGCTTCTTCTCCATCCCTATGCTGGCGCTCGTGGACGCAGACTACAGGTTCCTGTGGGTTGAGCTTGGTGGAGTAGGACACATGTCCGACGCCCAAATCTTCCTGCAGAGTGACCTAAGTAAGGATTTGGAGGACGGTTCCATCAACAGGCCAGTTCCATGTCCGCTCACAGATGATCCTGAGGATACCACCCCTGTTCCCTACTTCATCGTGAGTGATGATGCCTTTGCTCTGAAGGACTACTGCATGAAGCCCTACTCCAGGAACAGCATGCAAAGCTCTGAGCTCATCTTCAACTACAGGCTGTCAAGGGCAAGAAGGGTGGTGGAGAATGCCTTTGGATTGTTGGCCCAACGCTTCAGGGTCTTGCTGCGTACCTGTGAACTCAAGCCAGACAGCGTGAGAGACGTTGTCCAGTGCTGCGTGACACTTCACAACATTCTGCTACAGCGACTACCCCCACCCGCGGACGCAGCCGACACGGAAGATGCAGAGAATGACGTAATCCCAGGCTCTTGGAGGGAGCAAGTCATCTGGACTGACCAGCCTCAGCCACAAGCAGCTCGTGCCACCAATGCTGGGAAGGAGGTCAGGGAGATCCTCACAGACTTCTTTGGCAGTCCTGCAGGGATTGTCCCTTGGCAGTGGGACAAAGCCCATGTCAACCGGCCCGCCGCAGCTGCAAGTCCTGACCCTCACCCTGCTCCTGCTTCACCGGGGTATCCTGTGCAGTGATATGCCTTTGGGCATCACCTCCAATCATTGGTCCTTTTCAGGACCTAAAAAATTCCCAAGAGATTTGACTTGTCACTCTCTCCCTCTATCTGTCTGTTTCTCAGTCAATGTGTATCTCTCTGTCTCTCCCTCCCCCCTCTCTCTCTCTCCCAGTCTCTCTCTCTCTCTCTCTGAGTGTGCATGTGAAAATAATTATGTTAAATAAAACTACCTATCCTTCTGTGACCATTTCCCCCCCTAAGACGCACAGACACTATACACACAGCACACTCCACCCCACCCCAATCACACATACAACCCCACACCCAAAACAAACGGACGTTTTTATTTTTTCAATGTAGGTACATGTATACATGTGTAAACTAGAACAGAGAGAGAGAGAGAGAGGCTTGTTAAGTTGTGCTAATGTGTATACATAAAGAAAAAAGTCCAGCAAAAAGATCAATTCCATTCTACATCTATAAACCTTTTTTTTTTAAAAAAACACACTGGCAGTCCTACTAAACTAATCGCATTTTTATCAAATAGGCGTGTAAAATACGCCCAAATTGAACGGGTTCCCAGGTCTGTCTGTGTGTGTGTGGGGGGGGGGGGGGTGAGGTGCGGTGTGTGTGTGGATGGGGGAGGGGGTGGGTGGCTCAATCTCTTTTGAACAATTATTGGCCCTGAAAAGGGCCGTATTTTGCATTAGGAGTGCTGCTACTCGAAACCGATGTCCACGTCATCCAGGTTGAGGGTGCTGTAGGTAGAGGGGCCAGCAGACAGACGGGCCTTCTTGGGGGTGCGCTTCCGTGGGGACTGCCTGACACGAACTGGACTGTCCAGCAGCTACTCCAAGGGGTCAGGCCGCACGGGGATGGCGGGAGGGTTCGTAGGCTGGATGCACGTAGGGGGGGGGCCATGGCAGCAGCGGCGTCCACATGTTGTTTCACCACCTCCCACACCTCGTCCTCAAGGGCCTTGGTCCTGGCCTGGTCCAGGGGTTCGGCCCGAGCCGCCATGGCATTCCAAAAGTGGGATTTGGTGGTGGGCATACGTGCGACCATGCGGTCCACCTCCCCCTTCAGGTACTCACAGTACTCTGCCATGGCAGTCATATCCGGATGCTTGGAGGCTGGCCTTTGACCCGCAGATGCAGAAGTGGTGGCAGCTTGAGTGGACATGGCTGTAGCTGCAGGCACAGGACAACTTGGGCCAGCCAACTCGGGGTCCAAGCCGGTACTTGAAGCAGAACCTCTTCTCCGCTTTCCTCCACCCATGGTCTTGGGGGAGATCTCATGGATGAAGGGGAGCATAAACCCCATCCTTGTTTCCAGAGATTGTAGTCCTGCAGAGAGGGAGGCACTGGAACCACTCTTGGAGCGTGCCTTCTTGGCCCGAGCAAGCATGGTCCTCATCGACTTGTACCATGCGGCCAAAAGTTGCGGCGTCACTCCCAGTATGTCTGCAAGATACTTCCACTCCCGCTTCCTTCTAGGGTAGTCCTTGTAGTCTGGCTCGTTCTTGTCGTATATGTAGGGCCGTTGCTTCAGGAACTCTATGGCCAGGTCCCTCTGCTCTTCAGTCAGGTTGACTCTGACTGCTTTCCTCTTTCCTTTGCCTTTCTGGGGTAGGGTAGGCTCACGCTCTACCAGCTCCTCCACGTCCTCAACCGCAGACAGTGACGCCTCGGATTCAGAAGAATCCATGGTAGCGATGAAAATGGAGAAAAATTCAGTCGTGGACTCCAGTAGCAGCTCAAAATGAATGAGAGTTGTCAGTAAAACTCCCGCCTTTTATACTGTTCCAACGGCGACTGACCAAGTTGCGAAAGCGGTTGGCATGCGAGACAACTGCCTAGGCCACTAGTTGGCAAGCAGTTGTCTATCAGCGCAACCGCACAGCGAGCGAGCGGGACACGCCGTGAAGCGTGCCACGTCTGCCACGCTGGCCTTGGCTTTGGCGCCAATTCGTATAGGTTGCCTCACGAGGCAACAGATACAACTGTGTGTGAACGCTCTGCCAACCGCAGGCAACCGCAAAACAGTTGCCTTGCACCTCGAAGTTTTCGGTTTGATCTATCAACTATTTGGACATGACAACTGCCGAGTCAACTGGAATCGGGAAAATCCAAAAAGGTGACAACTGCAGACAACTGCAGACAACTGCTAGGCCACAACGTGGCAACAAGTTGCCAAACCTGCCAACTGCCGTTGTTGCCTAGTTAGTTGCCTTCGTGTAAACGAAGCATTAGCAAGCAAAAGCCAGCTCCTCGGAATTACGTATCGCTAGCTGATCTAATTAAAATGTAGAACGAGACTTCAGCTCACAGGCCCCATTCGACTGCAATTTTTGCTATGAAATGCTATTTTGTGGACGCGAAACGCTAGAAATGTCGTGAGTGACGTAATTTTTTATTGTTTTTGATTAGTTGCTGATAAATTTTCGAACGAAAAATGTATAATGGATGCAGCGTTAAGGAAATAGATCTAGCCTTGCAGTTCACTGTCTGGTTTCTCATCAAGGTCAAGGCCACATAGGCCTACCTTGGTAAGAGAAGCTACTGGGGAGCATGAGTGGATTGTGTTTTCGAAGGCGGCAGAAACTGATAGTGGTGATGATGATTATATTATTATATTTATTTATTTATTATTATCATTATGATTACTGTTATTATCATTGCTATTGTTATCATTATCGGTATCATCATCATCATCATAATGAATAAATGTGTAAAGAAATAAAAAGACAAATGAAATAGATCTAAGTTTCTTCCTGTTTTTTAGATCTAAGTATTCCCCATGCCAAATCAAGAAATCACACAGCCCAGCTGCACGGTGGTCTGCAACCTTGGAGTACTGGCAAGATTAGATACCAACAGAACAAGAAAGCAAAAAGACTGATTTTGACATTCAAAAATATTAATGTCAAGAGAGAAAATATAAAGTCCAGAAGCTGGAGGATGCAAACAATCACCTGAATGTTAGAAAAACATTTATCTTTCATTGTAGTTACACTCATCTCTAATGTTGTTTTAAAAGCAGATTTATACTCAACCAGTGCTAAACAGAAGAATGTTAGAAAAAGCCCTTATTTATGTTCATTGTACTTATACTTATCCCTAATGCTATTGTAAAAGCAGATAGTTCTAACAGTACCAAATAGAAGAATGTTAGAAAAAACACTTATCTTTCATTATTCTTGCTCTTCTTGCACATGTCACCGTAGTAGAGATCACCAAATGGACGAGACAAGCCTGAATTCTTGTACTTCAGGACTGCCAACGATTAATTATTTGATTTGGAACCAATAGGATGGTAGTTTTTGAAACCACAAATCGCCCCCACCCCCCACCCACCCCTGCTGTGGTGGTTGTGATGAATTGCACCAGCATTTCATTAACATATCAATCAGAATTATGAGGTAAGACCTACTGGCTGGTTGTGTCATGGTTGTTGTGAAAGAAAAAGAGGGAGGGAGACACAGAAAAGGAAAGGGGTGGGGGTAGAAAGAGAGAGAGTGAGAGAGAGAGGTGATTTAGATTTTAAACATAGGGTAGAAAGAGAGAGAGTGAGAGAGAGAGGTGATTTAGATTTTAAACATAGGGTAGAAAGAGAGAGAGAGTGAGAGAGAGAGGTGATTTAGATTTTAAGTCAAGTATGTTTATACACCCTAGCAGACACACACATATACATAATTATCTGCTCTCAGATACATATATATCGGCAATCAAATCTGGTTTCCTCTCATGGGGCCCAGTAGATAGGCTAGACAAAGTATGATAAAAGCTTTTGGCTTGCTAGTTAAAATAGGAATTGTGGAGTTATTATACCTAACATATATAATGAAAAAATGTGGCAGTACATTTTCAGTGTTGAAGGACTGGTGTTCTTTGAAAGGATATTACAATTATCCCTAATGCTGTTGTGAAAGCAGATAACTCTAACACAACAGTGGTAGACAGCATAATGTTAAAAAAAAACATTTATCTTTCATTGTAATTACACTCATCTCTAATGTTGTTGTAAAAGCAGATTTATACTCAACCAGTGCTAAACAGAAGAATGTTAGAGAAAACACTTATTTATGTTCATTGTACTTACGCTTATCCCTATGCTTTGTAAAAGCAGATAGCTCTAACAGTACCAAAATAGAAGAATGTTAGCGTTGTCTTTGTTGTGCTTGAGAGGACGTCTGCTTTGGACCCCCTCATTGGAAACCAGATCCGACCTTGAGTGTTTTTATTACCTGTTTCCTGTCTTATGTTACTCGCTGTTGATAGTTGTCTTTTATACGCACGATATATGTATATGGTCGACTATCGTGGTCTATAAAGTCCAACTTTTGTTTGCGCACAGCCTCAACAACTCTCTCCACCTGCCTCCACAAGTTCAGGGCAAACCTAGGTAAGACAGCTGTTCTCATAGGAAACAGACAGCTGAACAGTAGAGGGAAAGTCGCAGCATATGGCCAGAACCACAAGCAGTGCTTTGTGGCAATGCGCTTTATGCAGTATGCGGCTGAGGAGTTTTCTGTCTGGGTTTACTCCCATAGCTTTCCCCCACCCAATGGGTAACCCACAAGGCAGCGGAGACAGGCGCAGGTCGAACAGTCTACTGTCATACTGTAGCAGAAACTTCTGTCTGACTTCACAGATAATACGCATGATAGTTAACAAGAAACACCACGAGGGTGCGGATGGGACCCAGGGCACGTCGCCGCAGTGCAGCGCCACCCTATTTTAACCAAGACTTCAGAAAGGCAAGAAGGCTAATTGGTCTTCAATTCGGTGGGGGGGGGGGGGTGGAGGACCTGAGAAATCAACTTATCTCTCGAATGTTTTATGCCAGGCAGCTGGGCAAATGCCGTGCTCTTCGCGGTTTTCAACTGCCGTGGGATCTGTAACGTGCGCAGGTCAGAAGGCACATGGGTTCTACTTGTTTTTCGTCCCCATCCGAAAAACTAGACGTTCAATTCGATTTTCCGGTCAAACTGAGCAGAAAAGTCCAGACCCCAACGTGGAGCAGAACCCTGGAACCTTGAGTTTAGTTATTGGCAGGTGAACGTCTGAACCATTCTGCCACTCTTCTCCGTTTCGTAACGCTAGTCCAAACGTTGATCGTCTGTGAATACATAATGACTGTTACGTGTTTCCACATGTTTAGTTTTAGTTTTTATTTTGTTTTTATCGTGATATTGTGTTACAGGTCCAAAATGCTATGAGGTAACTTTCTTAGAAAATTTACAAGTGTCCATACAAAAGTGGTAAATAAGTTAACTTATAGAGGAAGAAAAAAGTGAGAGAAAAGAGAAAAAGAAAACTTTTACATATACAAAAGGGTGTATTCTTCAGAAAGAGAACAATGAAAAAGAAGGAGGAGGAGAAAAAAAAGAAGAAGAAGGAGAAGGAGGAGGAGGAGAAGGAATAGGAGGAGGAGGAGAAGAAGAAGAAGAAACAGAACAAAGACAAGAAAAAAGAAAAAGAAAAATTTTTAAAAAGGAAGAAGGAATTAATACTTCAAAATATCCCCCGTATCCCCCAAAAAACAACAACAACAAAACAATAAGAACAACAACAAGAACAACAAAGATGGACAGACAGACAGACAAACAGACAGACAGATAGATAGGTAGATAGATACATACATACATACATACATACATACATACATACATACATACATACATACATACATACATACATACATACATAGATAGAGAGAGAGAGAAGAGATAGGTAGGTAGGTAGTAGATAGATAGATAGATAGATAGATAGATAGACAGATAGATAATAATGATAATAAAAACAATAATTATAAGAAGAAGAAGAATATGATGATAATGATGATGATGATGATGACGATGATGACGATGACAACAACAACAACAACAACAACAAAAGAACAAACAAAATAATGTTACCTTCAACAGGAGATAGGGCCACATTTAAAACGAAAATCCACAGCAATTCAATCATAACTAAACGAAGCTCCATCTTTTCGACAAGGCGTCCTCTTAGTCAGTCAGCACCCTGTCTAGCTCTGGTCTGTTCAGGAAGTTAATCCCAAGTCCTTAATGAGATGTCAGAAATCCCCGGCCGTGTACAACCAGTGGCTGTGCGCGTGTGTCCCCAAATTAAACTGACGCCTCTGCTGACTGTTTTATCTGGTTGCTGTCACTAACTGGAAAATAACAACAACAACGACAATGATGATGATGATGATTATGATGATGATGATGATGATGATCTTAACTTTTCCCGGGACCGGTACGTTAGGAAGTTCTTGACATTCCCTTCTTGATGTGCCCATCAGTCAGAGCACCCTCAAGCAATCATCATCTAGGTTGTTTTTTAAGTGCTTGATGCTATGGTAAAAAGGAGTTTGTGGGATGGTTGTGTGGGGTTGGCTTTCTGTATGGAGATATCACACAACGACGAGAAAGGAGAGCTCTAGACGAGTAGAAACGCACTAAGTACACCAGCAATAAGTTTCAAAAGCAGTCCACACATAGCATTACAATTAAGTACAGTTTCTTTAATTAAACATATTCAACTGAAAGCATAATCATTCATCCTCTTATTCTTATTTGCCTACGTCCTAAAGCAATCCTACTGCTTTGCCTATCAGCCCTAAAACCTACATTGAAATCAAATATCAACGTACCTTCACTACATGTTTCTGGCAAATGCTCAGCACCTCTGCCAAGTTGAGTGGCCCATCTCCTATCACAGCCGTGACTGCTGACCGTTCTGTCTCTCTGTGTCTGTCTTCTCAGTGGGTCTGTATTCCCCTTGTGATTGATTGATTGATTGATTTGATTCAGTTTTACGTCAGCACCCACCTCAGGTGATATGGCCAATGGGGATAACCATCCCAGGAAAATGGGGGCAATGGGGGACTTATCTAATCCTATACTGACACCACCAGAACAACAATGATGCTAAGATGGGACAGTGAGAAGGCCAGATTTAATGTAGCGCACCCCGGGATTCGAACCCACAACCATTAGCATGTGAATCCGACGCTCAAACCAACTGAGCTACAGAGGCCCGCTGTATTCCCTTTGTGTTATTTTCCCTTTTCATTTATAGAGCGTGGATCAGAACACGCTGGGGCTCTGACCCCGCCTATCTTAAGACGACTTTTCGAGAAAGTTCTATTTGAGAATGCATGAAGGAGGGGTTGACGTGGACAAGCACAGGCCTGAACCTGTCCACTGAAACAATGGACCGCTCTCTTCCACTGGGGGGTTTCTCAAACACCTCCCCAGCAGTGCTGTATGTACAGCTGGCTCTATTGTTTAACTGTGTCGTTTACAGTCTAACATAAGTGTTGAGACCAGCTGTGCTGCCTTGACATTGTTTAATCCTAAGCCATCAGTTTCACACTGAAGTACCGGTAAGGGCCTGTTTCTACTTGAGGGGTTGTACGTTGATTAATCCTAAGCTTTCACTACAGGCTAGTTCGTCTGCCTTGTCAGACACTGTCAACATCTTGGTTCAGACTGAAGTACATGTATGGGCCTGTTTCTACATGAGTCATTTCTGCGATAATGCCATCATTGCCCTTGGACACCTGGATGAAGCGAATTTGCAGCCAGCAGACCCTGTGTTTCTTCGTGTCTATTTTTGTTTTTCGTATGCATGAAGAGGCCAGTATCTTGAAATCGTTAAACGAGTCATGGTCAATTGTCACAGCAGTAAAACGATTTGGCCGCCGGGCCAACCTGAACACGATGTCCCACTCATATGGAATGTAAACGGGAATGCTCTTCTTTGCAGAGGAGATGGCAGAGTGCATTGAATCACATTCCATCTGAGTGTGACCAGATTCCAGAAATTTCTGTGTGATGGTTTTGATGTTTGGCAGACTATTCACAGCAAATAGCAGTGCTGCTGTCAAGAATTGATTTTGGTTTTGTCCACTGCAACAGTCAGAATATATGATGACGTGCTGGACATGGGCTGAAAGGGATGAAATATACTTGTGAAGACAGCTGTCAATTTCACAGGAACCCCTCTTGCGTTCAGTTCTGTCCCATGTATAGCATGTTGTTCTGCCATCTGACAGAGAGTACACAGCAAAGTTATAGTCACAAAGTTTTCTTTTATAATACAGTTGACTTACATGGCTGCAAGGAGATTGTAAAACTGCCTGTATGTCAACTCTTATTACATGTAATGATGGGTCTTTCTTGGAAGCCTCCTTGTCTGGAAGTCTGTGTTCTTGCAAAGTATTCGTTATGAGATGCCTCCTCAGCAGTGGACAGCGTGTTCTGCTTTATCTTGATAGCAGCTGCAGTGCACGTTGCATACTGGTCCTTTTTGGGGACATGAAAAGAGAGATTGTAGACTTCGTTGAATGTTTTCCCGTATGATTTGGACGATACTGTAGGGATCTGGCTCAGCTGGAGGGCGATCCATGGTAATCAGTTCTGTGATCTGCAACAATCTCAAAATCAGGTCATATAATGCAATGCAATATAATACAATTCAATACAATATAATACACACCATTCAACACAATACAATACAATGCAATAAACTGCACATATTGTGCAGTTGCACTTTCGCTGATCTTAAGCTAATCTCTGATGTTATGAGTCAGTCATATGTGTATGCGTAAAAGTAAATCTTGTGTATAGCGTAATGCTTATGTATTTTGCTCTGAGTACATCATTTCCACAGTCTGCGCGCACAGCCACCCGCACACAAATGGGCCTTCAACTGTCAATATCAGCACAAGTTATTATATTGCATTCAGTGAAAGATTTTTTTCTACGTACCCCAGAACAGAACAAAAACAGAAGCTGCTTGTCTCACTGTGCAAAATGGATTGCATTCTGACCTCATAGAAACACTTGCCTTAACAGCACCTGGACTTTATCATGTCCTGCGACACCATCAGTAGACACAGAAAAAATAATTCTAAAGACACCGCCTTCAACTAAACAAGGAGGAGCTCTTTGTTGCATTACGCAACCTTCCACTTTCAACATCAATTGTAATCAAAAGATTTTATCAACACTGTGATTGACCATTGTACTAAAATTATCAGAAACGGTCATTTTCACATGATCATTCAGCTGAAACACATATGTAAAATTTGAAGGAAAATTTGACAAAACTTGACGCAAATCAAAGGTAATAATATATTGGTTTCCAACATAATATCAGTCAAAGTAAAAACAAAGCAAAATAAAACCTTACCGTTGCTGGTGTACAGTTGATGGTTTCCAAGTTGGGTCAGTCTGGATGTCTCAGAAGGTGGAGAGAAGGTGCTGTGCTTTAGATTTTCCTGGCACATAGGACACAATTGGCAAAGAAAGAAAACAATTCTCACGCTTCACCGCTGTGCTTTAATTAATACTAAAATCTACGGAAACACATCCTTGGATGGGCCTGCTTGATGACTCACAGCGGAAATTAACCTAAGAAAGCTAGGGGACTTTGCGAAAAAGAGATTTAAGTCAGTTCTGGATATGGAGACATTGAGGGTTGGGGATGGTAAGGTTTCCAAACTTGAATACTGTCCTGACACTTCCGTGTCTCAGATGCCGCTTTAATCCTACAAACCCTAGGTACACACACACACACACACACACACACACACACACACACACACACACACACACACACACACACACACACACACACACACACACACAACACACAACACACACACACACACACACACACACACACACACACACACACACACACACACACACACACACACACATATTTGACTGGTGTATGTGAACTTTGCACAATGGTTTGTACTGGCAGGCCTACCTCTAACATGACAGGGTCATAAGTTAACCTCCTCTTGAGTGTTAGTACACAGCCCAGCTGTCCTGCCAGAGGAGACCACTGAGCTGTTAAACATCTATGAGCAGCCAATTAACCCTCCATTTCGGCCACAGCACTCTACGGCAAAAGCTGCTAAAGTTGGATAGTACTGTGTGGCAGGGAACAGAATCAGGTGTTTGTCTTTCTAGGTCAGTGTCGGAAGGTACCAGCAGTCAGTGGTACCCTATGCGTGTAACCACTTGCTCACTTCTTTTGCATGACTGCTTGAAGTTTTATCAATAAATCACTAACTTGTCATGATATTGGAAAAATAACTCTACCATAGCAAAGCGGACATGTTTGTGAGTGCAGTGATATAAACAAATGTTAAAAAGTGAAAAACTAGCATTTAGTACAGTAGAAATAGTATCCCCAATTTCTGGAAATTCTGTGCTAGAAATTTCCTCTTTCCTGTCACTCTCTTTTTTTCTTTCTTCCTCCTTGGTCTCTGTCATTTCCTCCTATCATTTTCTGCCTTGTTGGTCCATTCACCTGTATGTGTTCGATAAAGTCTTGCGTACTTTTTCTTAGGATTGATAATTGGGCATATGCATTTAGTGCATTTTCGGCTCTAGGGAAATGAAATATGCAGAAGCAATTTTAGTTCATTTGTGCCTGTTTTTATGTTGTTTTGGTATCCTTAGGTATGCTTAAATTTGTATTCATTGTGTCTTTTAAATCGCCTGTGCGATATATTGGATGGAGTGGTCAACGCCATAGGCATATCCGTAGATTTTGTGAGTGAATGCGTTGATATGTGTATTTAATTTTCTTTTCTTTTTTTTCTCCTGTTGAAGTTTTATATTTTATGAAATGGTTATAGCCTGATATGGCTCTACGCAGTCAGCTGGGCTTTAAACAACAATAACAATAAACAATCTGGTCGTGTTGATAGCTGTTCCGATCAGCACAGCTCACAGGTAATAATTCTGTGTCCCAGGTGCTGACCAGGGACCAGATCCGGCAGTGGCATGTTAGTTTAGGGACAAAATTGGAATTATGAGATATCGCTTTTGTTTCAGCAGAGAGAGACAGACAGACAGAAAGACAAACAGACAGACAGACAGATAGAAAGAAATCAAACTAAAAGAAAGAGTAAAGCCAGACAGGTCTGAACTCCTTTGTGGACACCATCATCAGCAGCAGCAGCAACAGCAGCAGCAAGTGCCTTGCTACATGGCGTTGGCGATCATGGCCCTCCATATGCATCTGTCCCTTGTTACCACAAGCACATCTTCCACCCTCTCTGTCCTCAGACACTCTGCAAGTCCGTCCAACATATTTCCCTGGATCTACCTGGTGCTCTCTTTCCCTTCTAGCTTTCCTGTCCAGGTGCTCCAATTCCCCTTTCCTCACAAAATGGCTTAAAAATGCTGCCTGTATTTCCTAATCTTCCTTATCAATGATCTTCTTGTGTCTGCTTCCATCAAGACTGTCTTGTTTGTTTTCTTTGTTGTCCATCGAACTCTCAACATTCTTCTTAGAAACCACATCTCGGCTGCCTTAATCTTGTTCTGGCTCTGTTTGTTGACTGTCCACGCCTCACAACCATATAACATTATAGGTTCTATATAACATTCAGGAACTCTCTTCTTCATGTTAATTGATAGGCATTCGTTGGTGAAAATGCTTTTCATCTTCTTGATTGCTGTTTTGGCTTGGCCGATTCTGTTGGCTATTTCTGGTGTGCATCTGCCATCTGGTGAAATGATCATTCCCAGATACTTAAACTGATCAACCTGTCTCAAGGCTGTGCCGTTTGCTGTTATTTTGCAATAGGAGATTTCATGATTTTTACTGATCACCATGACTTTAGTCTTCTTCCTGTTCAGCTCCAACCCCTTACCTTTGCTTTCTATTTCTATTATATTCACAAGGTTTTGTAGGTCCCTTTCATTTTATGCAATTAGCACGGTGTCATCTGTGTATCGAATGTTGTTTATCATTTTTCCTCCAAACTTTGGATCAGGTTCTAGTTGGTTGATCAACTCTTCATGCCTTACCCGATCGAAAGCCTTGTTACAATCAACAAAGCATAAATGTAAATCTTTATTCATCTTGAGTGATCTCTCTATGATAGTTCTTAGGATGTATATGGCATTAATAGTTCCTTTCCCTTCGACAAATCTACACTGTTCTTCTGCTATTTCTCTTGTTATTCTATTCCTTGTCCTCATCATGAATATTCTTAATATGATTTTTGTTACATGACTCATCAAGCTGATTGTGCGATGGAGTTCTCATTCTTTAGTCCCTGTCTTCATTGGAAGTGCAATGAAAATTGATATTGACATACATGTATCTTTGGAGATTTTTCCAGTGTCATAAATCCCATTTAAGAGGTCTGTTATTTTTTCAATACCAAAGTCCTCCAGGGCTTCGATCATCTCTGTAGTAATATTGTCTGGTCCTGGCTGGGGCTTTTCCTGGTTTCATCTTTTTCAGTGCTGAAAAAATTGTCCACAGGAAAAAGACATGCACATCAACTGGTTGCTTGAAATCGAAAGATGGTACACTTATCATGGAAAAAGACAAAATATTAGACAGATGGGGAGAGTACATTAAAGACCTTTTTGAAGATGACAGAAACGAAGAACACATTATAAGAAAGAACATTGAAGGACCACCCATAATGAAATATGAAGTTAGAGCAGGACACACACACACACACAGCACATACACACACACATACCACGAATACACATATATACACACACATACACACACATAGGCACACACACATACACACACACACAGAGGAACACACTCACACACACACCACGACGACCACCAACACACACACACACACACACACACACATACACACAGTCGTCTAAAAGCACACATTTGAATAGACGTTTAAAGAAATAACGAACACATACACACACACAGGCAAAGGCAATGCCACACACACACACACACACACACACACACACACACACACACACACACACACACACACACACACACTACAAACACACACACACACAGTCGTCTAAAGCACACATTTAATAACAGAGAACAACAACACATACACACACACACAAACAATCGCGCCCCACAACACACAACACACACACATACACAACAGAAGGCACACACACACACACACACACACACACAACAAGAGGCACACACACACACACATACACACACACACACCAACACAGACACACACACAACACACACACACACACACACACATACCACCCACACACACACACACACACTACACACACAACACACACACACACACACACACACAGTGTTGATGTCAAATGTATAGTCATCACGATCAACATATCATCTGTTTTCATGGTCCCCTGTTTCTTATACTTTTCTTTATCATTGTTTTTTTTTAAATTGAGGAATTCCAAAAGTACCGGGGATGAGCACTGCAACCAAACACGAGCATGTGCGGGTGTGTCTGTGTCAGTTTTTGATACAGAGAAAAAAAAAAAAAAAAAAAAGAGAGAGAGAGAGAGAGAGATTGATTGATTTGGTTCAGTTTTTACGTCGACACCCACCTCAGGTGATATGGCTGACGGGGATAACCATCCCGGGAGAGTGGGGAAGGGGAACCTATCTAATCCTATACTGACACCACCAGAACAACAATGATGTTAAGATGGGGCAGTGAGATGGCCAGTTTTATATAGCGCACCCCGGGATTCGAACCCTCAACCATTAGCATGTGAATCCGACGCTCAAACCAACTGAGCTATCGAGGCCCGCGTGAGAGAGAGAGAGAGAGAGAGAGAGAGAGTGTGTGTGTGTGTGTGTGTGTGTGTGTGTGTGTGTGTGTGTGTGTGTGTGTGTGTCTGTCTGTCTGTCAAGCGCAAAGATCTGCGGATTTATACATGTATGTTTGTGGCCACATTTTAACAATAATAATAATAATTACAATAGTTATATAACGCAAAATCTTGATAAAAATCAAATATAAGCGCTGAACATACACATGCATGCACACACGCGCACACACACATATACACATGGCTATAAATGTGGAAAAAGAAGAAAAGCAATGGAAAATTATATATATTTATTATGTATAAATCATATATACATTTTGCAAAGAATGGACTTAAACGTTTTGTTTGTATCATGTAAGCTTGTATGTTTGATCTTCGTTCGTTGGTTCTTTCATAATAACAATAATAATGATGATAATAATAACGACAACAACAACAATGAAAATAATGATAATGATAATAACAACAACAATAATAATAGTGATAATAATTTGTTAGTCGTCTTTTCCTGTCTGTTATGTTGACGTAAGCGGCGCTTTATTTCAGTCTCTCAACGAAACGTGCATGCACAATAACTCATGAAGAGCCTGTGGAACACTCACGCACACACACACACACACACACACAAACACACACACACTTTCTCTCTCTCCCTCTCTCTCTCTCTCTCTCTCTCTCTCTCTTACCCACCTACCCACCCACTCCACACACAGACATACACACACATTTGACTTAGATAAAAAAAATAAAAAAAAAATAATACAGACTTAATTAAACATACAACTTTCGATAAATGGTCGGTATCTGCAATGTTCCAATGGGGATGAGTGGGTCCATTTACTAGTAAGATTTAAAAAAAAAAAACTGTCTGGAAAATTGTGCAACATTATCGCCGCACGTGTGACACGCAGTTGCACGCTCCGCACGTGCGTAAGCGCGATCGCTCAACAAACTCACCAATTCGAAATATGTGACCCTCCACCACAGAATGAGTCGGATTGCACCTGACACACTTTTTCGCTAGCAGCGATAGTTCATGTAGGGGGGTCAGGGTACCAATTTTGAGATTTTCACTGAAAATGATTCTGTGGTCATTATTTTATGTCTTGCTAAAATACTTGTGCTTATTTGATCTTATAAACGGGTGAAAAGTGTAGCTCTATTAGAAGTACCTGGTTGCTATGGGTATAAGTGTGAAATTTTCAAACTGCTATTTCTCAAATATATATTTTTCCACATATCCAACTTTAAAAGGTCATAACTTTGAAAAGGAATGCCCGATTTTAATAAAATTTGGATCTGTGAAAACTGCGTTTTTCGCTTATTCAATTCATTGAGAAAAAAAAAAATCACCCCAGGTGCATTGCGACTCATTCCGTGGTGGAGGGTCACATATGTGTTCAACCAGTGAGAAAGCCTGGTGGCAGGACAGAGTCCATGTTGTTGAAGGGGTGGCAGCCTTTGCTCGCTATGGTTTGTCACCACTCTGAAGAAGTCGACATCTCGCACAGGTTGAACTTGTTTACCTCTGAGTAGGTTCGTCTGGTGATGTGACGTCGGAAACGAAGTTGTTTCAGTCGTTGGTTTGGGTGTCGTCTGCCAATTTGTGGGTTGGTGTTTGGAGGAATTTTACGATGCAGCTTTGCAGTTTCCAAGTTGGACTTCAGTGATAAGGGAAGTTGGTCGTTTCTGTCTGTCTGTCTCAGTGTCTCTGTCTCTGTCTGTCTCTCAGTCTTCTCACTGTCCCTCCCCCTCTCTCTGTCTCCCCCTCTCTCTCTGTCTCCCCTTCTCTGTCTCTGTCTTTGTCTCTCTCTCTCTCTCTCGCTCTACGTCTCTCTTCTCCGTCTCTGTCATGACAATCTCTCTCTCTCTCTCTCTCTCTCTCTCAGTGTGTGTGCGCGTGTGTGTATTTCACCCTCCCTCTCTCACTCTGAAGAATTTGACAAACACGTGTCAGATTTGAGCCCAGTAGGACTTCAGTAATAAACAGTACCAAGTTTTCAGTACAATTTTTCATTTAGGTCTTATGGAATTATGTCTGTGAATTGCTGTGCAGATAGCTTACTCCCCCACGGGGATGCCGGCGGCTCTTATAGTGTAAATGGTATCCCTCTCCACTTTCTGGAAATTCTTAGCTAGAAATTTCCTCTTTTCTGTCACTCTGTTTCTGCTTTATTCCTTTGCTTTCTGTCATTTCTTCCTATCAGTTTTTTTGCCTTGTTGGTTCATTCACCTGTATGTGTTCTATCAAGTCTTGCGTACTTTCTCTTAGTATTGATAATTGGGTACATTAAGTGCATTTTTGCATTTTTGGCTCTAGGGAAATATATGCAGAAGCAATTTTAGGCAATTCAGGTTCCTTTTTATGTTTTGGTTTCCATTGTCTTAAATTTTGTGTTCAGGTATTTTTTTTAAATCACCTGTGATAAATATGGCCGAGTGGTCAGATTATGTATGCAAAGGCAATGATTTGTGTGCTCAATTTTCTTTTCCTTTTCTTGAAGTATTGCATGTTTTGTAACGATTATAACCCTGATATGGCTCTACACAGTCGGCTGGGCTTTAAACAAAAATAACAGTAACAATACGTTTTAGTGTCCTTAGGTATGTTTCCATTTGTATTCAGTTTTTTTGTAGTTTCTTTTTTTGTTTGGGTTTGTGGGGTTTTTTTTCCTTTTGTTTTGTGTGTATGTGTGTGTGTTTTTTTTTTTTCTTTTTTGGTTTTGTTTTCGTTTTGTTTTGTTTTTGACCTCTTTGCGACAATCTGGGTGAAATGGTCAGTGTCAGGGTGCTATCCTTAGATTTTGTGGGCGATTATACGTATGTATATGCATACTTAAGTTTTCTTCTCCATTTCTTCCCCTATCAAGCATTCTATACATCTTGAGATGGTTTTAGTCCTGGTATAGCTCTGCAAAGTCGGCTGGGCTTTAAACAAAAATGACTAACAGTCTAGCGAGGACCTAGAGCGTTGGAAATGGTTCATTGATCCTGCTACTCTCCCCCCCCCCCCCCTCCCCTTCTGATCTCTCCTTCTCCCTCTCTGTCCCTCTCTCACGTTCTTTCTTTCTCTCCTCCTCTCTCTCCCTCTCTCTCTCTCCCTCTCTCTCTCCCTCCCCTCTCTCCCTCTCCTCTCCCTCTCCTTTCTCTCTCGCGCGTTTTCTCTTCCCCCCTCTCCCCCCTCTCTCTCTCATGTTCTCTCTTTCTCTGCTCTCTCCCCCCCGCTATCTCCCCCCTCTCTCTCTCTCGTGGGCGCTCCCTCTCTCTCGCATTCTCTTCCACTCCCTCCCTCCCTCTCCCTCTCTCTCTCTCTGAATATGAAATTATATCCGTCATCGAAACAGATAGGCCTTGGTGATTTTCTGACAAGCCTGTCTTTTATCAGTAAAATCCAGTAAATGTTCTGTTTTCAGAAACTCTGATGGTACGGTAGTACCGTATG
>JAPXFY010000017.1:75811331-75816331 GCA_030674185.1 Monoplex corrugatus
GTGCGGGAGTCAAATGGTTAAAAAGACAACAGTTAAAAACCAAGCACACGATTCCCTCACCGTATCCACTAGCTTAATGCAGGAAGCTGGTGGATAGGATTATGGGAGTCAAAGGGTTAAGTTTTTGCTTTGCTGACATGGTTGACAATGCAGGATGCTGGTGGACAGGGTGCGGGAGTCAGAGTTAAATTGAACGCATGAGTTCGCGTAATGCTGCTGCCAATATGACGTCAGAATGGGGAATTCCCGATGAAAATGTCGGCTTGTAGGTAGGCCTACGACAACGAACCGAAAACAAAACTTCCGCCAGCTTTGGGGAAATTCGCTGGAAACGATCGATAGACGCGTTTCCGGCCGTTCCTTCGAAGCTGTTCCAGCGTGTCTGGCACACAACACACGTCATCTGAGTACAGAGTGTAGTCTGATGTTATTCTCACTGAGAATCCAGTGTTAGGCTTCCGTGTCGTGAGCACAGTCGACGTGGATCGGTGTTGTGATAAGTGTAGGACTCACAGATTTACCTCTACTTCTTTCCAGCTGAATGTGTCTGCGTCAGCGGCTTCATTCGTGGTCGCATTCGTTGAAAAATTAACCGGTAAGTTGACGTTTTTCTTTGAGTTGAGGACAGTGGAATGGACGCGCTTGTGTGAAGTGATTCAGTTTCTCAGTTTCGTGTTGGAATGAGGTTTCAGACAAATCTAGCTGAAGACGATGCATCGAATAAGGCAAAATACTATGTATAACGCTCAGTAATCTAGGACTGTCAATCAGCTCACGAAATTAGCTGTCTGTTAGATCAGTTTATGCTAGTTTCTCAGCCCCGTCCGTTTTATAAATGTTTTGTGTCCTTAGGTATGCTAAAATTTGTATTCAGGTGTGTTTTTCAAATCCCCTGTGCAATAAATTGGACGGAGTGGTCAACGCGGGGGCATGCCCTAGGATTATGTGCAGGAATACATTGATATGTGTACATTTTTTTTTTTCTTTTCCTGCTGAAGCACTGTGTATATTTTGAACTGGTTATAGCCCTGATATGGCTCTACGCAGTCGGCTGGGCTTTAAACAACAATAACAATAACAATGCTAGATTCTCCGCTACTCAGAGCCTGATCTCTCATTGCTCCATGCAGTTAGCGACCTTGGTCTACATACTGAGGATTAATTCTTGGAGGACAGTCATTTTGATTTAGATTTTGTTGTTACGTGGATAAAGTTCAAACAACCCCCAAAACGCAGATTCCTCAACTGGGTGTTTGAGGAAAGAGGTGGTGATTTTGCTACTGTCGGGTCAGTTGTTTGACAGCGGGTTGCATTTCTCATCCTCACTACATGGCCTCAACACTGAACACTTACCTACTGTGAAGTACTGAAATTCTTTTGGATTCTTTTCCTAACTGTACGACCATAACGTTTTTCTTACCTGCGTTTCATGGCTACGTTTGTATTCAATGTAATACATTCGTTGATACCACAGAGGAAAATCCTTTATTCCTTAACACAGACCCAAAACAAAATATAAACAAATGAACAACTTCTGACAAGAGGATTCCAACAACCAAACAGTCTTCTCCCGTGGGGATGCTGGGGGTTCTTTCTGTATAAATAGCATCCCCACCTTCTGGAAATTCTGTGCTAGAAATTTCCTCTTTTCTGTCACTCTCTTTGTTCCTACCTTACTCCTTTGTTTTCTGTCGTTTCTTCCTACCATTTTCTGCCTTGCTGGTCCATCCACCTGTATGTGTTTAATAAAGTCTCATCCACCTGTATGTATTTGATAAAGTCTTCATCCACCTGTATGTATTTGATAAAGTCTCCATCCACCTGTATGTATTTGATAATGTCTCCATCCACCTGTATGTATTTGATAAAGTCTTACGTAACTTACTTTTTCTTAGGAATGATAATTGAGTACACGTGTTAAATGCATTTTTGGCTGTAGGGAAATGAGATATGCGAAAGCAATTTTAGGTAATTTAGGCATGTGTTTATATGTTTTCGTGTCGTTAGTTATGTTTAAATTTGTATTCTGGTGTATTTTTTAAACCCCCTGTGCGCTGAATTGGACGGAGTGGTCAACGCCTTGGGCACTTATCTTGATGATGTGCGCAAATGCATTGATGTGTATTTAATTTTCTTTAACTTTTTTTTTTCCTGTTGAAGTATTTGTGTTTTGAGACGATTACAGCCCTGATATGGCTCTATGCAGTCGGCTGGGCTTAAAAAGCAGAAATGACGATAAAGGAGACAAGTATAATGCAGGTTTCACACGTCTGTCACATATTCTACACCCACACGTCATCATGTGCCCTGCCATTCTCTTTGTTTCTTTTTGCCTCATTTCTTTCTATAATTAAATTTTCTACCTTGCTGGTCCATTCACATGGACATGGACATTCACATTCGCATGGCGTTGGATATCATGACCGTCCACATGAATCTATCCTTTGTCGCTGCAAGTACAGGGGGGGTGCAAAAGTAGGTATACACATCATTATTATGATGCTTAATTCCGCTCTCCATTAGAGGAGTGTGTGAATACCGAGTATCTGAGGGATTAAGGCTGTGCTTGTTATTACATGTATATGCAATATTCATTTGTTTGTATAATAAATGCAATGAGTATTGTACGTGGTTTTTTTTTTCATAACTGTATACCTACTTTTGCACCCCCTGTATATCTCCCACCCTGTCCGTCTTTATCCACTGCGAAAGTCCATCCAGTATTTTCTCCCTGGATCTACTGTTGTTCTTTTTCCCTCCAGCTTTCCAGTTGTGACCAGGTGCTCTAATTTCTCTTGACTCATAAAATTCCTATAAATGTTGCTTATCTTTTCCTAACCTTCATTGATTTCCTTTTCTGTGTCTGCGTCCCTCAAGACTGCCTCGTTTGTTTTCTTTGATGTCCATGGAAGTCTCAACATTTTTCTTAGAAACCACATTTCAGATGCCTCATTCCTGTTCTGACTTTGCGTTCTGACTCCACTTTTCATTTTTGTATCAATTTTGTATAACACTGAAGAACGCTCTTCCTGATGCTAATTGATGGGCATTCGTTGGTAAAAACGCTTTTCATTTTCTTGAATTCTGTTTTAGCCTGGCTGATTCTGCTGGCTGTTTCTAATGTGCCGTCTGGTGAGATGACTGTTCCCAGATACTTCAACTTATACAGCACTCGTACCATTTGACCCTTTGGCTCCCGCACCCTGTCCACCGGTATCCTGCCCTGTCAACCATGTTAGCAAAACAAAAACTTAACCCTTTGACATCCTCATACAGGAAGCTGGTGGATAGGGTGAGGGAGTCAAAGAGTTAAACTGAAGCAGCCCCATGGTGTATACTGAGTGGTGAGCCACTAAACATCAAGACACTTTCCTTGAATGCTTGGATTTGCGTTATGAGACGGTGCTATAGAGCAGACTCTGTAACCCTTTCATTCCCGCAGCCTGCCTATAAGCTTAAAAAATTAACCCTTTTACTCCTTCACCCTATCTACCAGCTTCCTGTATGATTAATTTAGGGAAGCTGATGGATAGGGTGAGGGATGGAAAGGGTTAAGTTTTGCTCTGTTGTCATGGTTGACAACGCAAGATGTTAGTGGATAAGGTGAAGGAAGGAAAGGGTTAAAAAAAAAATCAGAAATGTTCCTCCAGACATATTTCTTTTTTTCTTTTTTTTTTTCTTTTTTCAACGATCAATAGGTTTTTGTCTTTTGCCATCATACTCACGGGAAAGATGTTTATGAATACATTTCCTCTGATTTGATCAAACTCACCGGAAATATGTTTATCAATATATTTCCTCTGATTTGATCATACTCATAGGAAAGATGCTTATCAATACATTTCCTCTAATTTGATCATACGGGAAAGATTTTTATCAGTACATTTTCTAGAATTTCATCATACTGTCGGGAAAGATTTTTATCAATACATTTCCTCTGATTTGATCATACTAACGGGACAGATTTTTAAAGGCATTTCAGATTCGAAAGATATTTTTTTAACTGTTGGTTCCCCCCCCCCCCCCTTTTTTTTTTTTTTTTTGATACGTGATATACGCCCTGATATGGCATTACTGGTCGGCTGGGCTATAATATAAGCAGCGTGAACATGAACGCACGCATGCAGTCAGCGCATGTTAAACATCCCACGTCAAAACAAACAAAACCAGTTCATGACAGAATCCTTGTACAGTATGCACTTTCATAGGCAAACAAAAACACATACAGATAAAAGAGATGAAAATGGGTGGCGCTGCAGTGCGGCGATTCGCTTTCCCTAGCGATAGGCATCCAGATTTCACAAATGAATTTTTTTTCAACGATTTTTATTATTTTTCATTTTCTTTATTTCTTTTAGTGAATTTCTTTCGACGAAGCTTCTCTCTCTCTCTCTCTCTCTGTCTCTCTCTCTCTCTCTCTCTCTCTCTCTCTCTCTCTCTCTCTCTCTCTCCCCTCTCTCTCTCTCTTGCTGCAGAAAGATGCTTCGAATAATGTTGATAATTTAGAAGAAATAGAAAATGAAGCGAATGAAGAAATACAGCATTTAAATGAACCAATCTCCACACATGAGGTACTAGTAGCTCTAAGAAAAGTAAAAAATGGCAAATCAGCTGGTCTAGATGGAGTCATCGGTGAATTGTTGAAAAATGCTGTTGGATGCGATCATGTTGTTGGTTTTCTAGTGACATTCTATAACTTTTTGTTTGATAACGGCATCTTCCCAAAGAACTGGTCCGAATCCATTGTTATTCCTCTCTATAAAAAAGGTAATGTTAATGATCCTAATAACTATAGAGGCATATCTATTATTGACATAACCAGTAAAGTGTATAGCACAATAATTAACAGTAGACTGCAAAAATGGGTCGAGGCAAATAATATAACTGAGGAATTTCAGGCTGGTTTCAAGAGAGATTATTCTACTATAGATCATATGTTTACACTGATGGCACTTGTTCAGAAGCAATTTACATTAAATCGCAAACTTTATGTTGCCTTT
>JAPXFY010000017.1:75821331-75833831 GCA_030674185.1 Monoplex corrugatus
TACTCAATTTTCTTCACCCCCCCCCCCCTCCTTATTGAATTTGTGTGTTTCGAAGCGGTTTAGCCCTGATATGATTCTACGCAGTCGGCTGGGCTTTAAACTACAATCACAATAACGAAAGTGCATTTTTGGCTGTAGGGAAATCAGATATGCGGAAGCAATTTTAGGTAATTTAGGCCCGTTTGTGTATGTTTAAGTAAACTTTGTAAAATATGTGTGCGAATGCATCGATGTGTGTTGGCCAACTTAATTTTCTGTTCCTTTTTCTTTTTTCATTTTTTCTTTTTTTTTTTTTTCTTCTTTTCTTTTTCGTGTTGAAGTACTGTGTGTGGGTATTGAAATGGTTATAGCCTGATATGGCTCTATGCAGTCGGCTGGGCCTTAAGCAACTATAAGTATGAGAGTGTTTGCTTCATTTGCTAGATGTTCTTTAAGTTGCCGTTGGTGTGGAAAATACTTTATGAGTATTTATTATCATACTGGTCTGTGGTTTGTGTGATATGACAGCTGCGTGGAAGTAAAAGAGGCATATTGGGGTCGGTCTTAGTCAATATTACTGATTTTGTGTTTTATTTGATTGGTTAATTTTCCAGTTTTTACAAGAGATCAATAGATTTCACTTGATGTAATTTTACGTGTTTTTCTTTAATGGCATTTTAGATTTGCAAGGTTGACGGTGAGCATGGTTTTTATCTGTTGTTTTATCTTAACGGGTTTTTCTTTTCTTTTTGACGTGGTGTTAGCCCTGATATGGCTCTAGTGGTCGGCTGGGCTATAAGCAATATGAATTGAATTTGATTGGTTTTCTTTTTTTTTGTGTCCCTATTTCTTGTAGTAGTAACGAATTTTCTCTAGTTTATTTTGCAATCCTCCTTTACGTGTTGAATCACTAGTTTTGTTATTATTAGTGTGTGTTTGCACGCCCACTCTTTCATGTTTTTTGTGTGTGTTTTTTACGTCTGAGTATTATTTCCTTTATATGCATGTTAAACTTGCAAGATTAACAGTGAGCATGGTTTTTAACTGTTGTCTTTTGTCTTAACTTGGTTGACGTAGTGTTAGCCCTGATATGGCTCTAGTAGTCGGCTGGGTTATGAGTGATACGAACTTGTGCTTTCATGTGTATGTCTTTTGTGTGTGTGTGTGTGTGTGTCTGTCTGTCTGTCTCTCTGTCTCTGTCTCTGTCTCTCTCTCTCTCTCTCTCTCTCTCTCTCTCTTTATCTGTGTGTGTGTGTGTGTGAAACACTTGTAGTTATCGAAAGATTTGTATATGTGTGTGTAGTTATCGAAAGATTTGTGTGTGTGTGTGTGTGTGTGTGTGTGTGTGCGTGCGTGCGTGCGTGCGTGTGTGTGTGTGTGTGTGTGTGTGCGTAGATTTCACCTGATAAGATTTTACGTCTGTTTTTCTTTATTTGCATTTTAGACTTGCAAGGTTAACGGTGAGCATGGTTTTTAACTGTTGTCTTTTATCTTGACCTGGTTGTCATCTTTGACCTGGTGTTAGTCCTGATATGGCTCTAGTAGTCGGCTGGGCTATAAGCAATATGAACTTGCGCTTTCATGTGTATGTCTTTGTGTGTGAGTGTCTCTCTCTCTCTCTCTCTCTCTCTCTCTGTTCGTTCTTTGATTTAACGTCTGTTCACTATGAGTGATATTAGACGTGTGTGTGTGTGTGTGTGTCACTGTGTGTGTGTGTGTGTCACTGTGTGTTGTGTGTGTGTGTGTGTGTGTTGTGAAACACGTGTAGTTATCGAAAGATTTGTGTATGTGTGTGTAGTTATCGAAATATTTGTGTGTGTGTGTACGTGTGTGCGTGTGTGTGTCGTGCGTGCGTGCGTGTGTGTGTGTTATGTGTGTGTGCGTGCGTGTGTGTGTATGTGTGTGTATCTGTCTGTGCGTGTGTGTATGTGTGTGTGTGTCTCTCTCTATGTGTGTGTGTGTGTGTGTGTGTGTGTGAAACACGTGTAGTTATCGAAAGATTTGTGTATGTGTGTGTAGTTATCGAAAGATTTGTGTGTGTGTAAGTGTGTGTGTGTGTGTGTGTTGCGTGCGTGCGTGCGTGTGTGTGTGTGTGTACGTGCGTGTGTGTGTATGTGTGTGTGTGTGTGTGTGAAACACTAATAGTTATCGAAAGATTTGTGTATTTTCTTTCTCTGTATATTCTTTGACAAGTGGTCCTATTACCCATGTCTGATTTCATAGTATGATGTAGTCTTGATAAACTATGTTCATACTACATTAATGCATGTACCCGGTAAATTCCTCCTCTCTTTCAATATAAATAAGATCCCATCTTACAGAAATTTCCTCTTTTCTGTCACTCTTTGATGCAATTTTCCACTTTTTACAAGGTATCAATAGATTTCACCTGATAAGATTTTACGTCTGTTTTTCTTTATTTGCATTTGCAAGGTTAACGGTGAGAATGTTTTTTTTAATTGTGATCTTTTATCTTGACCTGGTTGTCATCTTTGACGTGGTGTTAGCCCTGATATGGCTCTAGTAGTCGGTTGGGCTATAAGCAATATGAACTTGAACTTGCCACACGTTGTCTTATCCTGCCTTCTTTGCTTTCTGTCATTTCTTCCTATCATTTCCTGCCTTGCTGGTCCATTCACCTGTATGTATTTTGTAAAGTCTTAAATACTCCCCCTGTGCAATGAATTGGACAGAGAGGCATGTCCTTAGATTATGTGCGCGAATGCATTGATGTGAGTAGTTAGTTTTTCTTCTTTTGTTTTCCTCTCTGTGAAGTTTTGTATGTTTTGAAGAGGTTATAGCCCTGATATGGCTCTACGCAGTCGGCTGGGCTTTAAACAACAATAACAATAAAAAAGAACGATTATTGGGTATATGTATCGATTGTATGTTTGGCTGTAAGAAATTTGCTGTGCAGAAGCAGTTTTCAATAATTTTAATTTATGTTTGCTTTAGTGTTCTTTGATATGTTCACTCCCCCGTGAAGGTGTTGGGGCTCTTTCAGTATAAACAGTATCCCCACCTTCTGGAAATTCGGTGCCAGAAACTTACTCTTTTCTGTCACTCTTTCTTTCTGCCTTGTTCCTTTGCTTTCTGTCATTTCTTCCTATCATTTTCTGCCTTGCTGGTCCATTCACCTGTGTGTGTTTGATAAAGTCATACGTACTTAAGATTGATAATTGGGTACATGTGTTGACTGCATGTTTGGCTGTAAGGAAATGTGCTGTGCAGGAGGTATTTTAGGTAATGTAGGCCATTTTGTTTTTATACATGTATGCTTTAGTGTCCATAGTCATGTTTACAGTTTAGTTGGGTTTGTTTTTTGAAATCGTGTGGTGAAACATTGGACAGAGTGGTCAGCGCCGGGGGCATATCCTTAGATTGTATGCGCGCATGCATTGATGTGTGAACTTAGCTTTCTGTTCGTTTTTTTTTGTTGTTTTTTTTTTATTTATTAACCCTTTGACGCCCACACCCTGTCCACCAGCATCCTGCATTGTCAACCATGCTCGCAAAGCAAAAACTTAACCCTTTGACTCCTGCACCCTGTCCACCAGCATCCCACATTGTCAACCATGCTAGCAAAGCAAAACCTTAACCCTTTCACTCCTTCACCCTGTCCACCAGCATCCCGCATTGTCAAACATGCCAGCAAAACAAAAAATGAACTCTTGACTCCCTCACCCTTCCTGCAGGACAGAAAGCTGGTGGGTAGGTGAGTGAGTCAAAGGGTTAATTTTTTTGCAGTTGGTGGATAGGGTGAGGGAGTTAAAGGGTTAATATTTTTGCAGTTGATGGATAGGGTGAGGGAATCAAAGGGTTAATTTTTTTGCAGTTGGTGGATAGGGTGAGGGAGTCAAAGGGTTATTTTTTTGCAGTTGGTGGATAGGGTGAGGGAGTGAAAGGGTTAAATACACAACCAGATTGTGTGTACGTTTGAAACGGTTATAGTCCTGATATGGCTCTGTGCAGTCGGCTGGGCTTTAAACAATAAGAATGAAAATAACAACCCCTCTCCACTTTTTTTTAATTTTGAAATTACGTAAAGTGCAACGAGGATTCTTTGATATGATGCGTTTTCATTATACAAAATGGAATTGTTATTATTGAATAGAGTGTGTTTTTATTATCTAAGTTCAGCTCTCGTTTTAGCTGTGTGTTGTGTGTGTGTGTGTGTGTGTGTGTGTGTGTGTGTGTGTGTGTGTGTGTGTGTGTGTGTGTGTGTGTGCGGTGAGTGTGTGTGAGTATGTGTGTTACACATATCTGTGTGTGTGTGTGTGTGTGTGTGTGTGTGTGTGTGTGTGTGTGTGTGTGTGTGTGTGTGTGTGTGTGTGTGTGTGCGTGCGTGCATGTGCCGATTGTGTACCTGTAAACACTTGTAGCCATTATTATTTGGCTTGTCTGTTTACTATGATTTATGATAGGCCTTACTTAAATGTTAGTATGGTTCTTAATACTTTAATTTCATGTTTTGTCAGTGTCTGTTCTTACTTGATTTAAAGTTTATTACCCCTACCACCCCCACCCCCCAGGGGGAGGGGGGCTCTTTCAGTATAAATAGTATCCCCACCTTGTGGAAATTCTGTGCTGGAAATTTTCCCTCTTTTGTCACTCTCTTTGTCTTCTCCTTTGTTCCTCTGCTTTCTGTTATTTCTTCCCGTCACTTTCTGCCTTGCTGGTCCATTGACGTGTATGTGTTGGATAAAATCTGAAGTACTGTCTGTTAGGATTGATAATTGGGTACTTGTCTGTTAGGATTGATAATTGGGTACATGTATTTAAGTGCATTTTAGGCTCTAGGGAAATACACGGAAGCGATTTGAGGTAATTTAGGACCATTTTTACCTATGTTTTAGTATCCATAGTTGTTTAAATTTTTTAATGTATTTTAAATCCCCTTTGTGATAAATTGGATGGAGTGGTCAACGCCAGGGGCGTCTCCTTAGATTATGTGCGCGAATGCATTGATATGGGTACTTAATTTTCTTTTCTTTTCTTTTCCTTTTTTTTTTTCCTGTTGAAGTATTATGTATGTTTTGAGACAGTTATAGCCCTGAAATGTCACTACGCAGTCAACTGGGCTTTTAACAAAATGACAACAAATAATAAGTTATGTTCACAGTTGTATTCAGCTAGGTTTTGTTGTTTACTTGTTTGTTGTTTGTTGTTTTTAATCCTCTGGTGATAAATTGGACAGAGTGGTGATTAAATTGGACAGAGTGGTGATATATTGGACAGAGTGGTGATATGTATTGGATAGAGTGGTGATTAAATTGGACAGAGTGGTGATATATTGGACAGAGTGGTGATATATTGGACAGAGTGGTGATATACATGTATTGGACAGAGTGGTGATTAAATTGGACAGAGTGGTGATATACATGTATTGGACAGAGTGGTGATAAATTGGACAGAGTGGTGATATACATGTATTGGACAGAGTGGTGATTAAATTGGACAGAGTGGTGATATATTGGACAGAGTGGTGATATACATGTATTGGACAGAGTGGTGATAATTGGACAGAGTGGTGATATACATGTATTGGACAGAGTGGTGATTAAATTGGACAGAGAGGTGATTAATTGGACAGAGTGGTGATTAAATTGGACAGAGTGGTGATTAAATTGGACAGAGAGGTGATTAAATTGGACAGAGTGGTGATTAAATTGGACAGAGAGGTGATTAAATTGGACAGAGTGGTGATTAAATTGGACAGAGAGGTGATTAAATTGGACAGAGAGGTGATTAAATTGGACAGAGTGGTGATTAAATTGGACAGAGTGGTGATTAAATTGGACAGAGAGGTGATTAATTGGACAGAGTGGTGATTAATTGGACAGAGAGGTATTAAATTGGACAGAGAGTGATTAAATTGGACAGAGAGGTGATTAATTGGACAGAGTGGTGATTAAATTGACGAGTGGTGATTAAATTGGACAGAGAGGTGATTAAATTGGACAGAGGTGATTAAATTGGACAGAGTGGTGATTAAATTGGACAGAGTGGTGATATACATGTATTGGACAGAGTGGTGATAAATTGGACAGAGTGGTGATTATACATGTATTGGACAGAGTGGTGATTAAATTGGACAGAGTGGTGATATATTGGACAGAGTGGTGATATACATGTATTGGACAGAGTGGTGATAAATTGGACAGAGTGGTGATATATTTGGACAGAGTTGGGGGTGATATTGGACAGAGTGGTGATTAAATTGGACAGAGTGGTGATTAATATTGGACAAGGAGTGGGTGATTAAATTGGACAGAGAGGGTGATTAAATTGGACAGAGTGGTGATTAAATTGGACAGAGTGGTGATTAAATTGGACAGAGAGGTGATTAAATTGGACAGAGTGGTGATTAAATTGGACAGAGTGGTGATTAAATATTGGACAGAGGGTGATTAAATTGGACAGAGGGTGATTAAATTGGACAGAGGGTGATTAAATTGGACAGAGAGGTGATTAAATTGGACAGAGAGGTGATTAAATTGGACAGAGTGGTGATTAAATTGGACAGAGGGTGATTAAATTGGACAGAGAGGTGATTAAATTGGACAGAGGTGATTAAATTGGACAGAGTGGTGATTAAATTGGACAGAGAGGTGATTAAATTGGACAGAGAGGTGATTAAATTGGACAGAGGGAATGGACAGAGTGGTGATTAAATTGGACAGAGGGTGATTAAATTGGACAGAGGGTGATAAATTGGACAGAGTGGTGATTTAAATTGGACAGAGTGGTGATTAAATTGGACAGAGGGTGATTGAAATTGGACAGAGAGGTGATTAAATTGGACAGAGTGGTGATAATTGGACAGAGTGGTGATATTACATGTATTGGACAGAGTGGTGATTAAATTGGAACGAGTGGTGATAAATTGGACAGAGTGGTGATTAAATTGGACAGAGTGGTGATTAAATTGGACAGAGTGGTCGGCACCGAGGGCGTATTGTTCGATTGTGTGCGCACATGCATTGATGTGTACTTAGTGTTCTTTCTCAGCTTTTTTTTTTTCAAAGAACCAGATGTTGTGTACGTTTTGACATGGTTATAGTCCTGATATGGCTCTGTGCAGTCGGCTGGGCTTTTAAACAGTAAGAATGAGAGTGAGAACCCCTCTCCACTTTTTTTTTATCTTGAAATTACGTCAAGTGCAATGAGGACTCTGACATGATACGTTTGAACAGTACAAACGGAATTGTTATTGTTAAAAAAATGCGTTTTTGTTATGGAAGTTCAACTGTAGCTCTAGCTCAGCATCCTGTGTTTGTGTCTGTGTGAGGTGTGTGTGTGTCTGTTTGTGTATGTGTGTGTTTGTATGTGTGTGTTGGTACGTGTGATGTGTGTGTGTGTGTTTTTTGTGTGTGTGTGTGTGCGTCTCTGTGTGTGTCTGTGTGTGTGTGTCTCTCTGTGTCCGTGTGTGTCTGTGTGTGTGTGTGGTCCTTGTGTGTGTGTGTGTGCCTGTGTTTGCGGGTGTGCACATGCCGACTGTGTACCTGTAAATACTTGTAGTGATTGTTATTTGGTTCGTCTGTTTTCCATGATTTATAAAAGGCCTTACTTAATGGCATTATACTTCTTGATACTTCAGTTTCATGTTCTATCAGTGTCTGTTCGTACTTGGTTTAAAGTTTATTACCCCCCCCCCCCCACCTCTGTGGGTAGCCCTGATATGGCTCTGTGCAGTCGGCTGGGCTTTAAGCAATAAGAGTAAAAATCCTTCCCCAAAGACGCTTTGAAATGATCGTTTGCACAATACAAAATGGAAGTGTTATTATTAAATAGAATGTGTTTTTATTATGGAAGTTCAGCTCTCGTTCTAGCTCTGTGTGTACGTGTGTGTGTATGTCTGTGTGTTGTGTGTGTGTGTGTACGCATGTGTCTGTGTATGTGTGTGTGTGTGTTTCACATGTGTGTGTGTATACGTGTGTGTGTATGTGTGTGTGTCTGTGCGTGTGTGTGTGTTTGCGCACGTGTGCACGTGCCGATTGTGTACCTGTTAATACTTGGTAGTCATTATTATTTGGCTCGTCTGTTTAGTATGATTTACAATAGGCCAAAGTGTTAGTATGGTTAATATTTTAATTTCGTATTTTGTCAGTGTCCGTTCTTACTTGATTTAAATTTTTTTACACCCCCACCCCCAACACCATCCCCGTTGGGATGCTGGGGGTTCTTTCAGTATATTTCGTATCCGCATCTTCTGGAAATTCTGTTCTAGAAATTTCCTGTTTTCTTTCAGTCTCTTTATTTCTGCCTTGTTCCTTTGCTTTCTGTCATTTCTTCCTATCTTCTGCCTTACTGGTCCATTCACCTGTATGTGTTCAATAAAGTCTTACGTACTTTCTGTTAGGATTCATAATTCGGGTACATGTATTTAAGTGCATTTTTATTTCTACGGAAATGAGAGATGCGGAAGCTATTTTAGGCAATTTATGCCCGTTTTTATACATGTTTTAGTGTGCATAATTTTTTTTCGATTTGTTTTTGGGTATAATAATAATAATAATAATAATAATATAATAGTGCATTTATAGAGCGCTTTCCGAAACCTCAAAGCGCTTTACATCAGTAAACCATACATATATAAACCAAATAACAGGCTACAATACAAACAAACTCATCAAAAACTATCCACAGGAAATCAACAACCACACAGACACACCAAATAATCTCTCTCCCTCTCACCCCCTCCCCGCCCACCCCTCTCCCCCCATTTTCAAACACACACACACAACACCCACACACACACAGCCACACATCACACACACACACACACACACACACACACACACACACACACACACACACACACACACACACACACACACACACACACACACACACACACCGGCATACACCCCATTGTGCACAATTTCATCCAGAATGTCAAGCAGGATCAACCCACTAGCCAAAATCAGGAAAAACACTGTTTAAAGAAGTAAGTTTTTAAACTTGTTTTGAAAGATGGTAGAGTTTTAGAGTGGCGGACGGACTGAGGCAACAAGTTCCATGTATGTTTGTTTAAATCCCCTGTGCGATGAATTGGACGGAATGGTCAACACCAGGGGCATTTCCTTAGATTACGTGCACGAATGCATTGATATGTGTACTTCTTTTCTTTTCTTTGTCCTTGTTGAAGTGTTGTTAGTTTTGAAACAGTCATAGCCCTGATATGTCTCTACGCAGTCGGATGGGCTTGAAACAAAATAACAATAAGTTATATTCACATTTCTATTATTGTTTTTTTGTGGTTTTTTGTTTGTTTTTGTTTTGTTCCTCTGGTGATAAATTGGACAGAGTGGTCAACGCCAGGGGCATGTCCTTTGATTGTGTGCGCGCATGCATTGGTGTGATTGGTATGTGTGTACTTGATTTACTCTTCCAGACGAATATGCTAACTGTGTTGTGATTCAGACCTCTGATTATTTGTGTTTATTCAGTTTTCATATCTGTTCTTGTCTTTGAAGATAAGATACACAGATACACATGTCGTTTTCATGTAACCAGTTTGTTTCTCAAGATGACGTCTCTGCGCTCGGGACGAATTCCACATACATGTACATGTAACCAAGATTGTTCCAGTGATAGACTGATACAATACTAGTATAAAAATATAGACTAGGTAAAACATAGGTTAGGTAGGGCCTTAGGACCTGGCCAGCTCATGGATTATGTGCGGGCTTAATGCTCGTGCCATGATCTCCATACACGTGGCACCAGTGACGTTAGTGCATATGGAAATCGTTCCGATAGCGGAGGCGTCATCTTGAGAAACTGAAACTGAAACTCCAGCTTTTGGTGTGTTTTTTCAACCAGATGTTGTGTACGTTTTGACATGGTTTCAGCCCTGATATGGCTCTGTGCAGTCGGCTGGGCTTTAAACAATCGGACTAAGAACCCCTCCCACCCCCCCCCACCCCCACTCCTTTGAAAGTACATAGACGTGGACGGAGTACGTTTTGAAGTGCTGTGTTTGCACTGTACGAAATGAATTATTATCAAGTAGATGCGTTTTAGTTAGGACGTTCAGCTCTAGTTCTAGCTCAGCATCTGGTGTGTGTGTGGTGTGTGTGTGTCGTTGTGTGTGTTGTTGTGTGTGTCTGTGTGTGTGTGTGTGTTCTCTGTGTGTGTGTGTGTGTGTTTCATGTGTGTTCTGTGTGTGTGTGTGTCTATGTGTTTGTGTGTCTGTATTTGTGTGTATGTGTGTGTGTGTCTGTGTGTATGTTTCTGTATGTCTATGTGTGTGTGTGTGTGTGTGTTTCAATGTGTGTGTCTGTGTGTGTGTGAATCAGTGTGAGTGAGTTAGCGTGTTTGTGTGTGTCAATCAGTGTGAGTGAATGCGTGTGTATGTGTTGTGTGTGTGTTTGTGTGTGCGTGCTCGTGCGTGCGTGTATATATATATATATATATATATATATATATATATCAGAGAGAGAGAGAGAGAGAGAAGAGAAAGGATATTTTGTGTGTGTGTGTGTGTGTGTGTGTGTGTGTGTGTGCACGTACGCGCTCACTCTCCGATTGTGTATCTTTGAATACTTGCAGTCATAATTATTTGACTCTTGCTTTTATTACTATTCATAACAGGCATAATACTTCAAGTTAGTCTGGACCCCAGTACTGTAATGCCATGTTCTGTCAGTGTGGTCTTATTTGATTTAAAGTGTATTTATGTCTCTTTCTTACACAGTGTAACGGGCATGCTTTTGACAGGATCGTTCACGCTATACAAGTGAAATTATTAACCCTTTGACTCCCGCACCCTATCCTTCCACTGCGAAAACTTAACCCTTTGACTGCCTCACTCTATCCACCTGTAGGAAGCTGGTGGATAGGGTGATTAAGTCAAAGGGTTACGTACGTTTTTTGCTTTGTAAGCATGGTTGACAATGCAGGATGCTGGTGGAAATATACGGGAGTCAAAGGGTTAAATTTCCCTCGAGCATTTGCGGAATGTGTATTTATGAATAACTTAGTCATTATTTGGCTCTTGTTTTTATTACGATTCTTAATAGGCCTTACTTAAGTTACTATGGATTGCGTACTTTAATTTCATGTTTTGTCAGTGTCTGTTTTTACTTGATTTGAAGTTTACCTTTCATTCATATAAAGTGTAACGAGCATAGCGTTTCACATGGCTCGTTCCCGCTGTAGATATGAAATTATTAACCCTTTGACTCCCGCGCCCTATCCATCCACTGCAAAAACTGAACCCTTTGACTCCCTCGCCCTGATATCGTCAGGCAGTCAAAGGATTATGTTTTTGCTTTGCTAGCAGGGTTGACAATGCAGGATTCTGGTGGACAAGGTACGAGAGTCAAAGGGTTAAGTTGTCAGCGTCACAGACCTTCATATGGAATGCTGGGACGTGAGACATAAGCACTACACAGCGAATTCCTAAAAGAACCCCTTTAAAGACGTTCCTTCAGATGTGAATGTCAATTTTTTTTTACAATTTATCAATATGTGTCGCTTTATGTGTTCATACGAACAGGAAAGCATTTTAAATGCATATTAGGCTTGAAAGGTCCATTCACCTGTATTTTTTCGATAAAGTCTTACGTACTTTTTCTTGGGATTGATAATTGGGTACATGTATTAAGTGCATTTTTGGCTCTAAGGAGGTGGGATATGCGGAAGCAATTTTAGGTAATTCATGCCTGTTTTTATATATGTTTTGGTGTTCTTATGTATGCTTATAATTGTATTCAGGTGTGTTTTTTAAATCTCCCCTGTGCGATAAATCGGACGGAATGGTCCTACGCCGGGGGCATGTCCTTAGATTATGTGCGCGAATGCATTGATATGTGTACTTAATTTTCTTTTTTTTCTTTTTTTTTTCCTGTTGAAGTTTTGTGTGTTTTGAAGCAGTTATAGCCCTGATATGGCTCTGCGCAGTCGGCTGGGCTTTAAACAACAATAAAAGAAAGAAAGGCTTGAAAGGTTGACCGTGTACCTTTGACTTTAAACTGTTCGCTTTTGAAGTAGACTTGAATTGTTTTCAGCATTTTGTTAGCCCTGATATGGTCTTTGTGGCCGGCTGGGCTTTAAGCAACATAAACATGTGTATGTCCAGTTTTAGGTTTTGACTTCTTGGATTAGAATTAGGTCATCTGTACTGGTCCCCAGGGGGGGGGGGGGCGGGGCTAGCCTGTTCCGAGACGTCCCTCCTGATGCAGTTTTTCTGTTTTTACAAGAGATCAGTACATTTCACCTGGAATGATTTTACGTATGTTATTCTTTAAACATATTTTAGACTTGCCAGGATAACGTTGAGCATAGTTTTTAACTCTTTTTTGACGTGGTGTTAGCTCTGGTGGTCGGCTGGGCTGCTGGCAATATGAGCCTGAACCATGCAATTTTCCAGGTGTTTTTTGTTGGTTGTTTTTTCGCTCAAGAGATCAGTAGATTTCACCTGATATGATTTTACGGCAGTTTTTCTTTAATTGCAATTTAGACTTGCAAGGTTAACAGTGAGCAGGTTTTTAACTGTTGTCATTTTATCTTGA
>JAPXFY010000017.1:75841331-75861331 GCA_030674185.1 Monoplex corrugatus
CGATCGGCGCTGCACATCCTGGAGACGGGTGGAGAGAGTGGCAGTGAAGGTGGTGATGGTGGTGGTGATGGTCATATCTTTACATTCCTGATGGCTGGTGCCTACTCGACACAAGCCAAGGTGAGGCTGGAACCGCGTAAGATTTTAAAGTTATTACTGTCCAGCGAAGTAAAAGATTAAATATGGTGGACTTTCCAGTGGGTAGTTGCTGGAAAAAAAAGAGAAAAGAAACAAAACACACACACACACACACACACACACACACACACACACACACACACACACACACACACACACACACACATATATATATATATGTTATATATATAGTATTATATATATATATATATATATATATATATATATATGTATATATACATAAATAATAATAATAATAATTACAATATTTATATAGCGCAAAATCTTGATAAAATCAAATCTAAGTGCTGAAACAGGCACGCACGCCACACACGCACGCGCACGCACACACACACACACACACACACACACACACACACACACACGCACGCACGCACGCACGCACCACACACACACACACACACACACACACACACACACACACGCACGGCTATAAATGGGGAGAAAGAATAAAAGCAATGGAAAATTATAGAGAGCATTATACAATTATATATGCGTGTATGTATGTATGTATACAGAGAGAGAGAGAGAGAATCTACTGGTAGGGACCGCATTGCTAAGTAGAGTAAATGTAGGTAGTTGTTAAATAGTTGTTTTATTTTGGTGTGTTTCTGGTTCATAATGAAGAGAGCGTATAACTGAGCAAAACTTCTTAGAAGCGGCGTAATATTGATCAGTCCCGTTTATTTTTTGTTTTGTTTTGGTTTTGGTTTTGTAAGAGGAGTCATACTTCGGTCTGTATGCCCATATTCATTCATGGTTTCAGATTCTCTCGCAGAGGCATAATAACGGCGAAAACAACGCCACTAACGTCACCACGAGCGCACAGGCGGCTGAGACGCCCACCCACAGTGGAATTGACGTCAGAGTCCACGAGTATGACGAAGCCATTGCTAACGTCATCAGTGAGTTGATGCATGAATCGAACGACCCCGTCAGCGTATCGCCAACGTCAGATAACGTCACTGAAACCACGTCATCGTTGGTTGATTATGACTCGAGGTCAGTGTGCTGCCTTTTGATGATCGTTGTTTGGCGTGGAGAGGTAATTTAATCAAGATCTGCAACTTGAGTTCAATCCCAGCCCGCAACATACTCCCGTGGGGATTTGGGGGGGGCTCTTTCAGTAATTCCCCATCTGGAAATTCTGTGCTGGAAATTTCCTCTTTTCTGTTACTTCTTTGTTTCTGCTTGTTCCTTTGCTTTTTAATCATTTCTTCCAATCGTTTTGTGCTTTGCTGGTTCATTCACCTGTATGTGTTCTATAAAATCTTACGTACTTTTCTCTTAGGATTGATAATAGGATATGTTAATTGAGTGAGTTTTTGTTTCTAGGGAAACGAGACGTGCGGAAGCAATTTAGGTAATTTAGACCTGTTTTTGTATACGTTTTGTCCATTAGTTATAATTATAGTTGTAATTATAGTTATATATAGTTATTGTTGTATTCAGTTTGTTCCCCCGTAGGGATGCCGGGGGCTCTTTCAGTATAAATAGTATCCCCACCTGGACATTTTGTGCTAGAAATTTCCTCTTTTTTCTGTCACTCTCTTTGTTTCTGCCTCGTTTCTTTGCTTTCTGTCATTTCATCTTATCATTTTCTGCCTTGCTGGTCCAAGTGTTCATAAAATCTTAAATACTTTTTCTTAGGATTGATAATTGGGTACATGTGTTAAGTGCATTTTTGGCTCTGGGGAGGTGAGATATGCAATTTTAGGTGATTTATGCCTGTTTTTATATACGTTTTGGTGTCGTTAGGTATACTTACATTTATATTCAGGTGTCTTTTTTAAATCCCGTGTGATATACATTGGACGGAGTGGTCAACGCCAGGGGCATGTCCTTAGATTGTGTGCGCGAATGCATTAATATGTATATTCAATTTTCTTTTTTTTTTTCCCTGTTGAAGTTTCGTATGTTTTGAAGCGGTTATAGCCCTGATATGGCTCTACACAGTCGGCTGGTTTGTTGTTTGGAACCCTCTGGTGATAGATTGGACGGAGTGGTCAACGCCAGAGGCATATGCTCAGATTATGTGCGTGCATGCATTGATATTTGTACTTCATTTTCTTTTCTAGCAAATCTTTTCCAACAGATGTTGTGTACGTTTTGAAATGTTACAGCACTGATATGGCTCTGTGCAGTCGGCTGGTCTTGACTGTGGCCTTTTTCGTCGATGGCGACGGTTGGCAGCGGAAAATTAGTTATCTTAAAATACAGCGACGCTCATGGCTAAAACAACCAATGCGCGATCGGCACGGTTTCTGACAACGACTACAGTAGTAGTATACTGTGGAGTCATCCACTGTGGGGCATTTACGTCTTTGTCTAGCCTCTATAGCGCGCTCGACTCTATCCTCTTCGTAGCTCTTTGCTCCCGCGAAAACAGCAGCTCTCCACCCCACTCGATCCTGGGCAACCGTATCCCAGTTCGCAACATTGATAGAAAATTCTATCTTTTACACTGGTCCTTGAAGCGAAGCTTGGGTCGTCCAACGTTATGCGTGCCCTCAGACAGTTCCCATACAGTATCTGCTTGGGGATTCTGGAGTTATCCATGCGCGCAACGTGACCAAGCCACCTGAGACGCCGAGACCGCAGGATGGGGTATAGTGACTGAATGCCAGCTCTTTTGCACACTTCTGTATCCGTGACTCTATCCTGCCATTTAATTTTTTTAATTTTTCATAAACATCTCATATGAAAACTATTTAACCTCCTCTCCTGACCAGCATACAAGGTCCACGTCTCATTCCCGTAAAGGAGTGTTCAGAGGACGCATGTTTGGTAAATTAGAGTCTTGGGTTTTATCCTAAGCTTATCATTTTCCCATGCTCTTTTCACAAGTTCCTTGAATGCGGCTGTAGCCTTCTCATCCAAAGATAGGGTCGATGTTTTGGTGGATCCCAAGCAAACAAACTTTTCTACTGTTTTCAGAGATTCATCGCCGAGTTTTATCTCTGGTGGTGAGTTTGTCCCTTGTCCAGTTATCGCAGTTTTCTTGACGTTGATTGTTAACCCGAAGAGATCGCATGCTTCCGCTAAACGATCGACTCGTCTTTGAAGTTCGATTTCACTGTGAGCCGCTATCGCAGCATCATCAGCGAAAAGCAACTCTCTGATCAACACTTCGGTCGTCAGTCGTTTCGACTTCAGTCTTTTCAGATTGAAAAGAGATACGTCGAACCTGGTTTTGAGGTAAACTCCATCCTTGCTCCCATCTTTAAACAATAAGAATAAGAACCAGAAAAAAAACACGAAAAAAGAATCAGAACGCGTATTTAATTCAACCAGACAAGACAGGCGCACATTTTCGGCCTTGGTCAAGCGTAAGATCACAAACGAACAAACACCAAATACACTTTTTATCCACTGGTAAAGGCGGCAGGGAAGTTTTAAGTCCTCTTTTTATTATCGTTGTTTGGTGTTTGTGGTCTGTTTGTGACCGTGCGTTTGCGCTTGACAAAGGCCGGTTGGCCGAAAATTTGCGCTTGTCTTGTCTTGTTTTGTTGAATACGCGCTTACATTGGTTTTCTTGTTCTTCTGGTTACCAAATACACTAATTAGGAGAAAAAGACTGAAACTTGCCTGCTGCTGCGTCCAGTGTGAGAAAAGGATTAAACTGACTAAAATAAGAATAAGAATAAGTTGTTAACTTTAATAGATTGAAAAGCACGTTTCATATTCTGTGTATCTTTTGGGTGAACTAGATGGGAACATGCGGGCGCCTGGTGGTCATACGTGCTGGCCAAAGCCATAGAAGAGTTATTGAAACGGTCGGGACAGGAGGGGGAATTGCCACACGCGCTGGGCCCTCAAGACCTGCACTCTTTGTGGAAATCTGCTGGAGGTCAGTTTGAGATGTAATTGTCCTGTCCGTGTTTTGGTGTGTCTGTCGCTGTCATGTCTTGCCTGTCCTTTTTCCTAACGATGATGCTGAGTGGAGTGGTCAATGCCAGAGGCATCTCCTTAGATTACGTGCGCGAATGCATTGATATTTGTACTTAATTTTCTTTTCCAAAGAGGTATTACGTACGATTTGCGATGATCATAGCTCTGCAACGGCTTTGCACAGTCGGCTGGGCTTTTAACAAAGATAACACATGTAAACATCAGGACTGTTTCAATGAGAAAAATGAAAGATACTGTCATTGTTTACTTAGAAATAACGTCTGTTGAGAGACCACCAGAACGACCCCCTCATCAGCCTCTGAGATTCCCCCGTGGGGATGCCAAGGGCTCTTTCAGTATAAATAATATCCCCACTTCTGGAAATTCTGTGCTAGAAATTTCCTCTTTTTTCTGCCATTGTTTGTTTCTTTCTTCCACCTTTGCTTTCTGTGATTTCTTCTTATCATTTTCTGCCTCTCTGGTCCATTCACCTGTATGTGTTCGATAAAGTCTTATGTACTTTATGTTAGCATTGATAATTGGGTATGTGTGTTGAATGCATTTTTGGCTCTAAGGAAGTGAGATATGCGGAAACAATTTTTGGTAATTTATGCCCGTTTTACATATGTTTTGGTGTCCTTAGGTATGCTTAAATTTGTATTCAGGTTTTTTAAAATCCCCTGTGCGATTAATTGGACGGAGTGGTCAGCTCAGTGGGCAGTGGATAAGAAGAAATCACAGAAAGCAAAGGTGGAAGAAAGAAACAAACAATGGCAGAAAAAAGAGGAAATTTCTAGCACAGAATTTCCAGATGGTGGGGATATTATTTATACTGAAAGAGCCCTTGGCATCCCACGGGGGAATTGGTATGTGTACTTTATTTTCTTTTCTTTTCTTTTTTACGAAGACTATTGTCAGGAAACTTTCCTGTTGAAGTTTTGTATATTTTGAAGCGGTTATAGCCCTGATATGGCTCTACGCAGTCGGCTGGGCTTTAAACAGCAATAAGAATAACAAAGCCTCCAAAGAAATCATCCGTTACCGACCTGCATCAAACAGTGCTGTAGCAGCTTCAGGAGATGCAAGGCTCTCAGCTCAGTACAAAGGTTGACGAGATCCAGAGCTAGGCAGACTGCCATGATTCTAAGCGCTTCTAGGACGCTGGGTCCTCCCCTATTTCCACGTGCCGCTGGGTCCAGGCTGCTCACAGAGATTTTGGAGAAATGGGCTGAACACTTAAACAGCGTCCTCAACCACCCGTCATCCATCGGTGGTGAAGCCATAGCTCATATGCCTTTTAAGTGGAGAGGAACCACGAGCTGGACAATCCTCCCACAGAATAAGGTCAGGAAAGCCATCATGCAAATGTCAAACGGCAACGCTTCAGGATCAGATGCCATCTTCGCCACAAAAATGAACAAACAAACAAACAAAAACTAGAAGGCGGGAAGCCAAGCTGTGCTACAGAAACTGACCCAGTTTTTCCAGTCAATCAGGAACAAAGGAAGGCTGCCTCAACAATTAAAAAACTCCTTAGTTTTTCACATGTACAAAGGGAATAGTGATCGCCAGTATTCTGCCAGTTACAGAAGCGTCTCTTTCCTGTCCATCATCATCATGTGCCCTGCTGCATGGCGATGGCGATCATGGCCATCCATATGTATCTATCCCTTGTCGCTGCAAGTACATCTTCCACCCTCTCTATCCTCAGCCACCCTGCAAGTCTGTCCAATATTTTCTCCCTGGTCTACCTGTTCTCTTTCCCTCCAGCTTTCCTGTTGTGACCAGGTGCTCTATTTCCCCTTTCCTCATAAAATGGCCAATAAATGTTGGTTGTCTTTTCCTAATCTTCCTTATGAATGATCTTCTTGTGTCTGTCCCCATCAAGACTGTCTTTTGTTTTTCTTTGCTGTCCATGGAACTCTCAACATTCTTCTTAGAAAACACATTTTGGCTGCCTCAATCTTGTTCTGGCTTTGCATGTTGACTGTCCACGCCTGACAACCGTATAACATTATGGGTTCTGTGTAACATTCCTGTCCTCACGTGACTAAATCCTGACACGTGTTTCCTTCATTACGTGTAGCATGATGTCCTCCGGGAGCTTTGGTATGGCCTCTGTATCGGTCACAAAACTGAACATGATGTTTGCTGCACGCCAACTCCAAGAAAAATGCCTTTATTTTGCCTTGAGAACACTGACCACCTAGTATGCTCGGGTTCGATTCTTTTAAGAAGACAAATTTCTAAAAAAAAATTAAAAAAAAGGGGGGGGGGGGGAATAGACAGATAGATAGACAGACAACAGACAGATAGATAGATAGATAGATAGGCAGATAGATAGACAGACAGTTAGATAGATAGATAGGCAGATAGATAGATAGGCAGATAGATAGATAGATAGACAGATAGATAGATAGATAGATAGATAGATAGGCAGATAGACAGACAGATAGATAGATAGACAGACAGACAGATAGATAGATAGATAGAGACAGACAGACAGATAGATAGATAGACAGACAGATAGATAGATAGATATATAGATAGATAGACAGATAGATAGACAGACAGATGGATAGATAGATAGATAGATAGATAGGTAATAGATAGATGGATAGAGAGAGAGATAGATAGATAGACAGATAGATAGATAGACAGACAGACAGACAGACAGATAGACAGACAGATAGATTGCAGAAGAGCATCCAGTAGTCATGACCTGGATGCGGCCTGGAGTGTCAGGAGTGAAGGGCCGTAACACTTGCTTGACGGGGTTTCTCCTCTGACGACCTTCGTCTGTCTGGCTCTTCCAGAGTTTCTTACTACTGACGTATGTACATACGTGTGTTTCACAAAAATCTGCTGGCAATCATCTGACAACCTCCTTGAGCTTGCGCAAAACCTGTGCCCTGTCTAGGTCATGAACCGGGGAGGGGTAGGGTCCTACGACAAGGCTGACACCACCAGAATGATTTGAGCATTAAGATGAGTAATGAACAAGCCAGCTTTTATATCACAGGCTGGGATTAGACTCGAGTCTTGAGTCCATGGTTTTATTGAGAGAGCCAGTTAACATCATCATCATCGTCATGTGCCCTGCCGCATGGCGTTAGCGATCATAGCCACCCCCACACGAATCTATCCCTCGTCGCTGCAAGTACACCGCCCTCTCCCATTGGGGATGCTGGGGGCTCATTCTGTATAAATAGACCCCACCTTCTGGAAATTCTGTGCTAGAAATTTCATCTTTCCTGTCGCTCTATTTCTTTCTTTCTTCCTCCTTTGCTTTCCGTCATGTCTTCGTACCATTTTCTGCCTTGCTGGTCCATTCACTTGTATGTGTTCGATAAAGTCTTTCGTACTAACTCTTAGAATTGATGATTGGGTACATGTGTTAAGTGCAGTTTTGGCTCTAGGGAAATGAGATATGCAAAAGCAGTTTTAAGTAATTCAGGCCCGTTATATGTATGTTTTAGTGTCTTTGTGTTTCAATTTATATTCAGGTTTGTTTTTTAAATCCCCTTTGTGATAAATTTGGACGGAGTGGTCAACGCCTAGGGCATCTCTTTAGATCATGTGCGCAAATGCATTGACATGTGTTCTTGATTTTATTTTCCTTTTTTTATATGTTGAAACAGTATATTTTAAAACAGTTATAGCCGTGATAGGCTCTACGCATTCAGCTGGGTTTTAAACACGAATAACACTAATAACGGTCCCACCCTCTCTGTCTTCAGCCACTCTAAAAGTCTGTCCAATACTTTCTCCTTGGATCTACCTGGTGCTCTTTTTTCTTCCAGTTTTCCTGTTGTGACCAGGTGCTCTAATTTATCTTGCCTGATAAAATAGAATCAACCAAGCCAAAACAGCATTCAAGAAGAAAAAGGGCATACTTACCAACAATTTTTACTTATCAATTAACACCAGGAAGAGAGTTCTTGAATGTTTTATATGTTATTTTATGAGGAAAGGGGAATTAGAGCACCTGGTCACAACAGGAAAGCTGGAAGGAAAGAGAACACCAGGTAGACCCAGCGAGAAAATATTGGACTTGCAGGGTGGCTGAGGACAGAGAGGGTGGAAGATGTGCGTACGGCGACAAGGATGGATGTATATGGAGGGCTATGATCGTCAACGCCATGTGGCTGGGCACATGATGATGATGATGATGATGATGATGATGATAAAATGCCCTATGAATTTTGCTTGTCTTTTCCTAAGTCTGTCATCCCACATAAAAAGACCCACTGAACCACCTGTGGCACACCTCAGGGTGGAACCCATGACCCCCGCATTATCAGGGCAGTGACGGGGCTCATGGGCCCACAACAATACAAAAAGACTAAGATGGTTATATCTCTCATGACACCACCACCCCACCCCACCCCCCACTCCTGTGGGGATGCCGGGGGCTCTTTCAGTATAAGTAGTATCCCCACCTTCTGGACATTCTGTGCTAAAAGTTTTCCTCTTTTCTGTCCCTCTCTTTGCTTCTGCCTTTTGTCTTCTCTTTCTGTCATTTCTTCCTATCATTTTCTACCTTACTGGTCCATTCACCTGTATGTGTTTGATAAAATCTTAACGTACTTTCTCTTAGGATTGATAATTAGGTACATGCCCTTTTGGCTCTAGAGAAATGAGATATGCGAAAGCAATTTTAGGTAATTTAGGCCTGTTTTGTATATGTTTTGGTGTCCTTAGGTATGCTTAAATTTGTATTCAGGTGTGTTTTTTTAAGATCCCCTGTGCGATAAATTGGACAGTGGTCAACGCCAAGGGCATGTATATAGAATATGTGCGCGAATGCATAATTTTCTTTCCATTTTTTTTATCCTGTTGAAGTTTTGTACGTTTTGAAATGGGTTATAGCCCTGATATGGCTCTACGCAATCGGCTGGGCTTTAATCAACAATAACAATAGCAATATATCTCATAAAAAGTACACAACAACATGAACAACAAAGCTGTCATGTGATTTTTCAGATCTGATACGGAACGCAGAAAGAGAGGAAAGAGAAGACGGGGTGGAAGAGGAAGGAGAGGACAGGGCGAGAGAGGGAGAGGACAGGGCGAGAGAGGGAGAGGACAGGGCGAGAGAGGGAGAAGAGGAAGCAGCTGCAGTGAATGGCGACCGTGGTATGTTGGATGTGAGACTTGTTAAGCTTATGGTTTATGGTCCTTTTTGTTTGAATATTGTGTTCACACGTTGATCGGGTTAGGAATGAAAGTATTAAAGTAATAACAACAATAATAGTGATGAGCGACATTTATAATGATGATGCTAGTAATGATAGTAAATATGAGTATGGTCGAAATATGTTAACACTATGGTCGAAATATAACAGTATGGTCAAACTATGATAACACTATGGTCAAACTATAACAGTATGGTCAAACTATAACACTATGGCCAAACTATGATAACAGCATGGTCAAACTATGTTAACACTATGGCAAACTATGTTAACACTATGGTCAAACTATAACATATGGTCAGACTGTGTTAACACTATGGTCGAACTTTTGATAACAGTATGGTCAGACTATGTTAACACTATGGTCAAATTATGTTAACACTATGGTCAAACTATAACAGTATGGTCAGACTATGTTAACACTATGGTCAAACTATGATAACAGTATGGTCAAACTATGATAAACAGTATGGTCAGACTATGTTAACACTATGGTCAAACTATGTTAAAACTATGGTCAAAACTATAACAGTATGGTCAGACTATGTTAACACTATGGTCAAACTATGATAGCGCTATGGTCAAACTATGATAACACTATGGTCAAACTATGTTAACACTATGGTCAAACTATGATAACAGTATGGTCAAACTATAACACTGGTCAAACTATGATAACACTATGGTCAAACTATGTTAACAGTATGGTCAAACTATCTTAACACTATGGTCAAACTTATGATAACAGTATGGTCAAACTATGATAACACTGGTCAAACTATGATAACACTATGGTCAAACTATGATAACAGTATGGTCAAACTATGATAACACTGGTCAAACTATGATAACACTATGGTCAAACTATGATAACACTATGGTCAAACTATGATAACAGTATGGTCAAACTATGATAACACTGGTCAAAACTATGATAACACTATGGTCAAACAATGATAACACTATGGTCAAACTATGATAACAGTTGGTCAAACTATGATAACAGTACGGTCAGACTTATGATAACCCTATGGTCAAACTATGTAACACAATTAGGCTAATACTATGATACCTATGGTCTAACTATTCCTGGTCAAATTTGATAACACTATGGTAATTTTACACTTGGTAAACTTGATAACAGTATGGTCACCTAGAAACACATGTATCTAAACTATGATAACAACTAGGTCAAATATTATTAACACTATTGAGTAGACTAATGTTAACAGTGATTGGTCAGATCTGATAACACTAAATAGTTCAAACTAGATAACATATGGTCAGTATGTTAAGATAGTGATGGTCAAAGACTATAAAACTATGGGTCAAGAACAGTGATAACACTAAGGTCAAGAAACTATGATGAATCACTTATGTTGATTGAATTGTTAACTATTTATGGTCCTTTTGTTTGAATATTGGTTCAACTAGTGATAACGTATGGTTAGAATAAGTTTAACAGTAATGTCAACTAATAATAGTGATGGTAACATTATAATACTGATGGTCAGATATGATATAAAATATGAGTATGGTCGAATATGTTAACACTATGGTCGAATATGATAACATATGGTCAAACTATGATAACACGTATGGTCAAACTATGATAACAGTATGGTCAAACTATAACACTATGGCCAAACTATGATAACAGCATGGTCAGACTATGTTAACACACTATGGCAAACTATGTAAACACTATGGTCAAACTATAACATATGGTCAAACTGTGTAACACTATGGTCGAACTATGATAACATATGGTCAGACTATGTTAACACTATGGTCAAACTTATGTTAACATATGGTCAAACTATATACAGTATGGTCAGACTATGTTAACATATGGTCAAACTATGATAACAGTATGGTCAAACTATTACCAGTATGGTCAACTATAACAGTATGGTCAACTATGATAAAACTATGGTCAAACGTATAACATATGGTCAGACTATTATAACATATGGTCAAACTATGATTAACCTATGGTCAAACTATGATAACATATGGTCAAACTATGTAACATATGGTCGAAACTATGATAACAGTATGGTCAAACTATAACATGGTCAAACTATTAACAGTATGGTCAAACTATGTTAACAGTATGGTCAAACTGTGATAACACTATGGTCAAACTATAACAGTATGGTCAAACTATGTTAACACATGTGTCAAACTATGATAACATATGGTCAAACTATGATAACAGTATGGTCAAACTATGTTAACACTATGGTCAAACTATGATAACACTATGGTCAAACTATGATAACACTATGGTCAAATATGATAACAGTATGGTCAAACTATGATAACACTATGGTCAAACTATGATAACACTATGGTCAAACATGATAACACTATGGTCAGACTATGATAACAGTATGTCAAACTATGATAACAGTAGGTCAAACTATGATAACACTATGGTCAAACTATGTTAACACTATGGTCAAACTATGATAACAGTATGGTCAAACTATAACAGGGTAAATAGTCAAACACATGATCAAACTAGTATGGTCAAACTATGATAACAGTATGGTCACACTATGATAACACTATGGTCAAACTATGATAACACTATGGTCAAACTATGATAACAAGTCAATTGTTAACATAGTAGTTAACACTATAGTCAAGACTATGTTAACACTATGGTCAGACTATGTTAACAGTATGGTCAAACTATGATAACATATGGTCAAACTATGTTAACACTATGGTCAAACTATGATAACACTATGGTCAAACTTTGAAACAGTATGGTCAAACTATGTTAACAGTATGGTCAAACTATGATAACAGTATGGTCAAACTATGTTCAACAGTATGGTCAAACTATGATAACAGTATGGTCAAACTATGATAACATATGGTCAACTAGGTGTAAACAGCTATGGTCAAACTATGTTAACATATGGTCAAACTATGTTAACAGCTATGGTCAAACTATGTTAACATATGGTCAAACTATGTTAACATATGGTCAAACTATATAACACTATGGTCAAACTATGATAACACATGGTCAACTATAACACTATGGTCAAACTATGAAACACTATGGTCAAACTATGATAACACTATGGTCAAACTAGTTAACAGCATGGTCAAACTATGGTTAACACTATGGTCAAACTAGTATAACACTATGGTCAAACTATGATAACAGTATGGTCAAACTATGATAACAGCATGGTCAGACTATGATAACATTTATGGTCGAACTATGATAACAGTATGGTCAAACTATACCAGTATGGTCAAACTATAACAGTATGGTCAATCTATGATAACACTATGGTCAAACTGTGATAACACTATGGTCAAACTATAACAGTATGGTCAAACTATGTTAACACTATGGTCAAACTATGATAACAATATGGTCAAACTATGATAACAGTATGGTCGAACTATGATAACAGTATGGTCAAACTATACCATTTATGGTCAAACTATAACATTATGGTCAATCTATGATAACACTATGGTCAAACTGTGATAACACTATGGTCAAACTATAACAGTATGGTCAAACTATGTTAACACTATTGTCAAACTATGATAACAGTATGGTCAAACTATGATAACAGTATGGTCAAACTATGTTAACACTATGGTCAAACTATGATAACACTATGGTCAGACTATGATAACACTATGGTCAAATATGATAACACTATGGTCAAACTATATAACACTATGGTCAAACTATGATAACACTATGGTCAAACTATGATAACACTATGGTCAGACTATGATAACACTATTGTCAAACTATGATAACAGTATGGTCAAACTATGATAACACTGGTCAAACTATGTTAACACTATGGTCAAACTATGATAACAGTATGGTCAAACTATAACAGTATGGTCAACATGATAACAGTATGGTCAAACTATGATAACACTATGGTCAAACTATGATAACACTATGGTCAAACTATGATAACAGCATGGTCAAACTATGAAACAGTATGGTCAAACTATAGTTAACACTATGGTCAGACTATGTTAACACTATGGTCAGACTATGATAACAGTATGGTCAAACTATGATAACATTATGGTCAAACTATGTTAACACTATGGTCAAACTATGTTAACACTATGGTCAGACTATGATAACAGTATGGTCAAACTATGTTAACAGTATGGTCAAACTATGATAACAGTATGGTCAAACTATGTCAACAGTATGGTCAAACTATGATAACAGTATGGTCAAACTATGATAACAGTATGGTCAAACTAGGTTAACAGTATGGTCAAACTAGGTTAACAGTATGGTCAAACTATGTTAACAGCATGGTCAAACTATGTTAACACTATGGTCAAACTAGGTTAACACTATGGTCAAACTATGATAACACTATGGTCAAACTAGGTTAACACTATGGTCAAACTATAACACTATGGTCAAACTATGATAACACTATGGTCAAACTATGATAACAGTATGGTCAAACTAGGTTAACAGCATGGTCAAACTAGGTTAACACTATGGTCAAACTAGGTTAACAGTATGGTCAAACTATGGTCAAACTAGGTTAACAGTATGGTCAAACTATGATAACACTATGGTCAGACTATGTTAACAGTATGGTCAAACTATGATAACACTATGGTCAAACTAGGTTAACAGTATGGTCAAACTATAACACTATGGTCAAACTAGGTTAACAGCATTGTCAAACTATGATAACACTATGGTCAAACAATGATAACACTATGGTCAAACTAGGTTAACAGTATGGTCAAACTATGTCAACAGCATGGCCAAACTATGATAACACTATGGTCAAACTAGGTTAGCAGCATGGTCAAACTATGTCAACAGTATGGCCAAACTATGTCGACAGTATGGTCAAACTATGTCAACAGTATGGTCAAACTATGTCAACAGTATGGTCAAACTATGATAAAATCCACAGGCTTGTTCCGAGTGGAAAAAAAGTGCTTTCCGAGAAAATAAAAGAATTCGGCCATAATTGTTTTTCTTCTGCGAAAGTCCTCTGTCAGGCTGTTGACCTCTCGTAGCAGACGACGAAACTTCTGGAAGGGGGTATAAATCCGGTATTATCTTTCTGCTAAAGTCACTTCCGGTGTTTTTTGTTTGTCATGCATGGCTTGTTGTCGGAATCGATTCCAAAACTTTTGAAGAGTATGACCATGTCTCGAGTCGATATTCTGGAGAGAGGGTCTGCCACAGCAAAAACGTTTGACAAAGACTGCAAAAATAAGCGGTGTTGGGAGTGGATTTCACGAAAAATTGATGTCATGGAAATGAGCACATGGCTTTCAAAAAATAAGAGGCTGGCTTAGCCTACTGTGTCTTGTGCCGCTGTGAATTCAGTTAAAATAACTATAGTTGAGCAGGCATCCACAAACTTTCAGACCATTTTCAAGTCAAAGAAGCATCAGATGAGGCAGAAAACTGCAAAGAATCTTGAAATTGTTCAGTCAAGATTGTTGTTTGTTTGTTGGAGCATATATTAGAAAAATACTCACCAAATTATTTTTCTTGAAATCTGACACCAGTATGTATACATTGTTTCAGTACAGAGGATCATAAACAAGCCTAAACTTGTGCCAGATAGCGTCAGATTGCCTTATTTTGCATCTATATTAAAAAAATTTGTATGGGGGAGCATGGCCACGGACCCCCCTAGATTTTCAGATTTTTTTCATTTGGCATTGGGAGGCCTGATTGGTGTGACGTCTGTTGTGGCCGTTATCATAGAACTCTACATTGCTGACGAGTGAAATGTATATATGTGACCTCCCACCACGAAATCAGTCTTAACTAGCATTTTGGCCATTTTGAGATATACATATCACTGGAAAGTGTACATTCTGCTGATTATTTTGGTTCTTGAATGAAGCTTGTACTAAAAAAAAATGTAGAAGTTACGTGTGTTTAAAGTCATTAAGTTGTATGACGGCCATTTTGAGAAAACGGCCTCTAAAAGTTTTTGTGTGCTCTCCTACACATTTTCCTTAAATTTCTTTATTTGGTGGCTTTCACCCAGTTTGTTTCTAATTTTCGCTGTCATTATCTGAAAGGTGCATCAAACAGCTTTCCATCAGTATATTCATGTGCGGGTACTGTACAGGTTACGGTTCATAATAAGAGACAAAAATAGGTACTTTTGGAAGGAAATTGCATTCTTTCTGCTGCGATCAGTGCATTAAAATACCGATTTAAAATTGATTAAGAAGACATTTTCAAGAAAAGAATTATGTGGGGAATAGCTTATAGTCTAAAGAAATCAATTTTGAGAAAAAGTCAAAACACTCCAGATAGACCCTCAGTCACCTTTTGAGCTCCTAGTGCTGTTCGACTGACTGCGAGTTAAGACTGATTTCGTGATGTGGGAAGTCACATAGGCAGTGAGTGTGCACATGATTGTATGGTAATGCAAAAACATAAACACTTGTTGGAATCACACTTCAAGGCCAGATGAGTGTATGTCTAGTGTTTGTCTAAAACTGGACACTTTGGTCTTGTACATTGCCCTGTGGGAATGCCGGGGGCTCTTTCAGTATAAATAGTGTCCTCTCCTTCTGGAAAATCCTTGATAGAAATTTCCTCTTTTCTGTCACTCTCTTTGTTTCTGCCTTGTTCCTTTGCTTTCTGTCATTTCTTCCTATCATTTTCTGTCTTGCTGGTCCATTCACCTGAACGTGTTCGATAAAATCTTATTGGGTACATGTATTAAGTGCATTTATGGCTCCAGGGAAATGAGATATTCGGAAGCAATTTCAGGTAATTTAGGTTCGTTCTTATATATGTTTTAGTGTCTTTGGTCATGTTTATTTTCATATTCAGATATGTGTTCTTACATATGATATAGTGTCCTTGGTTATGTTTAAAATTGTATTCAGATGTGTTTTTAAATCCCCTGTGTGATAATTGGATGGAGCAGTTAGCGCCAGGGGTATTTCCGTAGATTTTGTGTGCAAATGCATTCATATGTGTGCTTCATTTTCTTTCTTTTCTAAGTATTTTGTGTGTATTGAAATGGTTGACTCTGATAGGGTTCTGTGTAGTCGATTGGGCTTTAAACAGTAAGACTAAATAAGAATGGTTTTGTGCATAATGTACTGCTAAAACAAAAACAAAAAGGAAATGAATTCCATATCTCGCAGATGACACTCTGAGTGAAGCATCCAGCGGTGCGGAGACGGTGCGGGCAGCTGTGATGAACAACGGTGTGTACACGGCTACCGCACGTCCGACCAACATCCTTAACGTCGACTTCGGTGACAAACGTGACGTGATGAGCAAAGATGAGCTGGTCACGCGGTTCCTCTCCAACATTGCCCCTGCGGACGATCGTAAGCCATGTTGTTATTATCGTCATCCTTGTCAACAAAATTTAATAACCACTTTCTCACCCTTCCCCACACCGTAGGGATGCCGGGGATTCTATCAGTACAAATAGCATCCCCCCCTCCTCACCTTTTGGAAATTCTGTGCTAGAACTCCACCCTTTTCTGTCTTTCTCTCAGTCTGTCTGTCTGTCTGTCTGTCTCTCTCTCTCTCTCTCTCTCTCTCTCTCTCTCTCTCTCTCTCTCTCTCTCTCTCTCTCTCTCTCTCTCTCTCTCTCTCTCTCTCTCTCTCTCTCTCTCTCTCTCGCTCTCTCTCTGTCTGCCTGTCTCTGTCTCTCTCACTCTCTCTCTCTCTCTCTTTTTCCGACTTGCTCCTTTGCTTTCTCTTATCTCTTTCTGTCATTCTCTATCTTGCTGATCCAGATGTCAAACGACAAGTACGAAAATTAGAGGAAAAACAGGAAAACTTGTCTTTGTTTTTTGTATAGGATAAAAAAAAAAACCCAGAAAAGGCTACAAGAAGCTCAAAGCCAAAAACTCTGTGATTGAGGGCCATGATCACCAACGCCATGTGGCAGGGCACTTGATGATGATGACATGTATAAGTTGCATTTTTGGCTCTAGGGAAACGAGATATGCGGAGGGAATTTTAGGTACTTTAGGCCAGTTTTTATATATGCTTTAATGTCTCTGTTTCTATCTGTCTGTCTGTCTGTCTGTCTGTCTCTCTCTCTCTCTCTCTCTCTCTCTCTCTCTCTCTCTCTCTCTCTCGTTCTGTCTCTTTCCAACTTGCTCTTTTGCTTTCTCTCATCTCTTTCTGTCATTCTCTCTACCTTGCTGATGCATTCATCTGTGTGTGTTCTATGAAGCGTTACATGCATTTTTCTAGGATTGATAATTGTGTACATGTATGAAATGCATTTTTGGTAGTACGGAAATGTGCAGAAGCAATTTTAGGTACTTTAGGTCCGTTTTTATGTGTGCTTTAGTGTCCTTAGTTACGTCTGCATTTGTGTTCAGGCTTGTTTTTTATAGCTCCCCTAATGATAAAGTGGACAGAGTGGTCAACACCAGGAACAAATCCTTAGATTATATATGCCCGAATACATCAATATATGTGCCTGATTTTCTTTTCCATGGTTTTTTTTCTACGAGGTATTGTGACGTCATTTTTTGACGTGTTAGCCCTGATATGGCTCTAGTAGTTGGTTGGGTTATAAGCAATATGAACTCGAACTATTGTGTACGTACTGAAGTAATCATAGCCCTGATCTGGATCTACGCAGTTGGCTGGGCTATAAAGAAAAGAATTAACACTGATCTAATTGTTAAGTAATACTTCAGTAAGTAATTAAATTTCCCCCGTGGGGATGCCGAGGACTCTTTCAGTATAAATAGTATCCCCACCTTCTGGAAATTCTGTGCTAGAAATTTCCTCTTTACTGTCACTCTTTTCGTTTCTGCCTTGTTCCTTTGTTTTCTGTCATTTCTTCCTATCATTTTCTGCCTTGATGGTCCACTCACCTTTATGTGTTCGATAAAGTCTTACGTAATTACTCTTAGGATTGATAATTGGGTACATGTATTAAGTGCGTTTTTGGCTCTAGAGAGGTGAGATATGCTGAGGCAACTTTAGGTAATTTATGCCCCTTTTTATATATGTTTTAGTGTCCTTAGTTATGCTTAAATTTGTATTAAGGTATGTTTTTTAAATCTTCTGTGCGCTAAATTGGATGGAGTGGTCAACGCCGGAGGCATGTCCTAGATTATGTTCGCGAAAGCATTGATATGTGTACTTAATTTTCTTTCCTTGTTTTCCCTCTTGGGTGGGCTTTAAACAACAAAACCAACAGCAATAACAACAACAGGTAATTAAATAATTCCAATTTCAAACTACTGTATAACCTCTATAGAATATTGTGTCCTGTTTTCAACAAATTCCACGATAAGTTGCACTGAAGGTCCGGAAAAGTGATCAGGTATCTTCGTGCTATTCTTCTTCCTTAACCTTTTGACTCCCGACTCCCATTACCCAACTGCAAAACCTTAACTTTTTGACTCCCTCACCCTATTCACCAGATTCCTGCAGGAAGGTGGTGGATAGGGTGGAGGGAGTCAGAGGGTTAAGTTTTTGCTTTGCTGTCATGGTTGACTGACAGTGCAAGATGCTGGCGGACAGGGTGTGGGAGTCAAAGGGTTAACTGTGTGAAGAACCTTGGGAAAGACGGTGTTGTGTAGGTTACACACGGGTCACTTATCCTGCACTCGCTCATACCTGTGGGAAAATGAAGAAGCACCATGGTGTACATCATGTAGCGAGCCGCTCATATCAAATACCATCTTACTGAATGTTGGGGCTTGCACGATGTGAAATATAAGCACTGTACACTGAAGTCATGGTAATCAGTAAAAAAAAAAAAAACGACAAAAAAACATCAAATCCCCTCATGTAAAATAACGGCAAATGGCACAACATTGAGACATGTTAAGTATTAATATCTGGAAACAATCATCTCACCAGATAGCAAATGTTCACCAGAAATAGCCAGCAGAATCGGTCAAGACAAAACAACATTCAAGAAGATGAAAAGCGTTGTTACCAACAAATGCCTATCAGTTAACATCAGGAAGAGAGTTCTTGAATGTTAAATAGAACCGAAACTGTTGTACGGCTGTGAGGCGTGGGCAGTCAACGCACAAAGTCAGAACAAGATTGAGGCAGCCGAGATGTGATTTCTAAGGATGAGAGTTCCACGGACAGCAAAGAAAACAAACCAGACAGTCTTGATGGAGGCAGACACAAGAATAACATTAAACAAAGAAGATTAGGAAAAGACGAGCAACGTTTATAGAACATTTTTTGAAGACAGGGGAATTAGAGCACCTGGTCACAACAGGAAAGCTGGAGGGAAACAGAACACCAGATAGACCCAGGGAGAAAATATTGGATTTGCAGGGTGGCTGAGGACAGAGAGGGTGGAAGATGTACTTGCAGCGACAAGGGATAGATACGTATGGAGGGCCATGATCGCCAACGCCATCAGCAGGGCACATGATGATGATGATGATGATGACTGTGCAGCGGATTCCTTACAGAACTTCTTCAAAGATGTCCTCTGGATGAAGTTTTCAAGTTTTCACAAGAGATCAGTAGATTTCATATGAATATATGTATGGGAAAGACTTTCAAATGCATAGGACGAACGTGAGCTTTTTTTTTTGCTTTTTTTTAACTATTGTCTTTTTAATTTAATTAAACATTGAGTATTTTTTTTATTGTTAGCCCTGATATGGCTCTATTAGTCGACGTTTTTAACTGTTCTTTTTAATTAAACTTGGAGTCATTTTTTTTTAGGTGGTGTTTGCCCTAATCTGGCTGTAATAGTCGGCTATTTT
>JAPXFY010000017.1:75866331-76028831 GCA_030674185.1 Monoplex corrugatus
GTTTTAGTGATGGGTGATGGACATTTACAGACCTGTCTACCTGTATGTTTGTAGGACTGGTGATGATGGACATTTACAGACCTGTCTACCTGTATGTTTGTAGTCACTGGTGATGGTGGACATTTACAGACCTGTCTACCTATATGTTTGTAGCGACTGGTGATGGACATTTAGAGACCTGTCTACCTGTATGTTTGTAGTGAGTGGTGATGGTGGACATTTACAGACCTGTCTACCTGTATGTTTGTAGTCACTGATGATAGTGGACATTCACAGACCTGTCTACCTGTACGTTTGTAGTGACGGGTGATGGTGGACATTTACACACCTGTCTACCTGTATGTTTGTAGTGAGTGGTGATGGTGGACATTTACAGACCTGTCTACCTGTATGTTTGTAGTCACTGGTGATGGTGGACATTTACAGACCTGTTTACCTGTATGTATGTAGTCACTGTTGATGGTGGACATTTACAGACCTGTCTACCTGTATATCTGTAGTCACTGGTGATGGTGAACATTTACAGATCTGTCTACCTGTATATGTGTAGTCACTGGTGCTGATGGACATTTACAGACCTACCTGTATGCTTGTAGTCGCTGGTGGTGGACAGTTACAGACCTGTCTACCTGTATGCTTGTAGTCACTGGTGGTGGTGGACAGTTAGAGATCTGTCTACCTGTATGTTTGTAGTCACTGGTGATGGTGGACATTTACAGACCTGTCTACCTGTATGTATGTAGTCACTGTAGTGATGGACATTTACAGACCTGTCTACCTGTATGTTTGTAGTGACTGGTGATTGATATTTACAGACCTGTCTACCCGTATGTGTGTAGTGACTGGTGATGATGGACATTTACAGACCTGTCTACCTGTATGTTTGTAGTGACTGTTGATGATGGATATTTACAGACCTGTCTACCTGTATGTGTGTAGTGACTGGTGATGATGGACATTTACAGACCTGTCTACCTGTATGTTTGTAGTCACTGGTGGTGGTGGACATTTACAGACCTGTCTACCTGTATGTTTGTAGTCACTGGTAATGGTGGACATTTACAGACCTGTCTACCTATGTATGTCTGTAGTGACTGGTGATGGTGGACATTTACAGACCTGTCTACCTGTATGTTTGTAGTCGCTAGTGATGGTGGACATTTACAGACCTGTCTACCTGTATGTTTGTAGTGACTGGTGATGGTGGACATTTACAGACCTGTCTACCTGTATGTTTGTAGTGACTGGTGATGGACATTTACAGACCTGTCTACCTGTATGTTTGTAGTCGCTAGTGATGGTGGACATTTACAGACCTGTCTACCTGTATGTTTGTAGTCACTGGTGATGGTGGACATTTACAGACCTGTCTACCTGTATGTTTGTAGTCGCTAGTGATGGTGGACATTTACAGACCTGTCTACCTGTATATGTTTGTAGTCACTGGTGATGGTGGACATTTACAGACCTGTCTACCTGTATGTTTATAGTCACTAGTGATGGTGGACATTTATAGACCTGTCTACCTGCATGGTTAACCTATTTCTATTCTGTACATAGTTTTCGGTCGACCCCCCCCCCCCCCCCCCCCCCCCCACTTATTGGGATGTCAGGGGCTCTTTCAATTTAAGTAGTATCACCAGCTTCTGGAAATTCTGTGTTAGAATTTTTTTTATTTTCTGTCACTCTCTTTGTTTCTTTCTTCCTCCTTTGCTTTCTGTCATCTCCATCATTGTTTGCAACCCCCACCCCTCCCGTGGGGATGCCAGGGGCTCTTTCAGTATAAATAGTATCCCCGCCTTCTGGAAATTCTGTGCTAGAAATTTCCTTTTTTTTCTGTCACTCATTGTTTCTTTCATTCTCCTTTGTTTTCTGTCATTTCTTCCTATCATTTTCTGTCTTGATGGTCCATTCACCTGTATGTGTTCAATAAAGTCTTACGTACTTTCTTTTAGGGTTGATAATCGGGTACATGTGTTAAGTGCAATTTTGGCTCTGGAGGTATGAAACGCCGAAGCCATTTTAGGTAATTAAGGCCCGTTTTTATATGTTTTAGTGTCCTTATGTTTAAGTCTGTATTCAGGTATGTTTTTTAAATCCCCTGTGTGATAAATTGGACGGAATGGTCAACACCAGGGGCATAATCTTAGATTATGCATTTATATGTGTACTTAACTTTCTTTTCCCTTTTTTCTGTTGAAGTATTGTTTTATGTTTTGAAATTGTTGTAGTCCTCATATGGCTCTACGCAATCGGCTGGGCTTTAGACAACAACAATAACAACAATAATCATTGTCTTGCTGGTCCATTCACCTCTGTTTTTGATAAAGCTTTCCATACATTTTGGTAGTATTGATAACTTGACACTTGTATTAATTGCAGTTTTGGTTCTGATCAATTGTGCTGCGTAGAAGCAGTTATTGATAAATTAGGCCAGTTTTATGTTTTAGTGTATTTAGTGTACATTTGTTTATGTCTTTGTAATCTTTTTTTTTTTTTTTTTTTTTTTGTCAATCCGTGTGGTGATAAATTAGACGGAGTGGTCAACGCCAGGGGCATGTCCTCGGAGTATTTGCGCAAATGCATTTGTGTGTGTACTTAATTTTCCTTTAAAACTAAGGAAATGCTGGAAAGGAAAATCAGGTACACACATCAGTGAAATAAATTGGGTGGAGTGGTCAGCATCAGGACATGTCCTTAGATTGTGTATGCGAGCGAATGCTTGATATGTGAACTTGGTTTTCTTTTCTCCAATGAGGTATGGTGAACATTTTTGATGATTGTAGCCCTGATATGGCTGTACGCAGTCAACTGGGCTTTCAACAACAAAAACAATTTTGTGATGGCTGTAGCCCTGATATGGCTGTACGCAGTCAACTGGGCTTTCAACAACAAAAACAATTTTGTGATGGCTGTAGCCCTGATATGGCTGTACGCAGTCAACTGGGCTTTCAACAACAAAAACAATTTTGTGATGGCTGTAGCCCTGATATGGCTGTACGCAGTCAACTGGGCTTTCAACAACAAAAACAATTTTGTGATGGCTGTAGCCCTGATATGGCTGTACGCAGTCAACTGGGCTTTCAACAACAAAAACAATTTTGTGATGGCTGTAGCCCTGATATGGCTGTACGCAGTCAACTGGGCTTTCAACAACAAAAACAATTTTGTGATGGCTGTAGCCCTGATATGGCTGTACGCAGTCAACTGGGCTTTCAACAACAAAAACAATTTTGTGATGGTTATAGCCCAGATATGGCTGTACGCAGTTAGTCGAGCTATGAACAGCAACTATAATAAAAACGATAATCATCATCATCATCATCAGGTGCCCTGCCGCATGGCGTTGGCGACCATGGACTTCCAACCATCTCTGTTTCTCGTTGCCCCCAGCATCTCCCCCACCCTCCTCATCCCCAGCCACTCTGCATTCTCTCCCTGGGTCCACCCTGCGCCCTCTCTCCCTCCAGCCCTCTCGCATTGACCAGGTGCTCCAAATCCCCCCTCCTCACAAAATACGATAATAGTAATAACATTAATAATAGTAATAATAACAATAATGATATATCACTTTTATTTTTCCACCAGTTGTCGTGGGGTAGTGGTTGACGCAACGGACTACCGACTGGCAGTTTATGGGTTCGAATCCCCATCAGTCCCTTCAAAAATATATCATTGTGGGATTTTTCAGCTCTAACCGGCTCCTGCCCAGATTGGGCGTGCTATGGGCTCATTGGGAAGACTGGGACCACACAGTCGAGTCTCATCCACTCTACGGATGCGTCATTGAGGGTGGTGTTCAAATCTTCTGACCAACACCCATGTGTCTGTGTCTCTCGGGCCTGGTTGATGCCAGGATATGTTATGACAGTAAGCGTAAAGTACAGCCCTGTCACACAGTCTCAATCCTCGATGGAACTCCTAGCATCATGATTATCATCCTCATTGCCATCATCATCATCACATTGTAAAAAAACTGTTCCAGTTTCTGTGATCGTTAAGATGGCGCAGAAAATGGGACAGAAAAAACGGTGAGCACAAAGGTAATCTCGCTGAGTGCGATGATACTAAAAAAAATATTGATAATAACAGTGATGATTATAATAACAGTAATGATAATATTAATAATCATCATAATCATAATGATACTAATAATAACGATACTACTACGACTACTACTACTTACTTTACTTACTTTACTTTATCCGTCCTCTTATACCATCTTGGGCGTCGAGGGGAGAAAGAGCTTTCTGTCTGCGGCAAGTTTGAAGGCCTGGTTGAGTGGGATGTTGTGGGTCTTCAGTGTTTCTTTCACACCCTCGATCCAGGTCTTCCTCGGTCTACCCCTTGCCTTGTACCCTGACACCTTTGTGTTGTAAGCTTTACTGGCAAGCTGGTGAGGTGCCATGCGTGTCAGGTGCCCGAACCACCTGGTTCTCTGCTGTTGGATGTAGTGGAGAATTGGTGTTGTTCCAATCATTTCTCTGATCTTGATGTTCTTGATCTTATCATGTCTGGTTTTGTTGACTGCTCTCCTTAGACATCTCATCTCGCAGGTGGTGATCTTTCTTTCAAGACTTTTGGTAAGGGTCCATGTCTGACACTGGTAGGTCAAGGTTGGTCTAAATATGGACTCGATGAGTTTGGCTTTGGTCTCGATGGGGATGTTGGGGTGTCTTAGGAGTGGGGCAAGCTGGTAGCTGACGCTGTTGGCCTTTTGAACTCTTGTCTCGATCTCTCTGTTGAGACGTCCATCTTCTGTGAAGATACTTCCAAGATACTTGAACTCGCTGACTTGTTTCAGTGCTGTCCCCTCGATGTTGATGTTGAGGCGGCCAGGTGTTCTACTGACTTTCAGTGTCTCGGTTTTGCTGATACTGATTTTCATGCCGAAGTTCTCACATTGTGTGTTCAGGTTGTTCGTGTGCTCCTGGAGTTCCCCTTCTTTTTCATGTGCAAGGCTTTGATCATCTGCAAACAGCATCTCGTTCAGATCTTCAGGGTTGGGATTTGCTTCCTTCGTGATTTTGTCCATATATACAATGAACAGCAGTGGTGATAGAACACACCCCTGCCTCACTCCCGACGTCACCTCAAACCATTCCGTGAGTCCATCTTGGGTGCGTACTGCACTCATGCTGTTGGTATAGATGGCTCTTATATTGTCTAGAAGTTGCCCCCTAACGTCATATTCTTCTAACGTTTTCCACAACTTGTTTCTATTTACTCTGTCGAAGGCCTTTTCTTGATCCACGAACACGAAGTTCAGTTCTTTATTGTGTTCGATAGTCTTTTCGCTCAGTTGTCTGAGAGCGAAGATAGCGTCAGTGCATCCTCTTCCTTTTCTGAAACCCATCTGCGCCTCACTCAGTAGAGGTTCCACCTTGTACCTTGTGCGCTGTTCAAGGATCTTTGTATACATCTTTCCCGTGTGGCTCAGAAGGGATATACCTCGATACGTGCTGCAGTCTTTCTTGCTGCCTTTCTTTTTCCAGATTGGTACCACGACTGCACGCTGCCAGTCTTCTGGGACTTTCCTCTCTGTCCATGCTTTCTGGAATATTGTGGTCAGCCAAGTGGTTCCTTTTTCTCCACATGCCAGGATAGCTTCGGTTGTAATGCCATCAATTCCTGCTGCTTTGTTCTTTGGGCTGGTCTTCAATGCCTGTTGTACCTCTGATCTCAGGATGTTTGGCTCTTCGTGTTCTGGATAGCTAGGGTGAAACTGGCTCTGTGTGTATCCCTGTCTGTTTGGGTTGAGGAGTTCCTTAAAATATTCTTGCCATCTCTTCTTGATGCCGTCTTCATCACTGATAGGGTTTCCATCTCTGTCATTGACTACTGTTGTTGGGCTGTATGGCTCGTCTCGTAATCTCATTGCTTTGACGCTTTTGTAAAAATGTCGTGTCGAGAGCTTGCACAGTTCGCTTAGTTCCTCTCCAAATGTTTTCCATGATTGTTCTTTGGCCATTCTGACTGTCCTCTTGCTGTGTCTTCTTGCCACTCTATATTTCTCGTAGTCCTCCTCTAGCTTTGATTTCACCCACACCTTGTACAACTTCTTCTTTTCCTTGATGGCCTCCTTTACTGTGTCATTCCACCAGGCTGTCTGCTTTACCTGCCCTTTTCCGGTCTTTGTGCCGCAGGTTTTACTAAGTGTGTCTGTCAGTGTGTTCTTGAAGACTGACCATGCTTCTTCTGCTGTCATGCCTGTGCTGTCTACTTCTTCCAGCCTCTTTGTGATTTCTGTCTGTACCTCCCATTGTACCTCTTCCTTCTGGAGTTTTCTTAGGTTTATCTGTCTGTCGCACGCTTTACTCTTTGTTCTCGGTGTTCTTCTTTTCTTCATCGTAGAGACCAAGATCACAGGGCGGTGGTCAGTGTCCAGAACTGCATTTGGAATGGCTCTTGCGTCTGTGACCCTGCTCCGTTCTTCTATTCGTGTTAGAATGAAATCTATCTGAGATGACACATTCAGATCATTCCACCTGTACCAAGTTTGTCTCTGGCTGTGTCTGTGTTCGAAAAAGGTGTTTGCAATCCACAGCCCATGCTCTGCACAGAGTGCTAGAAGTTGTTCCCCGTTGTAGTTGCACTCTGTATTGGTGTCACTGTGTGGGCCCAAGTGCTGTTCCCAAGGTGCTCTTCTTTTGCCCACTCTCCCATTGAAGTCTCCCATGACAATGAGTTGTTCTGTGTCTGGGACTGTGTTGATGGTGTCTGCCATCTTCTCAAAGAATTCCTCCTTCTGTTCTTCAGTGTAAGAGTCATTACAAGGTGCGTAAGCCTGGATGAAGGTTGTGGTCTCCCGTTCTCCTCTTACTCGGATTTTTATTAGTCTCTCTGAGATAAACTCTGTTTCCAACAAATTCTTTGCCGTGTCTGGGTGTAAGAAAAAGCCCACGCCGTGTGTTGCCCTTGTTATCATGTCCACACCACTCCAGGTCAGTACATAATCCTCGTGAATCTGTTTGGTCCCCGTACCCTTTAGCCTACAGTCTGAAATTCCCATCACTGTTATTCTCCATTTTTTCATGAAGTCAATGATTTCTGGTTCCTTGTCTCTGATTCCACACACATTCCAAGTGCTTGTTCTTTCTCGTAGTCCTTTTCCATTTCCAGGTCGTTTTCCGTTATGATCCATTTCTTTCTCCTTTTACTTTCTCGAGCAATGAGTAATCCACCGCCGGCTTGCTAGGCCCGTCGCAGCTTCACATTAACACCACGGCACACTCACAGACCCAAAAAGGATCACAACAAGGGTCATATATTCACACCATAGAATGTAAAAGAACTTACACTCTATGCCCCACCCCCACTACTACAGCTACTACTAATGACAATGATAATAATAATGATATAATAATAATAATAGTAATAATAATAATACCGATAGCCGGGATTTGAACACAAGTAAGGATGATCATAATACTTAGGAAATCCAAAACAAGTGTGACTGCCCGCGTTCAAGCAAACAGGAACGAGAAAAACACGAAAAAAGAATAAGAACGCGTATTTAATACAAGACAGGCGCAAATTCATTTTCTCATACTGGAAAGAGCAGGGAAGTTTCAGTCTTTTTCTCCTTGACAAAGGCCAGTTGGCCGAAAATTTGCGCCTGTTTTGTCTTGTTGTATTAAATACGCAGTCTTATTCTTTTTTCGTGTTTTTTTTTTTCTTTCCTTTCTTTTTTCTTTTTCAGGATCATTGTACTCAGGGAGGGTCACCTTTGTGCTCACTGTTTTTTTGTTTGTTTTTGGGTTTTTTGGTCCCATTTTCTACGCCGCCTTAATGGCCACAGAAGCTGAAACAGTTTTTATTATGCGATGATGATAATGATATTGGTGTAGATGATAATCATGATGCTATGGAGTTCCATCCAGAATTGAGACTGCGTGACAGAGCTGTACTCTACGCTCACCATCATAATATATCCCAGCATCAACCAGGCCCGAGAGACACAGACACCTGCGGTGTTGGTTAGAAGATTTGAACAACACCCTCAATGACACATCTGCAAAGTGGATGAGACTCGACTGTGTGGTCCCAGTCTTCCCAATGAGCCCATAGCACGCCAACTCTGGGTAGGAGCCGATTAAAGCCGAAAAGGCCCACAATGATTTTTGAAGGTGCTGATGAGGAATTCGAACCCACAACCTTCCAGTCGGTAGTCCGTTGCGTTAACCAGTACATCACGGCGACTGTCTTTTTAAATTTTTTTTTTTTGTTTTTTTTTTTTTGTTCCATAAAAATTGGGGACTGCCCCATCTGGTGACAGGAGCGGCGTGGTTGTGCTGACACCGCAGTGTCTGGTGGAGGCGGTGGACCATGGCAAGGTCAGCCTGGATCGTTTCTCCCTTCTGGTGCTGGACGAGTGTCACCACACCAGAGGCGGCCACCCCCTCAGGGCCCTCATGAACCAGTACATGGAGCTCAAGTTCAAGTCTGGAGGGGCCAGACTTCCTCAGGTATGTGTGTGTGTGTGTGTGTGTGTGTGTGTGTGGTGGTTTTCGATTTTAATGTCTATTCACTAAAGTGATTTTAGACGATAAGAAAAAAAAAAGGGGGGGGGGGGGGATAGAAGAGGAGTGAAGAGGATATTTGAAAATTGTCAATTTTGGTCTTGAGAAAAAATGATTCAGAAAACAACTGCTTCGAGGAGGGGAAGGTAAAACTAACAAATAACGTTACCATAATTAACGATTTAAACAAACAAACAAACAAACAAAATTAATAAATACCTAAAATAATGATGATGAACAAGTGAAATAACATTTTAAAGGTAATTGGCTATAGGACTTTTTGACAGGCTAACAAAAAATTCATATATTAATGATGGTGAGGCAAATATGCCAGAAATTGTCTTCGTAGAGAGTGTAGGAATATGTCGTGTTACCCGAACACATGAAAGAATATGACTATGCGTTATCTTTTTTCCACACAGGCACACTATATTCCTGGTGTATTTTGTTTTGAATGCATCGTTTCCAGGTGTACATAAGGGATTGCATAATTCTGCCGGCAGGAAACGGCTTAGGTGATTTGCTAATTTCAAAGTTCATGTAACATTCTTTATACTTTTTCTGTTTGTCATGAAACTGGTTCCAAGCGTACGTGTCCACTAAGGTGTAATACCCATACAATGAGAAAGAAAGCTGTATATTGTTTGAATCTGGTGAACTCTTTGCCCCTCGTTTGGCAGCCCTATCAACCTTATCATTACATTGTGTAATGAAACGAACTATGAGATGGTATCCAGCAGAAAGTAATATCAGTACCTCTTAAGGATAAACTATGAATCAAGTGACTAATTTCCAATATCATTTCAGATCTTGTTTGTAATTTTGATAATTCAAGAGCTTGAAGCACTGAGCCGTGTGTGTGTGTGTGTGTGTGTGTGTGTGTGTGTGTGTGTGTGTGTGTGTGTGTGTGTGTGTGTGTGTGTGTGTGTGTGGTTGTGTGTGTGGTGGGTGTGTGTGTTTGTGTGTCCCTACCCCACTGGTCCCCGGTGGGGATGCCGGGAGGTCTTTCAGTATAAATAGTATCCCCACCTTCTGGAAATCGTGTGTTAGAAATTTCTTCTTTTCTCTCACTCTTATTTGTGGGAGCTCTTTCAGTATGAATAGTATCCCCACCTTCTGGAAATTGTGTGTTAGAAATTTCCTCTTCTCTTTCACTCTTATTTGTGGGAGCTCCTTCAGTATAAATAGTATCCCCCACCTTCTGGAAAGTCTGTGCTAGAAATTTCCTCTTTTCTGTCACTGCTATTTGTTTCTGCCATGTTCCTTTGCTTTCTGTCATTTCTATCTATCATTTCTACCTTGCTGCTCCATTCACCTGTATGTGTTCGATAAAGTGTTAGGTGCTTTTTCTTAGGATTGATAACTGGGTACACGTATTAAGTGCATTTTTGGCTCTAGGGAAATGAAATATGCTGAAACAAATTTAAGCCCGTTGTTATGCATGTTAAAATGTTCTTAGTTATGTTTAAATTTGTATTCAGATGGTTTTTTTTTAATCCCTTGTGCGATAGATTGGACGGAGTCGTCCACGCAAGTTAATGTCTTGTTAGATTATGTGCGCGAGAGCATTGATATGTGTACATATTTTTTTCCCTTTTTTTTCTTGTTGAAGTATTGTGTATGTTTTGAAACGGTTATAGCCCTGATATGGCTCTATGTAGTCGGCTGGGCTATAAACAAAATGAACAATAACAGCAGATACACATGGATTTCTTTTTTTGAATCTCAGTGGCATTCACATACCAATTTCCTATTTAGATCTAAGTAAATAGGAATTGATGTGTGGCTGTTTTATACTCTGAAGGCCGTTTTGAACCTTTGACTCCCGCACCCTATCTGCCAACTGCAAAAACCTTAACCCTTTGACTCTCTCACCCTATCCACCAGCTTCCTGCAGGAGGCTGGTGGATAGGGTGAGGGAGTTAAATGTTTAAGTTTTTGCTTTGCTGTCATGGTTGACAATGCAGGATGCTGGTAGTCAGGGCGTGGGAGTCAAAGGGTTAATGTACGTTTTTGTATTAACTTATGTTCATGTGTTTGTTTTCCGGTTTGATTTTTAATGCCCTTTATGATTAAAAACAACAACAACAAAAAACAGCAAATGGCACAACCTTGGGACAGGCTGATAAGTTTAGATATCTGGGAACGGTCATCTCACCAGACGGTAGATGCACATCAGAAATAGCCAGCAGAATCAGCCAAGCCAAAACAGCATTCAAGAAGTTGGAAGGCGTTCTTACCAACAAGTGCCTATCAATTAACATCAGGAAGAGAGTTCTTGAATGTTATAATAGAACCGATACTGTTATACGTTTGTGAGGCGTGGACAGTCAACACGCAAAGTCAGAACAAAATTGAGGCAACTGAAATGTGGTTTCTGGGAAGAATGTTGACAGTTCCATGGACAGCAAAGAAAACAAACGAGACCGTCTTGAAAGAGTTAGACACAAGCAGAACATAAATAAAGAAGATTAGGAAAATACAGGCAATATGTACAGGACATATTATGAGGAAAGGGGAATTAGAGCACCTGGTCACAACAGGAAAGCTGGAGGGAAAGAGAACACCAGGGAGAAAATATTGGACGGACTTGTAGAGCGGCCGAAGACAGAGAGGTGGGAGATGTACTTGCAACGACAAGGGATAGATTCGAGTAGAGGGCCATGGTCGCCAACGCCATGTGGCAGGGCACATGATGATGTTGATGATGATGATGATGATGATGATGATGATGATTTATGATAAATTTGGCAGAATGGCCGACGGTGGGAAGGAAGGAAGATGCACTTAGATTATTTGCAAGAGTACATTGATAGTGTACTTTTTCTTTTCCACGTTTCCAATTATGTGTCTGGAGTGTATATATGTTTGTGTATGTATGTGTGTATGTTTGAGTGTTTGCGTATGTTTGTATGTGTGTGTGTGTTTGTGTGTGATTGTGTGTGTACATGTGTTTGTGTATGTGTGTTTGTGTGTGTGTGGTGTGTGTGTGTATGTGTGTGTGTGTGAGTGTGTGTGTGTATGTATGTGTATCTGTGTGTGTGTGTGTGTGTGTGTGTATGTATGTTTGTGTGTATGTTGTGTGTGTGTGTGTTGTGTGTGTGTGTGTATGTATGTGTGTGTATGTGTGTGTATGTGTGTGTGTATGTATGTATGTGTGTGTTTGTGTGTGTGTATGTATGTGTGTGTGTGTGTGTGTTGTTTGAGATGGTTATAACTGTACATGTAATTTGGCTCTAACGAGACCCGTGGGTTTTAAAAACTAATAACGGCATTAACAGCATCAGTGAGAAAGGTGATAATAATTATGCTAATAATAAAAATGATAATGATTTTGATGATCATGATAATAATAATAATGATGATGATAATAATGATATTTATATTAATAATAATAATAACAACAACAACAAAAACATCCCCTGCAGACGCCATTGTTTAAGTTATTTTTACATATGACACCAACCTTAGTACTTGAGTTGTTTTCAACGTAATGAGGTTGCTTTATTGGTCGGCTGGGCTGCAAGTATGGCTCTAGCGGTCGGCTGGGCTAAACATAGTTCAAGCGATCGACTGGACTATACGTATGGCTCTAACGGTCGGCTGGGCTATAACTATGGCTCTAGCGATCAGCTGGGCTATACGTATGGCTCTGACGGTCGGCTGGGCTATAACTATGGCTCTAGCGATCAGCTGGGCTATACGTATGGCTCTAACGGTCGGCTGGGCTATAACTATGGCTCTAGCGATCAGCTGGGCTATACGTATGGCTCTGACGGTCGGCTGGGCTATAACTATGGCTCTAGCGATCAGCTGGGCTATACGTATGGCTCTGACGGTCGGCTGGGCTATAACTATGGCTCTAGCGATCAGCTGGGCTATACGTATGGCTCTGACGGTCGGCTGGGCTATAACTATGGCTCTAGCGATCAGCTGGGCTATACGTATGGCTCTGACGGTCGGCTGGGCTATAACTATGGCTCTAGCGATCAGCTGGGCTATACGTATGGCTCTGACGGTCGGCTGGGCTATAACTATGGCTCTAGCGATCAGCTGGGCTATACGTATGGCTCTGACGGTCGGCTGGGCTACAAGTATGGCTCTATCGGTCACTGGGCTAAAACTATGGCTCTATCGGTCGGCTGGGCTATAAGTATGGCTCTAGCGGTCGGCTGGGCTATAAGTATGGCTCTATCGGTCACTGGGCTAAAACTATGGCTCTATCGGTCACTGGGCTAAAACTATGGCTCTATCGGTCACTGGGCTAAAACTATGGCTCTATCGGTCACTGGGCTAAAACTATGGCTCTAGCGGTCGGCTGGGCTATAAGTATGGCTCTAGCGGTCGGCTGGGCTATAAGTATGGCTCTAGCTGTCGGCTGGGCTATAAGTATGGCTCTAGCGGTCGGCTGGGCTATAAGTATGGCTCTAGCGGTCGGCTGGGCTATAAGTATGGCTCTAGCGGTCGGCTGGGCTATAAGTATGGCTCTAGCGGTCGGCTGGGCTATAAGTATGGCTCTAGCGGTCGGCTGGGCTATAAGTATGGCTCTAGCGGTCACTGGGCTATAAGTATGGCTCTAGCGGTCAGCTGGGCTATAAGTATGGCTCTATCGATCACTGGGCTATAAGTATGGCTCTAGCGGTCACTGGGCTATAAGTATGGCTCTAGCGATCAGCTGGGCTATAAGTATGGCTCTATCGGTCACTGGGCTATAAGTATGGCTCTATCGATCACTGGGCTATAAGTATGGCTCTAGCGATCAGCTGGGCTATAAGTATGGCTCTAACGGTCGGCTGGGCTATAAGTATGGCTCTAGCGGTCGGCTGGGCTATAAGTATGGCTCTAGCGGTCAGCTGGGCTATAAGTATGGCTCTAGCGGTCACTGGGCTATAAGTATGGCTCTAGCGGTCAGCTGGGCTATAAGTATGGCTCTAGCGGTCAGCTGGGCTATAAGTATGGCTCTATCGGTCACTGGGCTATAAGTATGGCTCTATCGATCACTGGGCTATAAGTATGGCTCTATCGATCACTGGGCTATAAGTATGGCTCTATCGATCACTGGGCTATAAGTATGGCTCTATCGGTCACTGGGCTATAAGTATGGCTCTATCGATCACTGGGCTATAAGTATGGCTCTAGCGGTCAGCTGGGCTATAAGTATGGCTCTATCGATCACTGGGCTATAAGTATGGCTCTATCGATCACTGGGCTATAAGTATGGCTCTATCGGTCACTGGGCTATAAGTATGGCTCTATCGATCACTGGGCTATAAGTATGGCTCTAGCGATCAGCTGGGCTATAAGTATGGCTCTAACGGTCGGCTGGGCTATAAGTATGGCTCTATCGGTCGGCTGGGCTATAAGTATGGTTCTATCGGTCACTGGGCTATAAGTATGGCTCTAGCGGTCAGCTGGGCTATAAGTATGGCTCTAGCGGTCAGCTGGGCTATAAGTATGGCTCTAGCGGTCACTGGGCTATAAGTATGGCTCTAGCGGTCAGCTGGGCTATAAGTATGGCTCTTAGCGGTCAGCTGGGCTATAAGTATGGCTCTAGCGGTCACTGGGCTATAAGTATGGCTCTAGCGGTCACTGGGCTATAAGTATGGCTCTAGCGGTCACTGGGCTATAAGTATGGCTCTAGCGGTCACTGGGCTATAAGTATGGCTCTAGCGGTCACTGGGCTATAAGTATGGCTCTAGCGGTCAGCTGGGCTATAAGTATGGCTCTAGCGGTCAGCTGGGCTATAAGTATGGCTCTAGCGGTCAGCTGGGCTATAAGTATGGCTCTAGCGGTCGGCTGGGCTATTAGCATGGCTCTATCGGTCGACTGGGCTATTAGCATGGCTCTATCGGTCGGCTGGGCTATTAGCATGGCTCTATCGGTCGGCTGGGCTATTAGCATGGCTCTAGCGGTCGGCTGGGCTATTAGCATGGCTCTATCGGTCGGCTGGGCTATTAGCATGGCTCTATCGGTCGGCTGGGCTATTAGCATGGCTCTAGCGGTCGGCTGGGCTATTAGCATGGCTCTATCGGTCGACTGGGCTATAAGTATGGCTCTAGCGGTCAGCTGGGCTATAAGCATGGCTTAGCGGTCGGCTGGGCTATTAGCATAGTTTAAGCGGTCAGCTGGTCTGTAACTATGGCTCCAGAGGTCGGCTGGGGCGATAAGCAATAAGAACTTTGGAAACTTGAACCCCGCAGGTGATAGGACTGACGGCCAGCCCGGGGGTGGGAAAGGCGCGTGGGAAGGACGTGAAAGAGGCGATGGCGTATCTGAAGCAGTTGTCCTGTCGTCTGGACATCAGCCACATCTGTAGCGTCCGGCATCATCGCCACGATCTGAAGCAGTACGTTCATGTGCCTGAACCTGGTGAGTGGGATACGCACGCACACACACATATATATATATACACACACACACACATACACACACATACACACACACACACACACACACACACACACACACACACACACACACACACACACACACACACACACATACACACACATACAACACATACATACACACACACACACACACACACACACACACACACACAATACACACACATACATAGGTACCGGTATGTATTACACACACACACACGCACACGCACAGATATGTATTGCACACCACACACACACACATACACACACACACACACATACACACCACACCACGTAGATATGTATTGCACACATACACATACATATATATGTATTGCACGCACATACACACACATACACACAACACACACATACACACACCAACCAACACACAACATGCACGCACACACGCATACACACTCTTACACATTTATACATCCTTATACACACATACACCTTACACACACGCGTGCACACACACTTTCCCTTCTCTCTCTGTCTCTCTCTCTCCCCCCGCTCTCTCTCTCCCCGCTCTCTCTCCCCGCTCTCTCTCTCCGCTCTCTCTCTCCACTCTCTCTCTCTCTCTCTCTCTCTCTCTCTCTCTCTCTCTCTCTCTCTCTCTCTCTCTCTCTCGCTTTCCCCCCTTCCGTCCCCCTTCAAACGACTTGGAAATGAGAGCGGAGTTTATTCACTGAAAAGCTATTCATCGCATTTGCACAGTTCCAGACTGTGTGTGTGTGTGTGTGTGTGTGTGTGTGTGTGTGTGTGTGTGTGTGTGTGTGTGTGTGTGTGTGTGTGTGGTGGTCTTTGATTTAATGTCTATTCACTAAAGTGATTTTAGACAAGTGTGTGTGAGCCAAGTGTTGTGCGTTTATTCTTTGTCGTCTTTCGTAAAACGCTTGACAAAGGCTAGTTGGCCGGAAATTTGCGCCTGTCTTGTTTTAATAAGTATTTGTCGTAATTCTGTTTTCAATGTTTTTCTGGTTCGTATTTGTATGATCTTCTGGTTCCATTTGATTCATATAATATCGGAAGGGTCAGCCAGTCCGACATTGATTATTCTAAACAGACATGGTTATGCAGCTTAAGTTTCCAGTGACAGGTTTACTTATTGTGAGAGGATCACCTACTTCAGATAATGACCCTGTGGGGATGCTAAGGGACTCTTTCAGTAGAAACAGTATCCCCACCTTCTGGAAATTCTGTGCAGGAAATGCCTTGTTTTCTGTCACTGTCTTTGTTTCTGCCTTGTTCTTCCTTTTTTTTTTTTTTTTTTTTTTTTTGGTCAGTGTCCCCTGTTGGGATTCCGGGGGCTCTTTCAGTAGAAATAGTATCCCCATCTTCTGGAAATTTGCCTCTAGAAATTTCCTTCTTTCTGTGACTCTCTTTGTTTCTGCCTTGCTCCTTTGCTTTCTGTCATTTCTTCTTGTCTTCTGCCTTGCTGGTCCATTCACCTGTATGTGTTCGATAAAGTCTTACGTACTTTCTCTTAAGATTGATAATTGGGTACATGTATCAAGTACATTTTTAGCTGTGAGGAAATGTGATATGTGATATTCCAGGTAAGTTAGGCCCATTTTTATACATGTTTTAGTGTCCTTAGTTATGTTTAGAACTTGTATTCATGTATGTTTTAAAATCCCTTGTGTGATGAATTGGACGGAGTGGTCAGTGCCAGGGGTATATCCTTAGATTATGTGCGCGGATGCATTGATTTGTGTGCTGAATTTTCGCTTCCAGATGTTTTTCCCTACAGTGAGGTATTTGAGATACGCTTACAGCAGTAGGCTAGTCTTTAAATTAACTCTATGACTCCCGTACCCTGTCCACCAGCACCCTGCGTTGTCAACCATGCTAGCACTGTGACGCCAAGCAAAAACTTAACCCTTTGACTCTCTCACCCTACCCACCAGTTTCCTGCGGGAAGGTGGTGGTTAGGGTGAGGGAGTCAAAGGGTTAAGTGTTGGGGTGTGGGAGTTGGAGGGTTAATCATAAAGGTAATGACAATGTTGTTTGTCGAATGTGTTTTGCAGAGGTCGTTGAATGTGGCAAGCGGAAGGAAGACAAGCTGAAGGAACGTCTGACAGAACTGATGAAGTTCATTGAGAACGGAATGTTTCATGATGACGATTTTGATCGATGTAAGTTGACTTATCTGTCTGTATTTTCTTCTGTTCTTCTGTCGTCTGTGAGTATGTGTGTTTGTCTGCTTATGTGTGTGTGTTTGTTTCTCTGTGTGTGCGTGTGTATATGTGTGTGTGTGTTTTTGTGCATGTATACGTTTATGTCTCTGTGTGTGTCTATGTGTGTGTGTCTGTCGTCTGTTTGTATGCGTGTGTGTGTGTCTGTCTGTCTGTCGTCTGTCTGTATATGTGTGTTTGTCGTCTGTTTGTCAGTATGTGTGTGTGTGTTTGTCCATGTGTTTTTGTGTGAGCGTGTATGTGTGTGTCTGTCTGGGTCTCTGTGTGTATGTTTGTCCGTGTGGGGCGTGTGCGTGTGTGTGCGTCTATCCGTGTCTCATGTCTACGTATATGTTTGTTTGTGTCTATGTGTGTGAGTATTTGTGTGTGTGTCTGTGTCTGTCTGTCTGTCTGTCCGTGCCTCATGTCTGTGTATCATCATCATCATCAGGTGCCCTGCCGCATGGCGTTGGCGTTGGCGATCAATCATCATGGACTTCCATCCGTCTTTCTCTTGTTGCCTCAAGCATCTCCTCCACCCTCCGTGTCTTCAACCACTCTGCAAGTCCCTCTAGTATCTTCTCCCTCGGTCTACCTGGTGCTCTCTTTCCCTTCAGCTTTCCCGTTGTAACCAGGTGCTCCAAACCCCATTTCCTCATAAAGTGGCCTATAAATGTTGCCTGTCTTTTCCTAATCTTCCTTATGAATGATCTACTTGTGTCTGCCTCCATCAAGACTGTCTCGTTTGTTTTCTTTGCTGTCCATGGAACTCGCAATATTCTTCTTAGAAACCACAACTCGGTTGCCTCAATCTTGTTCTGGCTTTGTTTGTTGACTGCCCACGCCTCACAACCGTACAACAGTATTGGTTCTATATAAATTCAAGAACTCTCTTCATGATGTTAATTGATAGGCATTTGTTGGTAAGAATGCTTGTCATCTTCTTGAATGCTGTTTTGGCTCAGCCGATTCTGCTGGCTGCTTCTGATGTGCATCTGCCGTCTGATGAAATGATCGTTCCCAGGTATTTAAACTTATCAACCTGTCTCAAGGTTGTGCCGTTTGCTGTTATTTTGCATGAGGGGATTTCATGTTTTTTACTGATCACCTTGACTTCAGTCTTCCTGCTGTTTAGTTCCAACCCCTTACCTTTGCTTTCTATTTCTAGTATATTCACAAGGTTTTGTAGGTCTGTGTGTATGTTTGCCTATTTGTGACTATGTGTGCGTGTCTATGTGTGTGTGTGTATTTGTGTTTGTGTGTGTGTGTCTGTGTGTGTGTGTGTGTGTGTGTGTGTGTGTGTGTGTGTGTGTGTGTGTGTGTGTGTGTGTGTGTCTATCCGTGTCTCATGTCTGTGTATGTGTGTGTGTTCGTTCGTTATTTCTTTTAACGTCTGTTCACATATGTGCTTTTAGACGAAAAAAAAAGTGTCTATGGGGGTGGAAGATTCTACGAAATCATAAAGACAGTTTAACATATTAATTAACATTAAAAAAAATTATAGGACAATAGAAAAGCAATCATAACATTAGAACGATCAGGCTTTAACAGATTGCTCAGGGCTGTATGTGTGTATGTAACCCGCGCGCGCGCGCGCGCGTGTGCGTGCATGCGTGCGTGTTGTGTGTGTGTGTGTGTGTGTGTGTGTGTGTGTGTGAGTGTGTACACGTATACGCATGCGCATGCAACGAGCGTGTCCCGTGCTGGGTTATGACAAACCATCTGTGATTATCTGGTGGGGTAGAGGGGTAGAAGAGGATAATCTTACCGAATAAAAACATTGTAACAGTCAAGGAGTAATGATAAAACTAACAAGCAAACAAACAGAGGTAGGCGGGAGTTACATGTATAAAAACAATCGGTCTTAATCAAAGAAAACGACCTACAGGACTGTGCAGTAAATGCCTAGCAAAGTGTAAATACAAAGTGAAATTAGTGTGTGTCTGTTTCAATTTTGAAAATGATACAGGGAAATAAGGTCGCATTCGCTGACAACACAAAAGGTGTTTAACTGTTATAGACTCATTACAGACACATTTGATGGTATTATTGAACTTAATCCGAAGTGAGTCCAGATATAATCTGTAAGCTAAAGTTATTTCTAGTCTTGTAAAACCCTTGTAATTTACGATGAAGGGGCGATTGTGACATTGCGCTTTTACTTTCTTTTCTAATATAGCATTCATTTCATGTTCAGAGAGTCGTAAATCAAGTTTAGTACTGCCTGCCCTATTCATTGCTGCACTTTTAGCGATTCTATCGACTCGATCATTATCTATGATACCACAGTGTGGATGGAATCCAACAAAAAGTAACGTGAGTATTATTTGTTATTAAACAATGAATTAAAAAGTTTATCTCAACTATTAACGTACTATTTACTTTACATTTGCAGCTCGTCAGGGATTGTAATGCAGATTTCGAATCTACACATAATAAGATACTAAATATAGCTATGGGTAGATCTACTATATATTTCAGTGCCATTAGGATGGCAACTAATTCAGATGTGAAGATTGAGTGTCCCTGTCCTAAAGAGTAAGCCTTTTCTACTTTTTAAGTTTGGAATTATAAAACCAGCGCCTGCTGCACCATCATCTAGAACAGAGCCATCAGTAAATATTTTCAAGTGATGTGAATATTTTTCATGCAGATGAGACAGAACGTCAATTGCCAACAAGTGCGGATTAATCTTTTCTCAAGTCAGTTTCAATGTAGTTGATATCAAAAGTAGCAGTGGACAATTCCCAGGGGGGTAGAGGACAACATATCAGTTTATGTGAAACTTTTTAGGTACTACTCTGCAAATTTCGAAGAGCTCATTTGTGTAACTGGATATTGTTTCTTGTGCCTTTATTGTTCTTGCTCTCTTGGGGAAATGGATGTCAGACCGAATTTTAAGATCCGTGTCAACATAGTTAGCTACTGCATTTGCTCTAACTATATATTTAGCAGCTGATAACTTCCTCCAGTCTTCCAAAGGAAGGATGCCGGCTATTTTATATACTTCTTGTGTTTTTGTATACACCGGTACCCCAAGAGCACATTTAACAGCTTTACTATCTAAGCTTTGAAGTTTTTTCAAATAACATTTTGGGGCTGAAAAATAGACCTCTTGGTCATAAGCCAACTTTGATCTGACTAAAGCTGTAACAAGATGTAATAACGTTTTAGTGTCCTGCCCCCATGACTGTTTACTAATTATTTTTATTAAATTAAAGCTTTTCACGGCTTTGTATAACTAGGCATCAATATGTACTTTCCATTGTAAACTAGAAGTCAAGTGAACTCCCAGAAATTTCACCTGAGTGGTATATTTCAGTTCCTCATTATCAATTTTGAACAGTGGTAACTTTTTAGGACTGAAATCATTATTAAAAAGAATCATATGTATCTTTTCATTGGATATTTCTAGACCGTTAACTTTCAAGTAAGTGGAAATGTGATCAATTTCACGTTGATAGATCTTTTTAATATAGGTTATTTCTCTTAAGGAAGTCTTCCTTTTCAACGAAACGTTCATCCAGAGCGCTATATCATCAGCGTACTGAGCTAAGTTCACATTGTTTGAGACTTGTGTTGGCAGGTCACTGATCAAAATATTAAATAAAAGAGGAGATATCATGGAACCCTGTGGAATTCCCATGTTTACAGGTCGTTTTTCAGAGTATGTATTACTTATTTTAGCGACTATACTTCGATTACTTATAAATGCTTTGATGAAATAATAAATATTACCTTTGAGACCAATATGTTTCAATTTCAACAAAAGTCTTGCATGCCAGACTTGATCATACGCTTTTTTAAGATCAAAAAAGGTAGCTAAGACATTTTTCCTTCTCGCAAACTGAGTTTTTATTTGAGTTGTTAATTTGACTAAATGGTCTGTCGTCGATCTACCTTTTCGAAATCCAGACTGGTAAATAGGTATTATATTATTTTTCTCACAAAAATAAGTTAGTCGATTCAGAGTAATTTTTTCCATTAGTTTCGAAACATGGGATGTAAGCGAGATAGGCCTGTAACTACCTGGATCAGAGCGTGGTTTATTAGCTTTCAGTACAGGTATCTCAATTGAATTCTTCCAAATGTCAGGTATGTGACCACTTTCCCAGCATTTTAGTATGATATGGTGTAAATATTTAATCCATTTCTCTGGTAAATGATTTAAAAGCGTATACGAAATGCCATCCAGTCCTACAGCCGATTTTGTATTGTTCAAAGAGAGAAGAGCATCTTTAAGTTCTTGTAACGTAATTTTTGAATTTATGTACATATGACTATCGGGGGGAGGATCTGAGTATTCTTCAGATTCCTCAATTTTCCGTCTTTTCTCCTGAATTGGTGGAGACAAGCTACTGGAATTACTTGCTCTTGAAAAGAACTGTACAAATTCTTCAGCTTTCTCAGATGACGAAGGAAATTCATTGTCTTTAATCTTAATAGGAAACTGTTGTAAATGAAATCCATTTTTCATTTCTTTGACCTTATTCCAAATTTTAGTAAGTTCTTTAGGATCGGAAATTTGTTGAGAACAGAAATCTGACCAATAACTCTTTTTGGCTTGGGCTATGACCTTGTTTGAATGAATCTTTGCCATTTTCATATTGTAATGGTCTTCTGGAGATTTAGTTTTTAAGTAGGTTTTATACATTTTCTTTTTTTCGTTCTTAGCTTCTTCACATAATTGATTCCACCAGCTATTTCCAACAAAATTACCTTTGTTTACATTTTTCCTTTTTGGAATTGAATCTTTTGCTGCCTCATGTAATGTGTTTGTGAAGTGTGAATACATATAATTAACACTGTCGCTCTCGTTGAACGTGCAATCTTTTCCCATTAAGATCGTGTATACCAGTTTGCACGGTTGTACATAATATATCTAGGAATACGGTCATCTTGTTCTGGTGCTTTAGCAAATAATTCATCAATAACTGTGATAATTGGTAGATGATCACTTCCAAGGGAGTCGGATGTAATATCCCATATACAATTAATGACAAGGTCAGGAGATAATAAAGTCAAGTCAATGGCGGAAGCTTTATGTTTAGGATTATCTGTTAGTCTAGTTATTCGACCGTCATTTAATAATACCAAGCCAGAGTCAACGATGTTTTCAACAAAACAATTGTTAGACACATTGGCAGTCTTTGTCCCAGAATGGAGAATGGGCATTAAAATCTCCGGCGATCAACCATTTCTCAGCATGATTTAAAGTTCGTAGCCAGTCACTGTTGTTTCCATCAGGGCCACGTGGATAATATACAGACATAATATTTAAAGTTGACACATAGTTAATTTTTACTTTCACAGCCACACAATAAACACCATCCGTGTCCTTTGGCACAGGAGGCTGAATGATTTTATAGTCCACATCTTTACGGATATATATAGCTGCATATGTCTTTGAGTTATGTTCACAAATGTGTGTCACAGGAGGATAGTAATAGTCCTCTAACTTTGGTAATTTACTTTTCGTCACATTCATGGACTGTAAGGCGATAATATGATGCTTATTTTCGGATAAGTAGTGCTGGAGATGAAGAAGATTAATACTGATGGAGCGACTGTTCCACTGAAGAACAGAAAACCCTGTTTTAGAACGTTTTCTGACTTGCATAACTAACAACAACAACAAAAACAGTAGGAAACATCTATATAAAGGAAGTAACAAAAAATAAAATGTTAAAAGAAATCAAGGATGCTGATAGTTTTGGCGAAAGTAAGAACAACCTGTAAGCGACAGTAAAAATCAATATATGAAAGTCGCTACTAAGTTCATCTTGACGCTGGTGCGTACACAACATAAATACAGTTTCACCAGTCACAGAAATCTCTCAATGGATGGTAAAAGTTATGATAGTAGATGGCACCATTCCACCATGGACTCTGGGACTCATCGGAAGGGGGTGGTCTTGAACAGTAGAATGTGTTGTAGCCCTTGTCGTAGATGGTGAATGGGTTGTTCCGAGATCTCTTACTTTGAGGATGACGAGTTTTATGTTTTGGTGTCTCCATAGGACTCCGTTGATTTGTCTGCCGATGTTTTTGGCAAGGATAGATGAGCCCAGCCGATTGGGATGCACATTGTCTTTGAAAGTAGAGTGGAATTTTGATTTCAAATTTCCATGATCCAAGAAAGAGATGTTGTTGCGACCGTAAAGTTCGGAGTGAAGCAGGGCGTTAAAAAGATCTATATTTATTTGAAGGTCCCTGTCACGCACTGGTGCTGTCTTGCTAATGACTATTTTACTTTTAGGATGTGTGGTCACAATTTCCTCCACGGTTGTCACGAATTTCTTACAAATTGTTTGGGGATCGTTGGCCTTCAGATCATACATTCCACAATGTAGAACAAAACAATCAAATTGACTGGTGGGCGATTCTTTGAGGAACTTAGAAATTTTGTACACAGAAGAAATTTTATTTGTTGTAACGTTGAAACCATATGAACGACCAAGTCTGTGACCATATACGCCATTTAATACGGTATCGTGAACAAGAAGAACTGTTGGTAGTGCAGAGTTTACTTTTTCTTTTTGTGAGATCTTGGATTTGACGCGAGAGGCAGCTTTTCCGTCGGTCTGTTCTTTTGATGGTATTTTCATCACAGGTTTGACGTCATTTTCCTGGCGCGTGATGTTGGTCCGCCTTTCAGGAGATCGTTTGATTTTCGGTTGTTTTGACGATCTTGACATCAAAGGAGTAGACGGGGTAGTTGAGGTGACTGGTGGTGTAGTCACCCGTTTGGCTGCTTCCGCGTAAGAGATGGGCAGCGGTGAAGGACCTGATTGTGGTTTGTCTGGGTGGTTGGGGTATGTGTGTGTGTATTTGTGTGTGTGTGTGTATTTGTGTGTGTGTTGTGTGTCTGTCTGTCTATCCGTGTCTCATGTCTGTGTATGTGTTTGTCTATTTGTGTTTATGTGTGTGTCTATGTGTGAGTGTGTTTGTGGTATCCATGACGCACCAAGACCATCGTTCCAGGCACCCGGAATGGAGGCCATAGCGGAGGAAGACCTCAGTGGCACATATCAAAGACTGGACCAATCGGACTGCCGACTGGAAGGTTGTGGGTTCGAATCCCCATCAGTCCCTTCAAAAATCATTGCGAGATTTTTCGGCTCTGACCAGCTCCTACCCAGAGTTGGGCGTGCTATGGGCTCATTGGGAAGACTGGAACCACACAGTCGAGTCTCATCCACTTCACGGATGTGTCATTGAGGGTGTTGCTCAAATCTTCGGACCACCACTGCAGGTGTCTGTATCTCTCGGGCCTGGTTGACGCCAGGATGTCTTATGATAGTAAGCGTAGAGTACATCCCTGTCACGCAGTCTCAGTCCTAGATGGAACTCCGTAGCATCATGATTATCATCCTCATCGACATTATCATCATCGCATTATAAAAACTGTTCCAGCTTCTGTGGCCATTAAGGTGGCGTAGAAAATAATGGGACGAAAAAAACGGTGAGCACAAAGGTAACATCCTTGAGTGCGATGATCCTGTAAAAAAAAAAAGAAAAGACAGGACCAATCCTGGCAGGGCCTGAACTGCTTGTAACTACACCCCAGAGACAGAGCTGAAGGGTCCAGTCTGCTTCTGTGTCCTTCTACCTTTTAAAAAGAGAAGAAGCACCGTGGTGTATACCATGTGACGAGCAGTTGAGCATCAGACACCTTCTTGAATGCTTGGATTTGCACGATGTGAGACACAAAGCACTACATTGCGGACTCCTTAAAGAACCTCTTCAGAGACGTCCCTCCGGATGAAATATCCCGCTGTTTACAAAAATGATCAATAGATTTCATCTGATGTGATGTTACATATGATGAGCATGTGTTTCTTTTATTGCATGTTAGACTTGCAGTGATAACGGTGAGCTCACCCAGTGGGGATGCCGGGGGCTCTTTCAGTATAAACAGTATCCCCACCTTCTGGACATTATGTCTAGAGTGCCTTTCTGTCACCTTTTCTGTGATCCCCACCTTCTGACATTATGTGCAAATCTCTTTTCTGTCACTCCCTTTCTTTCTGCCTTGTTCCTTTGCTTTCTGTCATTTCTTCCTATCATTTTCTGCCTTGCTGGTCCATTCACCTGTATGTGTTCCGTGAAATCTTACATACTTTTTCGTAGGACTGATAATTGGGCACATGAATTAAGCGCATTTTTTTGGCTCTAGGGAGGTAAGATATGCAGAAGAAATGTTAGTTAATTTAGGCCTGCTTTTATACACGTTTTGGTGTCCTTTGGTATACTTAAAATTTGTATTCAGGTGTGTTTTTTCAAATCCCCTGTGCGATAAATTGGAGGGAGTAGTCAACGCCAAGGGCACGTCCTTAGATTATGTGCACGAAGGCATTGATATGTCTACATAATTTTCTTCTCCTTTTTTGTCCTGTTTCGTATATTTTGAGGCGATTATAGCCCTGATGTGGCTTTACGCTGTCGGTTGGACTTGAAACAACAATAATAACAATAATAACGATGAGCTTGGTTTTTAACTGTTGTCTTTTTTTTTTTTTTCACTTAAATTTGGGTGTCGTTTTTGACGTGGTGTTAGGGCAGCTGTGATATGGATAGCTTTGTAGTCGGCTGGGCTGTTAGCAATGTGAACCTGCTGCTGTGTCCATTAGCCCCCACTGGTGACCACACTCGGCTGTTTGTTGTTATGGTCACTGCACGGTCATACACACAACACCTTTACAGTCGATATGAAACAGCTCGCGCACCACGGCAGTGGAATCGGCCCTGTTTCCTCCTATTTAGTAACGCGCGCTGTCAGCATCTTCATAGCACTGGCTGAACCCCGCGCGCGTGAACACACGCCCACACGCACTCTCTCTCTCTCCTCTCTCTGTATCTGTCTCTCACTCTCTCTCTCTCTCTGTCTCTCTCTCTCACTCTCTCTCTCTCATTCTGTCTGTCTCTCTCTGTGTTTCTCTCTGTCTTGTCTCTCTCTCACTCTGTCTCTGTCTCTTTCTTTCTCCTTGTGTCTCTCTCATTCTGTCTGTCTGTCACTCTCTCTCTCTTTGTCTCTCCCCTCTGTCTCTCTCTCTCTCTCTCACTCTCTCTCTCTAAGGTCAGTATAAGACAACTTGATTTCCCTTTTATAACAAAGCGAATTTGAAAAATGCGCGGTAGAAATTATACAGTGAAGATGACGATAACTGTCCATTACGATGACAACGACAAGTGACGCTGATGTTGATGACGCTGATGATGACTACGATGACGACAATGATGATGATGATGATGATGATATCTGTGGCAGATCGGAAACAGCTGCACACAGGACTGCAGGGCAAACTGTCGGACGAGGAGCTGACGAAGCAGCTGGAGGCCCCTGTGTGCCAGAGGGGGGAGGACCAGTACACACAATGGCTGAGCAACGTGGAGAAGACAGTGAAACAGGTTGACCACCCTAAGGCGTTTTATGCCCTCACCGCCCACATCGACATGTTGAGGGTCAGTATCCCCCTGTGCTGATGCCAGGGGCTCTCTCAGTATGAATGATATCGCCATTATCATCAGGTGCCTTGCCACATGGCGTTGGCGGTCATGGCCTTACATCTGTTTCTATCCCTGTTGCCGCAAGCACATCTTCCACCTTCTCTGTCTTCAGCCTCTCTGCAGGTCCGTCCAATATTTTTTTCACTGGGTCTATCTGATGCTCTTTCCCTCCAGCTTTCCCGTTGTGACCAGGTGCTCCAAACCGCATAAAATGGCCTATCAATGTTGCCATTTTATGAGGAAAAGGGAATTAGAGCACTTGGTCACAACAGGAAAGGTGGAGGGAAAGAGAACACCAAGTAGACCCAACGAGAAAATATTGGACGGACTTGCAGGGTGGCTGAAGACAGACAGGGTGGAAGATATGCTTGCGGCAGCAAGGGATAGATACATATGGAGGGCCATGATCGCCAACGCCATGCGGCAGGGCACATGATGATGATGATGACCTTCTGGAAATTCTGTTGCTAGAAATTTCTTCTTTTTCTGTCATTCCCATGGGGATGCCTGGGGCTCTTTCAGTATGAATGGTATCCCCACCTTCTAAAAATTCTGTGGCTAGGAATTTCCTCTTTTCTGTCACTCCCATGGGGATGCCGGGGTATCTTACAATATAAATGTATCCCACCTTCTGGAAAATTCTCTGTTTTGACACTCCTATAGGGATGCTGGGGGCTGGCTCTTTCAGTATAAATAACCTCTCCATCTGAAGAAAATTCTGTAGCTAGAAATGTCTTCCTTTTCTGTCATCCCATAGTCTTTTCAGTATAAATAGTATCCCCACCTTCTGTAAATTCTTTGGGTAGAAATTTCCTCTTTTCTGTCTCTCCCATGGGGATGCTGGGGGCTCTTTCGGTGTAAATGGTATCCCTACCTTCTGGAAATTCTGTGGCTAGAAAATGTCCTATTTTTCTGTCACTTCATGGGCTCTTTCAGTATCAGTGGTATCCCCCACCTTCTGAAAATTCTTTAGCTAGAAATTTCCTCTTTTCTGTCGCTCTCGTGGGATGCCGGGGTCTCTTTCAGTATAAATGGTACCCCAGCCATCTGGAAAGTCTGTAGCTAGGAATTTCCTCTTTTTCAGTCCCATGGGGGTGGCAGGGGCCCTGTCAGTATGAATGGCATCCCCACCTGCTGAAAATTCTTTGGCTAGAAATTTCCTCTTTTCTGTCACTCCCATGGCGATGCCGGGGGCTTTTTCAGTTTTAATGGTATCCCCACCTGATGAAAACTCTGTGGCTGGACATTTTCTGTTTCTGCCTTTCTCAGGTGCTAGTCATCTTTTCCTATCATTTTCTGTACACACACACACACACACACACACACACACACACACACACACACACACACACACACACACACACACACACACACACACACACAAGAGTGGCTGGGGATGAAGAGGGTGGGGGAGATGCTGGGTGCAACGAGAGATAGAGATGGTTGGAAGTCTATGGTCGCCAACGCCATGCGGCAGGGCACCTGATGATGATGATGATGATGATGATGATGATGAGTCATCTTTTCCTATCATTTTCTGCTTTGCTGGTCCATCCACCTGTGTGTGTTCTATAAAGCGTTATATACTTTCTCTTATCATTTGGTAATGTATTAAGCGCATTTAGACTCTTAAGTGTTATATAGAACCAATACTGTTGTACGGATGCGAGACGTGGACAGTCAGCAAGCAAAGCCAGAGCAGGATTGAGGCAACCGAGATGTGGTTTCTCAAAAGAATGTTGAGAGTACCATGGACAGCAAAGAAAACAAACGAGGCAGTCTTGATGGAGGCAGACACAAGTCGATCACTGATAAGGAAGATTAGGAAAAGACAAGCAACATTTATAGGCCATTTTATGAGGAAGGGGGATTTGGAGCACCTGGTCACAACGGGAAAGCTGGAGGGAAAGAGAGCACCGGGTAGACCCAGGGAGAGAATGCTGGACGGACTTGCAGAGTGGCTGGGGATGAAGAGGGTGGGGGAGATGCTGGGGCCACGAGAGATAGAGATGGTTGGAAGTCCATGGTCGCCAACGCCATGCGGCAGGGCACATGATGATGATGATGACCTTCTGTGTGTGTTCTATAAAGCGTTATATACTTTCTCTTATCATTTGGTAATGTATTAAGCGCGTTTAGACTCTTAAGGAAAACATCTGATGTGTAGAAGCGAGTTTAGGTAAGTTAGAACCGGCTTTATATATGCTTTAGTGTTATTAGTTACGTTGGAATTTGTATTCTTGTTTATTTGTTTTTTTAACTCGTTGTTGACAAATTGGATGGAGTGGCCAATCCAGGGTGTAATGTGCGTAAATGCATTGATATATATGTATAATTTTATTCGAATTTGTATTCAGATAAGTTTTTTTTAAATCCCCTGTACGATAAATTGGACAGAGTGGTCAACGCCAGGGGCATCTCATCAGATTATGTATACAATGCATTTATAATTATGTGTACTTAATTTTCTTTTCCATATTTTTCCTGTCAAAGTGCTGTGTATGTTTTGAAATGGTTATAACCCTGAGATGACTACGCAGTCGGCTGGGCTTTAAACAACAATAACATTAAGCCTAACGGTGTGTGTGTGTGTTTAAACTTTGTGTGTGTGTGTGTGGAGTTGTGCCGGAAATGCCTGATAAATATGTGTGTGTGTGTGTGTCTACTGTGTGTGTGTGTGTCTACTGTATGTGTGTGTACTTTGTGTGTGTGTGTATGTATGCTTGTGTATAGTTGTGCCAGAAATGCCTGATAATTATGTGTGTATAAGTGTGTGTATGTGTGTGTGTGTACAGTTGTGCCCGAAATGCCTGATAACTGTATGTGTGCACTTTGTGTGTATATGTGTGTGTATATGTGTGTGCTTTGTTGTGTGTGTATGTATGCTTGTGTATAGTTGTGCCAGAAATGCCTGATAATTATGTGTGTATAAGTGTGTGTATGTGTGTGTGTACAGTTGTGCCCGAAATGCCTGATAACTGTATGTGTGCACTTGTGTGTGTATATGTGTGTGCTTTGTGTGTGTGTGTATGTATGCTGTGTATAGTTGTGCCAGAAATGCCTGATAATTATGTGTGTATAAGTGTGTGTATGTGTGTGTGTGTGTGTACAGTTGTGCCAGAAATTCCTGATAACTTTGTGTGTATGTGTGTGTACTTTGTGTGTGTGTGTCTACTGTCTGTGTGTGTACTTTGTGTGTGTGTCTACTCTGTGTGTGTGTGTACAGGTGTGCTAGAAATGCCTTAACTGTGTGTGTGTGTGTGTGTGTGTGTGTGTGTGTGTGTGTGTGTGTGTGTGTGTGTACAGTTGTGATAGAAATGCCTGATAACTGTGTGTGTGTGTGCAGTTGTGCCAGAAATGCCTGTTAACTCTGTGTGTGTGGTGTGTGTGTGTGTGTGTGTGTGTGTGTGTGTGCAGTTGTGCTAGAAATGCCTGATAACTCTGTGTTGTGTGTGTGTGTACAGTTGTGCCAGAAATGCCTGATAACTGTGTGTGTGTGTGTGTGTGTACAGTTGTGCCAGAAATGCCTGATAACTTTTTGTGTGTGTGTCTGTGTGTGTGTGTGCAGTTGTGCCAGAAATGCCTGTTAACTGTGTGTGTGTGTATGTGTGTGTGTGTCTGTGTGTGTGTGTACAGTTGTGCTAGAAATGCCTGTTAACTATGTGTGTGTGTGTGTGTGTGTACAGTTGTGCTAGAAATGCCTGATAACTCTGTGTGAGTGTGTGTGTGTGTACAGTTGTGCCAGAAATGCCTGATAACTGTGTGTGTGTGTGTGTGTGTGTGTGTGGTGTGTGTGTGTGTGTGTGTGTGTGTGTGTGTGTGTGTGTACAGTTGTGCCAGAAATGCCTGATAACTTTGTGTGTGCGTGTGTGTGTGTGTGTGTGTACAGTTGTGCCAGAAATGCCTGATAACTTTTTGTGTGTGTATGTGTGTGTGTGTGTGTATGTCTCTCTGTGTGTGTGTGTGTGTGTGTGTGTGTGTGTACAGTTGTGCCAGAAATGCCTGATAACTGTGTGTGTGTGTGTGTGTGTGTGTGTGTGTGTGTGTACAGTTGTGCCAGAAATGCCTGATAACTGTGTGTGTGTGTGTGTGTGTGTGTACAGTTGTGCCAGAAATACCTGATACTGAACGAGGACTGCGACTCGTTGGTGGCCCTGCAGATGCTGAGGGATGAGATGGACAAAGTACGCCAGGAGAAGCCCACCCCAGCTCCCGTGGACCAGCGGCTGTTTAGGCGTTTTGAGGAGTACACCGGCGACGTCAACAACGGTCAGCACTCGCTCCAAGACCTGTGCTCGCACAGGGATTGTCAGAATCCCAAACTGAAGCACCTTGAGAAGCTGCTCCTGGATTATCAGGACGACCACCCACCACCTGGCGATCCGAGGGACGCCTCGGTCACCAGATCTGATCCATCGTCCCAGACCTTAGTGAAGCAAGTTTACGATGGTTTCCCACCATCTTGTGCCCAAGCTGCCCCTGAACTGTCTTCTGAAGGTTTGCCTGAACGCTCTACCACCACCGCCTGCCCCGAGCTGTCTGGTCTGAACCAGGTGGATGGTGAAGAGAGCATAGAATCAGCATCACAGGTGGGAGAGCCAACGGAGGTGATGTCTACGGCAGATCTGTCGGAGCTGAGCGACTCTGCGTCTGTGGCAGACGATGACATATATCACTTGGAGAACAACGTCCGCGGAATGATTTTCGTCCGGACCCTGGATCTTTCCAAAGCCCTGGTGCTGTGGATGAGCCGACACCGCAAGCTGAAGTTTCTGAAGCCTGGTCGTATTACTGGCGTTAACGCCAGTGTCAAAAATGGAGGTGAGTCTTTTTGCACAACATAACACATCATTATCATCACCATCATGTGCCCTGCCGCATGGCGTCGGCGATCATGGCCCTCCGTATGTATCTATCCCTTGTCACCGCAAGCACATCTTTCACCCTCTCTGCCCTAAGCCACCCTGCCTTGCTCCTTTATTTTTCTGTTATCTCTCCCGTCTTGTTTTCTGCTCTGCTGGTCCATAAAACATTATATTGTTTTGTCTATTAGGATTGATAATTAGGTCAAAATATCAGTATTAAAAATATTACAAATATGAGCATTGCATCTGTAAGGGTATGTGAACTCTTAGTGGCAATTTTAGGTGTTGTCTAACAGTTTATATGTATATATAGATACAGATATATACATGTATATGTAGATAGATAGTGAGATAGATATATAATGCTACCAATTTTGAAGAACAAGGTCTCCCAACAGTGTAAAAATCGCTACTCACAGTTCCGTAGCTTTCGATGGCGTTCTCGCCATCTTCGTCAGCGCTCTAATGCTGTCTGCGTGAATCTCTACTCAGATCTCGCGAACATGGGATGAACCCAGTTCACGAGATCGAATCAGAGAATGGTACACCGGGGGCAGGGTGTAACAGCCCCGGTCCCTGTTGAGCGGGGGGTTGGTGGCTGCGATGTAGATGGCCTCCTTGACTCCTCGCTGGAACCACTTATATATAGATATAGATATATAAAATCATATATATATATATACATATATATAGATATAGATATGTAAAAACATATGTATAAGTATATACATATGTATGTATTAATTATATATATATATATATATATATATATATATATATATATATATATATATAATATATGTACATATATATTGGGGTACTTGGTTATGTTTATGTATTTGTATTCACTTTTTAAAATTATTTAGGTGATAGATTTGTTGAAATGGCCAACGCCAAGGACATATCCTTAGATTAGTTCGCGAGTGCAGTGATATGTGTATTTAATTTTCTTTTCCAGTTTTTTCCTTGGCTTACCAGTTGTACTCGGATTTTCTTTTCTAGTTTTTCTTTCTTCCAGGATCATCAGTACGTTTAGATGCGTGCGTGTTTTTTGTTCGACATGGTTATAGTCCTGATACGTCACTGAGCAGTCGGCTGGGCTTTAAACACTAACAATGATAATAATAAAATACAGCGAAATGGGGTATCGGCCTACATGCCCTAAATTTTGCTCGTTCTGGGGGGTTAAGTTTTAGGGAATATAAGTAACTGTTTACAAATGCATTTTATATGAAATGGAAAAAGTTTCAAATTTTTTTTGGAATATGAATTTCATCTATGCCTCTAGAAGTTGGCTGGGCTGTGTAAGCAGTATGAACTTGAACATGAATTTCAAGAAGGTGAGAAAGGTATTGACAGGACTTCCGCTAACGTTCTGTGTCTTTTTTGTTTGTTTTTTTGTTGTTGTTTGTTTTTTGTTTGTTGTTGGGGGATGTTTTTGTTTGTTTGTTGTTGGGTTTTTTGTTTTTGTTGTTGTTGTTTTTTTATTGTTTGAAATATAAATTACATCGTCATAATGCAAGCAAGGTGTTGATGGGACTTAAGCTATTCTCTGTGTTCCTGTCTCTGTTGTTGTTGTTGTTGATGATGATGTTAATGTTGTTCTTGTTCTTGTTATTTAACCCTGTGACTTTGTTGTTGATGATGATGATGTTCTTGTTCTTGTTATTTAACCCTGTGACTTTGTTGTTGATGATGATGATCTTGTTCTTGTTATTTAACCCTGTGACTTTGTTGTTGATGATGATGATGTTGTTCTTGTTCTTGTTCTTGTTATTTAACCCTGTGACTTTGTTGTTGATGATCTTGTTCTTGTTCTTGTTATTTAACCCTGTGACTTTGTTGTTGATGATGTTGTTCTTGTTCTTGTTCTTGTTATTTAACCATGTGACTTTGTTGTTGATGATGATGATCTTGTTCTTGTTATTTAACCCTGTGACTTTGTTGTTGATGATGATGTTAATCTTGTTCTTGTTCTTGTTATTTAACCCTGTGACTTTGTTGTTGATGATGTTGTTCTTGTTCTTGTTATTTAACCCTGTGACTTTGTTGTTGATGATGATGATGTTGTTCTTGTTCTTGTTATTTAACCCTGTGACTTTGTTGTTGATGATCTTGTTCTTGTTCTTGTTATTTAACCCTGTGACTTTGTTGTTGATGATGTTGTTCTTGTTATTTAACCATGTGACTTTGTTGTTGATGATGATGATCTTGTTCTTGTTCTTGTTATTTAACCCTGTGACTTTGTTGTTGATGATGATGTTAATCTTGTTCTTGTTCTTGTTATTTAACCCTGTGACTTTGTTGTTGATGATGTTGTTCTTGTTCTTGTTATTTAACCCTGTGATTTGTTGTTGATGATGATGATGTTGTTCTTGTTCTTGTTATTTAACCCTGTGACTTTGTTGTTGATGATGATGATGTTGTTCTTGTTCTTGTTCTTGTTATTTAACCCTGTGACTTTGTTGTTGATGATGATGATGTTGTTCTTGTTCTTGTTCTTGTTATTTAACCCTGTGACTTTGTTGTTGATGATGATGATGTTGTTCTTGTTCTTGTTCTTATTTAACCCTGTGACTTTGTTGTTGATGATGATGATGTTGTTCTTGTTCTTGTTCTTGTTATTTAACCCTGTGACTTTGTTGTTGATGATGATGATGTTGTTCTTGTTCTTGTTCTTGTTATTTAACCCTGTGACTTTGTTGTTGATGATGATGATGTTGTTCTTGTCCTTGTTATTTAACCCTGTGACTTTGTTGTTGATGATGATGATGTTGTTCTTGTTCTTGTTATTTAACCCTGTGACTTTGTTGTTGATGATGATGATGTTGTTCTTGTCCTTGTTATTTAACCCTGTGACTTTGTTGTTGATGATGATGATGTTGTTCTTGTTCTTGTTATTTAACCCTGTGACTCCCATATCTACCAAATGCAAAAACGTAACCCTTTGACTCCCGCACCCTATCCACCAACTTCCTGCAGGGTGAGGGAGTCAAAAAAGTTAAGTGTTTGCTTTGCATAGCATGGTCAGCAAGGCACGATGCTGATGGACAGGGTATGAGTCAGCGAGTTAAACATGAATTTCAGCATAATAATGCCAGCAAGATTTTGATGGGATTCGTGCTGTCTGTCTGTCCGTCGCTAGGGATGACGAGCACGGGGGTAACGGAAGTGATGTCAAAGTTCAACGAGGGCGTGCACAGGGTGGTCATTTGTACCTCCGCGGCAGAAGAGGGGCTGGACTTCCAGGCGTGCAACCTGGTCATCCGGTATCTGTACGAGGCCAGTATGGTGTCGATGGTTCAGATCAGAGGTATGGCTATCTGTTTGTCTGTCTGTGTGTCTGTGTGTCCACCTCTCTCTCTCTCTCTCTCTCTCTCTCTCTCTCTCTCTCTCTCTCTCTCTCTCTCTCTCTCTCTCTCTCTCTCTCTGCCTCTTTCCTCTCTGCCTTCCTCTCTCTCTCTCTCTCTCTGTCGCCCTCTCTCTCCCTCCCTCTCTCTCTCTCGCTCTCTCCCCCCTCTCTCTCTCCCTCTCTCTCTCCTTCCCTTTTTTTCTCTCTCTCCCCTTCTCCCCCTCCCTACCAGTCTTTCTCTTTCTCATTCCGCCTGTCTCGGTCATACACAAAACACACACACTCATACACACACACACACACACACACTCACACACACACACTCATACACACACGCACACACTCATACACACACACACACACACACACACACACACACACACACACACACACACACACACACACACATTCACACTCATACACACACGCACACACTCATACACACACAACACAACACAACACACACACAACACAACGCACAGACAACACAGCACATCATGTACGTTTATGCACGAGAAAAAAGATGCAGGTGTTGGGCAACAATTCAGTATTTGAGAGTGGCATGTAGTGACTGTATTCTAAAGAGATGTGCAGGCTTAAGGCTTGTGCCATGATCACCATACACATGGCACTTGTGACGTTAGTGCTCATGGAATTCATTCCGAGCGCGGAGACGTCATCTTGAGAAACTGAAACTAAAGAGATGAGGGGTTTTAGAGCGGAAAAACGAAGGAGCACGAAACAGACTGAAGGAGGATGAGTTCCAGAATATTGCAGCAGAACGAGAGTGTTCTGGTGCCGTGTGTCCAGGCGTCTCTTTCCTCTGAAGGGATGCCAGGGATTCTTTCAGTATAAATAGTTATCCCCACCTTCTGGAAATTCTGTGCTAGTAATTTCCTCTTTTTTGTCACTCTTTGTTTCTGCCTTGTTCCTTTGCTTTCTGTCATCTCTTCCATCATTTTCTGCCTTGCTGGTCCATTCACCTGTATGTGTTCTGAAAGTCTTTCCATTCTTTTTGTTAGGATTGATAATTCGTTTCATGTATTGACAACATTTTTGGCTCTAAGGAAATGTGATGTGTAGAAGCAGTGTTAGGCAATTATGCCAGTCTTCAGATATGTTTAAGTGTAGGCCTACCTAGTTATGTTTACACATTTGTAATAAGGTTTGGTTTTTAAATCCCATGGTTCCCCCGTTGGGTTGCCGGGGGCTCTTTCAGTATAAATAGTATCCCCACCTTCTGGAAATTCTGTGCTAGAAATTTACTCTTTTCTGTCACTCTCTTTGTTTCTGCCTTGTTGCCTTGCTTTCTGTCATTTCTACTTATTTTCTGCCTTACTAATCCATTCACCTGTATTTTTTCGATACAGTCTTACGTACTTTTTCTTACGATTGATAATTGGATACATGTATTAAGTGTATTTTTGCTCTGAGGAGGTGAGATATGCGAAAGCAATTTTAGGTAATTTATGCCTGTTTTTATATGTTTTGGTGTCCTTGTGTATGCTTATATTTGTATTCAGGTGTGTTTTTTAAATTTCCCGTGTGCGATAAATCGATCGGAATGGTCCTACGCCGGGGGCATGTTCATAGATTATGTGCGCGAATGCATTGATATGTGTACTTAATTTTTTTTTTTTTTTTTTTTTTTTTCCTGTTGAAGTTTTGTGTTTTGAAGCAGTTATAGCCCTGATATGGCTCTGCGCAGTCGGCTGGGCTTTAAACAACAATAAAAGTAAAGTAAATCCCATGGTGATAAATTGGGCGGAATGGTCAAGAATATGTGCGTAAATGCACTGATATTTAGACTTAATTTTTAATTTTTGTTGTTGAGGTATATCTTATTCAGCATCAACAAGGTGTCCTGTACATTGTGAGATGCCTATAGACCTGATAGTAGTCGGCAGGGCATTAAACAGCAACAGTCAAAATGATATCGAGGGTACCAGTCGCCGTGGTGTAGTGGTTAGCGAAACGGACTAGCGACTGGAAAGTTGTGGGTTCGAATCCCCATCAGTCCCTTCAAAAATCAATGTGGGCTTTTTTGGCACTAACCGGCTCCTACCCAGAGTTGGGCGTGCTGTAGGCTCATTGGGAAGACTGGGATCACGCAGCTGAGTCTCATCCATTCACATATGCGTCATTGAGGGTGTTGCTCAAATCTTCTGACCAGCACCACAGGTGTCTGTATCTCTCAGGCCTGGTTGACGCCAGGATATTTTATGATAGTAGGCGTAGAGTACAGCCCTGTCACGCAGTCTCAGTCCTAGATGGAACTACATAGCATCATGATTATCATCCTCGTCAACATCATGATCGCATTGTAAAAAACATGCCAGCTTCTGTGGCCATTTATCATCATCATCATTATATGCCCTGCCACATGGCGTTGGCGATCATGGCCCTCCATACGAATCTATCCCTTGTCGCCGCAAGCACCTCTTCCACCCTCTGTCCTCAGCCACTCCGCAAGTCCGTCCAATGTTTTCTTACTGGGGCTATCTGATGTTCTCTTTCCCTCCAGTTTTCCTGTTGTGACCAGGTCCTGTAATTTTCCTTTACTCATGAAATGGCCTGTAAATGTTGCTTGTCTTTTCCTAATCTTCCTTATCAGTGATCTTGTGTCTGCCTCCATCAAGACTGTCTCGTTTATTTTCTTTGCTGTCCATGGAACTCTCAACATTCTTAGAAATCACATCTCGGCAGCTTCAATCTTGTTCTGGCTTTGCTTGTTGACTGTCCACGCCTCACATCTGTACAACCGTATTGGTTCTATATAACATTCAAGAACTCTCTTCCTGATGTTAATTGATAGGCATTTGTTGTAAGAATGCTTTTCATCTTCTTGAATGCTGTTTTGGCTTGGCTGATTCTGCCGGCTATTTCTCATGTGCATCTGCTGGTAAGATGACTGTTCCCAGATATTTAAACTTACCACCCTGTCTCAAAATTGTGCTTTTTACTGTTCTTTTGCATGAGAGGATTTCATTTTTTTTTACCGATTGCCATGACTTCCGTCTTCTTGCTATTTAGCTATTTGGCCATAAAGGTGAGCAGAAAATGGGACGGAAAAAAAAAGTGAACACAAAAGTAACCTCCCTGAGTGCGTTGAACCATAGAATAGCAGAAAATGATAAGGAGGGCAGCCTTGACTCGGTACCTGTGTATGTGACCCGTCAGGTCGGGCCCGTGACAAGGACTCCCGTTACGGCGTGCTGGGAAGGGAAGACGGACAGTGCCGGACCAAAGAGCGGGCCAACGTGGAGAGCGAGCTGGCCATGCGCGAGGCAGTGACTCAGATCCAAGCGGCGCTGGACAAAGACCCCTGGGATTACCAACAGCAAATCCAGCAAATGCAGCAGCAGTCCTGGAATCGCCGTTGGAGAAAGGTGAGTGAATGGATGGCCGGGTATTTGGGGGGGGGGGGGTAGTGAGTGGATGGATGGATGGGTGTTTGGATGGGGTGGAGGTAGTGAGTGGATGGATGGACGGGTATTTGATGGGGTGGAGGTAGTGAGTGGATGGATGGACGGGTATTTGAATGGGGTGGTTGTGAGTGGATAGATGGACGGGTATTTGGGGGGGGGGGGGGGGGGGGGGTAGTGAGTGGATGGATGGACGGGTATTTGGATGGGGTGGAAGTAGTGAGTGGATGGATGGACGGGTATTTGCTGGGGTGGTTGTGAGTGGATAGATGGACGGGTATTTGGGGGGGGGGGGGGGGTAGTGAGTGGATGGATGGACGGGTATTTGGATGGGGTGGAGGTAGTGAGTGGACGGATGGACGGGTATTTGATGGGGTGGTTGTGAGTGGATAGATGGACGGGTATTTGGGGGGGGGGGGGAGGGTAGTGAGTGGATGGATGGACGGGTATTTGGGGGGGGGGGGGTAGTGAGTGGATGGATGGACGGGTATTTGGATGGGGTGGAGGTAGTGAGTGGATGGATGGACGGGTATTTGATGGGGTGGTTGTGAGTGGATAGATGGACGGGTATTTGGGGGGGGGGGGGGGGGTAGTGAGTGGATGGATGGACGGGTATTTGGGGGGGGGGGGGTAGTGAGTGGATGGATGGACGGGTATTTGGGGGGGGGGGGGTAGTGAGTGGATGGATGGACAGGTATTTGCGGGGGGGGGGGGGGGGGGTAGTGAGTGGATGGATGGACGGGTATTTGGATGGGGTGGAGGTAGTGAGTGGATGGATGGACGGGTATTTGAATGGGGTGGTTGTGAGTGGATAGATGGACGGGTATTTGGATGGGGTGGTTGTGAGTGGATAGATGGACGGGTATTTGGATGGGGTGGGAGGTGAGTGGATGGATGGACGGGTATTTGGATGGGGGATGTAGTGAGCAAATGGATGGACGGGTATTTGGATGGGGGAGGTAGTGAGTGGATGGATGGACGGGTATTTGAATGGGTGGAGGTAGTGAGCAAATGGAGGGACGGGTATTTGGTGGGGTGGGAGGTGAGTGGTTGGATGGATGGGTATTTGGATGGGTGGGGTAGTAGTGACTGAATAGATAATGTGGGTGAGGGTATATGGGTAGGGGGTTGGGAAAGATGGGTGGATGAGTAAGGATTGGAGGGAGGAAAAAGGGGCACTTGATCAGAACGGCAAAACCTACCGGTACCTCATGCACCGACAGACCTGGAACCATCGCTGGACATAATTTTGATGGGTTAGGCTGAGAAGATTAGGAAAAGGCAAGCACCATTTATAGGACATTTTATGAGGCAAGGAAAAATTAGAGCACCTAGTCACAACAGGAAAGCCGGAGGGAACGAGAACACCAGGTAGAACAAGGGAGAAAATAATGGACGGACTTGCCGGGTGTCTGAGGACAGAGAGGGTGGGAGATGTACTTGCAGTGACAGGGGATAGATTCGTATGGAGGGCCATGATCGCCAACGCCACGCGGCAGGTTACATGATAAGATGTGGAGGAGCTGTGTAGATCGGTGGAGAGGTATGGTGAGTGAGTTGCGTGTGGATGAGACAGGGTTCACCAATCAAGCACGTACAAGACGACTTGAACGTGGACGTGTTGGACTGAAGAGTGAGTTGGTGGGTGATGTGTTAGATGGTTGCGACACATGAAGGTAAAAGGACGGACTTGAAGTAGGTAGGTTGTGTGTCAAGGACTAAGCCTTGATTGAAGGAGGTAGCTGTGGTAGTGGATGGACAAGGTGGCAAGCCTTGAGTGAGGGGAGGTGGTGTGTGTGACAAGGACCCAAGCCTTTTAATGGGGGGGGGAAGGTTTGGTGATGTGTGTGACAAGGACCCAAGCCTTTTAAGTGGGGGAGGTGTGTGTGACAAGGACCCAAGCCTTTTGAGTGGGGGAGGTGTGTGTGACAAGGACCCAAGCCTTTTTGAGTGGGGGGGGGTTAAAAGGAGTTTGATGGGTTGGTAACAAGGACACAAGCCTTTTAATTGGAGGAGGAGTGTGTGACAAGGACCCAAGCCTTTTAATTGAAGGACGAGTGTGTGACAAGGACCCAAGCCTTTTAATTGAAGGAAGAGTGTGTGACAAGGGCCCAAGCCTTTTAATTGATGGAGGAGTGTGTGACAAGGACACAAGTCCTTTTTGAGTGAGGGAGATGTGTGTGACAAGGACCCAAGCCTTTTGAGTGAAGGAGGTGTGTTGTGACAAGGACTCAAGTCTTTTTGAGTGAGGGAGATGTGTGTGACAAGGACTCAAGTCTTTTTGAGTGAGGGAGATGTGTGTGACAAGGACCAAGCCTTTTGAGTGAAGGAGGTGTGTGTGTGACAAGGACTCAAGCCTTTTGAGTGGGGGAGGTGTGTGTGACAAGGACTCAAGCCTTTTTGAGTGGGGGAGGTGTGTGTGACAAGGTCTCAAGCCTTTTTGAGTGAGGGAGGTGTGTGTAACAAGGACCCAAGCCTTTTAATTGAAGGAAGAGTGTGTGACAAGGACCCAAGCCTTTTAATTGAAGGAAGAGTGTGTGACAAGGACCCAAGCCTTTTAATTGAAGGAAGAATGTGTGACAAGGGCCCAAGCCTTTTAATTGAAGGAGGAGTGTGTGACAAGGACCCAAGCCTTTCGAGTGAGGGAGGTGGTTGTGTGACAAGGACACAAGCCTTTTTGAGTGACGGAGGTGTGTGTGACAAGGACCCAAGCCTTTGAGTGAGGGAGGTGGTTGTGTGACAAGGACACAAGCCTTTTGAGTGAGGGAGGTGTGTGTGACAAGGACACAAGCCTTTTTGAGTGAGGGAGGTGTGTGTGATAGTGACCCAACCCTTTTGAGTAAGGGAGGTGTGTGTGATAGTGACCCAACCCTTTTGAGTAATGGAGGTGTTGTGTGATAGTGACCCAACCTTTTGAGTAAGGGAGGTGAGTGTTATAGTGACCCAACCCTTTTGAGTAAGGGAGGTGTGTGTGATAGTGACCCAAACTTTTGAGTAAGGGAGGTGTGTGTGACAGTGACCCAGACCTTTTGAGTAAGGGAGGTGTGTGTGATAGTGACCCAAGCCTTTTGAGTAAGGGAGGTGTGTGTGTGTGATAGTGACCCAAACCTTTTGAGTAAGGGAGGTGTGTGTGATAGTGACCCAACCTTTTGAGTAAGGGAGGTGTGTGTGATAGTGACCCAAACCTTTTGAGTAAGGGAGGTGTGTGTGATAGTGACCCAAACCTTTTGAGTGAGGGAGGTGTGTGTGATAGTGACCCAAGCTTTTGAGTAAGAGAGGTGTGTGTGATAGTGACCCAAACCTTTTGAGTAAGGGAGGTGTGTGTGATAGTGACCCAAACCTTTTGAGTGAGGGAGGTGTGTGTGATAGTGACCCAAACCTTTTGAGTGAGGGAGGTGTGTGTGATAGTGACCCAACCTTTTGAGTGAGGGAGGTGTGTGTGATAGTGACCCAAACCTTTTGAGTGAGGGAGGTGTGTGTGATAGTGACCCAAACCTTTGAGTGAGGGAGGTGTGTGTGATAGTGACCCAACCTTTTGAGTGAGGGAGGTGTGTGTGATAGTGACCCAACCTTTTGAGTGAGGGAGGTGTGTGTGATAGTGACCCAACCTTTTGGTAAGAGAGGGTGTGTGTGATAGTGACCCAACACTTTTGAGTGAGGGAGGTGTGTGTGATAGTGACCCAAACCTTTTGAGTGAGGGAGGTGTGTGTGATATGACCCAAACCTTACCTTTCAAAGACTTCACAAAACGTTGATTCATAAAAGTAATGCACGAAGAAGGCTGTCAATCAGTGACTCCATCATTTCAACCTGCAGTACTTGGTTTGATGTTACTTCTTTAAAATGTGTTTCAGATAGTTTCACGAGTTGTGTGTGTGCGTGCGCGTGTGTATGTGTGCGCTGCGCGCGCGTGTGTGTGTGTGTGTGTGCGGCGCGCGCGTGTGTGTGTGTTGTGTGTGTGTGTGTGTGTGTGTGGGTGTGTGTGTGTGTTCACCAGGACGTTGACGAGAGAAGACGACTGCAGCAGATGTTGACAGAAGGTGTGTACAGACTTCTGTGCCGTAAGTGCAGGTTCCCCGCCTGCACTTCTAGAGAAATCCGTCTGCTCAGGCAGACGAACCGGGTGGTCATCGGCGCAGAATTCACCAACAAGTAAGTCTTCAATGATACAGACTTTTCAGGACATTACCAGCATATAGCGCAAAGCACAGCTAGCATTCTTGATATACAAACTAAGGCTCTTGGAAAACAAAATATACACAAAATGTATGTATTTGTTCAAAAGCATTATCCTCCACGTCTGCTCTTTGAATGTCCTATTTTACTTACGACATATAGAAATAACAATCTCGATTTTTCATGTACTGACTCTAGAGATATCCTTTACAAAAAAAAAATATTATTTCGGTAGTCCAGCCGATTCTCAGATCTCCTGTTGGTAGATTGTTATGAAGAGTTAATTCATTGTTGTATGTTATTATTTGACACTGTTAATTCATTGTTCTCAATTATTAATTGTAATTGCTCCCCTTCTTACATTCAAACTTTTATTTCCCTCCCCATTCCCCCACCTCCACCCATTTTTTGTGGGTTGTTTTTTTTATTTTGTCCATTTCCTTTTCTTTATTTCCCTGTGTGTGTGTGTGTGTGTGTGTGTGTGTGTGTGTGTGTGTGTGTCTAAAATCACTATTGTGAACAGACATCAGATAAATGATTCTTTCCTTCCTACCAGCGCATAGGGTTTGTTGCGCAGGCTTAGGGAGGCTTCCAGATAATTGTTGATGGATTTGAGTGGAGCATATATGGAATTGTCCGATTGCGATGAATCCGTCTTGAACAAACTCCAAACAACTCCAGACTCAGTGATAGATTTAATCGTCTGCGTGTGGCATGAAGAAGATTGAGGCAGCTTAAATGAGGTTTCTAAGAAGAATGTTAAGAGTTTCAAGGACAGCAAAGAAAACGAACAGACAAACCTTGAAAGGAGGCATACACAAAAAGAACAATATTGAAGAAGATCCGGAAAAGACGAGCAACATTTATTGGACATTTTATGAGGCAAGAGTAATTAGAGCACCTAGTCACAACAGGAGAACTGGAGAGAAAAAAGCGCCAGAGAGAAACTATTGGCCGGACTTGCGCAGTGGATGAAGACAGACAGGGTGGGAGAAGTACTAGCAGGAAGGAAGGATAGATTCACATGGAGGGCCATGATGGCCAGTGCCATGCGGAGGGCACATGATGATGATGATGATGATGATGATGATGATGATGATGATGATGATGATAATGTGGTATAGACGGTTTCTACTCATCAAATGCCAGCTTCGATGGACAGGACGCGTCCACATGGAAAACGACCGCGTCCCAAAGAAGCTGCAATCTGTATTATTTGCATTTTAGCTCTAATGTGAAATGCTTAGTGGCAACCCCCCCCCCCCCACACACACACACACACACCTGTGGGGATGCCGGGGACTGTTTCCGTATAAATTGTATCTCCACCTTCTGGAAATTCTGTGCTAGAAATTTCTGCTTTTCTGTCACTCTGTTTCTGCCTTGTTCCTTTACTTTATAACATTTCTGCCTTGCTGGTACATTCACTTGTACGTGTTCTAGCCCTGATACAGCTCTAGTAGTCGGCTGGGCTATAAGCAATATGAACCTGTATGTACTCGATAAAGTCTTACGTACTTTTTATTAGAATCGATAATTGGGTACTTGTATTGAGTGCATTTTTGGCTCTAGGGAGGTGAGATAAACGGAAACAATTTTAGGTAATTTATGCCTGTTTATACATATATATATTATATATATATATTTTGGTGTCTTTAGGTATGCTTATTTTGTATTCAGGTGTTTTTTTTTAATTACCTGTGCGATAAATTGGACGGAGTGGTGAACGCCATGGGCACTTCTCAGATTATGTGCGTGAATACATTGATATGTGTACTTAGTTTTTTTTTTTTTTCCTGTTGAAGTTTTGTATATTTTAAAATGGTTATAGCCCTGATATGGCTCTACGCAGTCGGCTGGGCTTTAAACGACAGTAACAATAAGTGGCAATTTAAGATACTATAGGTCAGTTTTATGTACAGTTTCTATTTATATGGTTTATTTTTATGCATTTGGGTTTGTTTCTTTAAATCCCCCTGATGAAAAATTTAGTGAAACGGTGCGCCAGGAGCATATCCTGATTTTGCGTAAATGGAATGATATGTATTCTCATTAATAAACCTGTTTCAAGTTCTCTTTTCTTTTCAGAGCATATCCTGAATTTGCGTAAATGGAATGATATGTATTCTCATTAATAAACCTGTTTCAAGTTCTCTTTTCTTTTCGTTGTTGTTGTTGTTAAGATGTGTGCTTTGTCTGAGATTATATCCCTGATACGGCTGTGAGTAGTCAGCTGGGCTTTTCAGACCTGTCTTTGCCTGGGCTTTTTAGACCTGTCCTTGCCTGGGCTTTTTAGACCTGTCTTTGCCTGGGCTTTTTAGACCTGCCTTGCCTGGGCTTTTTAGACCTGTCCTTGCCTGGGCTTTTTAGACCTGTCCTTGCCTGGGCTTTTTAGACCTGTCCTTGCCTGGGCTTTTTAGACCTGTCCTTGCCTGGGCTTTTAGACCTGTACTGGCTTGGGCTTTTTATACCTGTCCTTGCCTGGGCTTTTTAGACCTGTCCTTGCCTGGGCTTTTTAGACCTGTCCTTTGCCTGGGCTTTTTAGACCTGTCCTTTGCCTGGGCTTTTTAGACCTGTCCTTTGCCTGGGCTTTTTAGACATGTCCTGGCTTGGGCTTTTAGACCTGTCCTTGCCTGGGCTTTTTAGACCTGTCCTTGCCTGGGCTTTTAGACCTGTCCTTGCCTGGGCTTTTTAGACCTGTCTTTGCCTGGGCTTTTTAGACCTGTCCTTGCCTGGGCTTTTTAGACCTGTCCTTGCCTGGGCTTTTTAGACCTGTCCTTGCCTGGGCTTTTTAGACATGTCCTTGCCTGGGCTTTTTAGACCTGTCCTTGCCTGGGCTTTTTAGACTGTTCCTTGCCTGGGCTTTTTAGACCTGTACTGGCTGGGCTTTTTAGACTGTCCTGCTGGGCTTTTTAGACATGTCCTTGCCTGGGCTTTGTAGACATGTCCTGTCTGGGCTTTTTAGACATGTCCTTGCCTGGGCTTTTTAGTCTGTCCTTGCCTGGGCTTTGTAGACATGTCCTGACTGGGCTTTTTAGACTTTCCCTTGCCTGGCTTTTTAGCATGTCCTTGATTGGGCTTTTTAGACATGTCATTGCCTGGACTTTGTAGACATGTCATTGCCTGGGCTTTGTAGACATGTCATTGCCTGGGCTTTGTAGACATGTCATTGCCTGGGCTTTGTAGACATGTCATTGCCTGGGCTTTGTAGACATGTCATTGCCTGGGCTTTGTAGACATGTCATTGCCTGGGCTTTTTAGACCTGTCCTTGCCTGGGCTTTTTAGACATGTCCTGATCTGGGCTTTTTAGACTTTCCTTGCCTTGGCTTTGTAGACATGTCCTTGCCTGGGCTTTTTAGACATGTCCTTGATTTGGGCTTTTTTGACATTCTTGGCCTGGGCTTTTCAGACATGATCTTGATTTGGGCTTTTCAGACATGTCCTTGATTTGGGTTTTTTAGACCTGTCCTTGCCTGGGCTTTTTTAGACATGTCCTTGATTTGGGATTTTTTTATATGTCCTTGATTTGGGCTTTTTTGACATTCCTGGCCTGGGCTTTTCAGACATGATCTTGATTTGGGCTTTTTAGACATGTCCTTGATTTGGACTTTTTAGACATGTCCTTGCCTTGGGTTTTTAGATATGTCCTTGCCTGGGCTTTTTAGACCTGTCCTTGATCTGGGCTTTTAGGACCTGTCCTTGATCTGGGCTTTTTAGACCTGTCCTTGCCTTGTCACACCCTCTGGCTCTTTCACCAGGTACGAGCGACGAGACGACGACCCATCGGAGAGAAGGTCCTTGAGAGCCTACGACAAGAGCATCCCGAGGACGGGCAAGATCCACTGTGGGGACTGCGGCAGTTACTGGGGGATCCTGGTCCGCTCCGTGGACGATGGCGTGGAGTTCCCTGTCATCCCCATCAAGAGCTTCATGATCGAGGACAGCAAGGGCGAGGCCAAGATCATCGAGAAGTGGTGCAAAGCCTTCCCGGTGGCCGAGCTGAGCGAGGAGGACCGCCAGAGGCACAGAGATCCCCTCTTGGGCCCGGAGGAGAACCTGGAAGGGGAGTTCGATCCTGACGACGACCTGGAAGGAGATCCCTCTGGCCCGCAAAACAACTTGAGTGGTGCGCCGTCGTCCCTGTCCTCAGAACTTCAAGCCCAGGCACAGTCAGCAGATGATCAACAGGTCGTCAACAATGGAGATCAACAGGTCATCAACAATGGAGATCAACAGGCCGTCAACAATGCAGATCAACAGGCCGCCAACAGTGGAGATCAACAGGCCGCCAACAATGGAGATCAACAGGGCGTTAACAATGGAGATCAACAGGCCGTCAACAGTGGAGATCAACAGGCCGCCAACAATGCAGATCAACAGGCCGCCAACAGTGGAGATCAACAGGCCGCCAACAATGGAGATCAACAGGGCGTTAACAATGGAGATCAACAGGCCGCCAACAGTGGAGATCAACAGGCCGCCAACAGTGGAGATCAACAGGCCATCAACAATGGAGATCAACAGGCCATCAACAATGGAGATCAACAGGCCATCAACAATGCAGATCAACAGGCCATCAACAATGGAGATCAACAGGCCGCCAACAATGGAGATCAACAGGCCGCCAACAATGGAGATCAACAGGGCGTTAACAATGGAGATCAACAGGCCGCCAACAGTGGAGATCAACAGGCCGCCAACAGTGGAGATCAACAGGCCATCAACAATGGAGATCAACAGGCCATCAACAATGGAGATCAACAGGCCATCAACAATGGAGATCAACAGGCCGCCAACAATGGAGATCAACAGGCCGCCAACAATGGAGATCAACAGGCCGCCAACAATGGAGATCAACAGGCCGCCAACAATGGAGATCAACAGGCCGCCAACAATGGAGATCAACAGGTCGTCAACAATGGAGATCAACAGGCCGTCAACAATGGAGATCAACAGGCCGTCAACAATGGAGATCAACAGGTCGTCAACAATGGAGATCAACAGGCCGCCAACAATGAATAGTTCAGGAACTGGTCAGTCAGCCAAGAAATGTGATGCATGGTCTTCAGAGCCATTTGACACAGAAAGAAACAGCTTGTCTATTGTAGACTATTAGAAAGAGAGTTTAAACGGAAATAATATAATGGGTGATTTAGCGCAAATCTTGTTGGTTTCTGTTTAGTACTGTTCTTTTAACCTAATTGGATTAGCTGTACTTTACCGTGATATGTACCCCCGTTGGGATGCCGGGGGCTCTTTCAGTATAAATAGTATCCCCGTCTTCTGGACATTCTGTGCTAGAAATTTCCTCTTTTCTGTTACTCTGTTTGTTTCTGCCTTCCGCCTTTGCTTTCTGTCATTTCTTCCTATCATTTTCTGCCTTGCTGTTCCGTTCACCTGTATGTGTTTGATAAATTCTTACTTATCTTCTCTTAGGATTGGTAATTGGATACATATGTTAAGTGCATTTTGGGCTGTAGAGAAATGAGATATGCGAAAGCAATTTCAAGTAATTTAGGCCTGTTTTTATGTACGTTTTAGTGTCCTTAGTTATGTTTGAAGGTGTGTTTTTTAAATCCCCTGTGTGATAAATTGGATGAAATAATCAACGCCAGGGGCATCTACTTAGATTATGTGGTACTTAATTTTCTTTACTTTTTTCCTGTTGAAGTAATGTGTGTGTGTTGAAATGGTTATAGCCCTGATATGGTCTTTGAACAGAAACAGAAAATATTTGACGTTCAAATAGTAATTTCCACTGGCATAACTGCATTACCGTACAAGTTTGCCATAAGAACTTTTTGTTGTTTTTAATTCAGAACTACTTAAAAACTCAAAATTGTCTTCTGCAATTTTGACATGCAAATTGTAATCTCTAAGATAATTGTGCTGGTATAAATTCGCCATGACAGGAACTCGTGTTTTTTCATTTGTCTGACAAATTCATATTTGCTTTATGCTAGTACAAGTACGTCATAAGACAAACACCTTGTTTTTTCTGATTTGTCGTCCTACATGTTTGAAATTAATTTTGCCCCATGGTTGGTATTACTTTGTACTCGTACAAATTGTCCACCATGATCAAAACTACTCGTTCTTTTTTATAAGAGCTATTTACAACTTTCCCCTGGGAATTTGACATGCATATTGTAATGTCCATGATTAGAATTATACTTGTACATTATACTTGTACAAGTTGGCCATGATAAGAACTTGATGTTGGGTTTTAATTAAGAGCTACTTACAATTTTGTCCTACGTATGTGAAATGCATATTGTAGTCTCCATTGGTATTAAGTTTATACTAGTACAAGTTGGCCACAGTAAGAGCGAGTTGTTGTTTCAAAATAACATGCAGTTGCTCTACGAAGTTGACATACAAATCGTAGCTTTGATATGTATGTTGTAATCCCCAAGATTGGTATTTTTTTTATACTTGATACTTGAACAAGTCTACCATGATGAGAACCAGTTGTTTTTTTTAAAAAAAGTACTAAAATTTAAGTTTGCCATGATAAGAACCAATTCTTGTTAGATTAACTGTGAACTACTTAAAAAGTTTAAAAGTTTTGTCCTACAAATTTGACATACATATCGAAATTTTGCCATGCATATTATATCTCAACATTGATTTTACTCTGTACTTTTTACAATTTCGCCAGCGAGTTATTGTTCTTTTAAATGACTGCTTACGGTTTTGTTCTCAACAAAATTCTGTTAACAACGATTCCGTGCTGGTTCCGACAAATGTTGAATTTACATGTCTTTTAGAGATTGTGTTAAAGCATAAATATTTGTAGCTTTGATTGTTTTCTAGATGAAGATTTTTTTGTAATAATGATTATACATTCAAGATATAGACATTTTTGTTATGCTTTTTTTTTACAGTTTAAGATATAGGTATTTTTGTTATGCTTTTTATACAGTTTAAGATATAGATGTTTTCGTTATGCTTTTTTTAAACTTTGAGATATAGATATTTTTGTTATGCTTTTTTTACACTTTAAGATATAGATATTTTTGTCATGCTTTCTTTAAACTTTAAGATGTCTGACGGTATTATCATCTACTGGCACAAATCTGTAGTATGCCTCCAGTGGGGATGCCGGAGGCTCTTTCAGTACAAATAGTATCCCCACCTTCTGGAAATTCTGTGCTAGAAATTTCCTCTTGTCTATCACTCTTTGTTTCTACATGTACCTTGTTCCTTTGCTTTGCAATTTCTTCCTATCATTTTCTGCCTTGCTGATCTGTATATCTTCTTTAAAGCCTTATACATTTCCTCTTTGGATTTACGATTCAATTGCTGGGACTTGTAAGATGTGAGACAAAAGCACTACAAGGCGGACTCCTTAAAGAACCTCTTTCTAGGCGTCCCTTCTGATGCAGTTTTCCAGTTTTTACAAGAGATCAATAAATTTCACCTGATATGATTCTGCGGCTCTTTTTTTTATTTATTTATTTATTTGCATTTTACATTTGCAAGGTTTACGGTGAGCATGTTTTTAAACTGTTTTTTAACTGTTTTTTTTTTTTATCTTAACTGGGTTGTCGTTTTTGACGTTGTGTTAGCCCAGATATGGTCTAGTAGTCGGCTGGGCTGTAAGCAGTATGAACTTAACTTAAACTTCACGATTGAATGTTTGTATTGAGTGCAGAAGCAGCTTTAGATTCATTTTGTCCCGTTTTACATATGTTTTAGTATCCTTAGTTCTGTTTGTTTTTTTTGTATTCAGATGGTGTTGTTCTTTTGTATTCAGATGGTGTTGTGTTTTTGTATTCAGATGGTGTTGTGTTTTTTGTATTCAGATGGTGTTGTGTTTTTGTATTCAGATGGTGTGTGTTTTTGTATTCAGATGGTGTTGTTTTTTGTATTCAGATGGTGTGTTTTTGTATTCAGATGGTGTTGTGTTTTTGTATTCAGATGGTGTTGTTCTTTTGTATTCAGATGGTGTTGTTTTTTGTATTCAGATGGTGTTTTTTTTTTTGTATTCAGATGGTGTTGTTTTTTTGTATTCAGATGGTGTTGTTTTTTTGTATTCAGATGGTGTGTGTTCTTTTGTATTCAGATGGTGTTTTTTTTTTTTATTCAGATGGTGTTGTTTCTTTTGTATTCAGATGGTGGTTTTTTTCTGTATTCAGATGGTTTTTTTTTTTTTTTGTATTCAGATGGTGTTTTTTTTGGTTATTCAGATGGTGTTTTGTTTTTTTTGTATTCAGACGGTGTTTTTTTTTTTTTTTTTTTAATTCAGATGGCGTTTTTTTTTGTATTCAGATGGTGTTGTTTTTTTGTATTCAGATGGTGTTTTTTTTTGGTATTCAGATGGTTTTTTTTTTTTTTGTATTCAGATGGTGTTTGTTTTTTTTGTATTCAGATGGTGGTTTTTTTTTTTTTGGTATTCAGATGGTGGTTTTTTTTTTTTTTGGTATTCAGATGGGTTTTTTTTTTTTTGGTATTCAGATGGTGGTTTTTTTTTTTTGGTATTCAGATGGTGTTTTTTTTTTTTTGGGATTCAGATGGTGTGTTTTTTTTTGTATTCAGATGGTGTTTTTTTTTTTTTTGTATTCAGATGGTTTTTTTTTGGTGGGGGGGGGGGGGGGGTATTCAGATGGTGTTTTTTTTGTATTCAGATGGTGTTGTTTTTTTGTATTCAGATGGTGTTTTTTTTTTGTATTCAGATGGTGTTTTTTTTTTGTATTCAGATGGTGTTTTTTTTTGTATTCAGATGGTGTTTTTTTTTTGTATTCAGATGGTGTTTTAATCCTTTGGTGATAAATTAGACGGGGTGGTCAACGCCAGGGGCGTATCCTCAGATTACGTGCACGAAATCATGGATATGTGTACTGAAATTTTTTCTTCCAGGTTTTTTGTTTTGCTTTGCTTTCTTTTTCCTACAGTGAGATATGATGTACTTTTTCAAATGGTTATAGCCCTGATGTGGCTGTGCGAAGTCGGCTGGGCTTTAGTTAATAAAAACAACAAAATAATCTACGTGTATTTTTAGGTTAAAGAGCAGAAATTTCAAACGCTTGATAAGGGAGCTAACTGTGTATTTTACGGGATTAAGCATTCGGGTTTATTTTTCTCAATTTCACCAGTTCTGCTGTGTTTTATAGTGGACGTAGAGATACTGAATGTGTGCCATTTCTAATGAAGTGTGGTCCCCCCCCCCCCCTGTTTTTGTTTGTTTGTTTTTTTACTTTGAATATCGTAGATGAAAACTGCATATTTTACACCAGCTCTGTTGTTGTTTACCACACATTCTCTATTCTTCAATCTAGAAATATCGGATATATCGCTTTCATCATTTTGTCTTAGTTTTGTATTTGAGTTTGAATGCTATTTTGAGTTCCGTGTTTGAGTTTGAATGATGTTTTCCACCTGTGGGGGATGCTGGGTGCTCTTTCAGTATAAATAGTATCCCCACTTTCTGGAAATTCTGTGCTAGAAATTTACTCTTTTATGTCACTCTCTTTGTTTCTGCCTTGTTACTTTGCTTTCTGTCATTTCTTCCTATCATTTTCTGCCTTGCTGGTCCTTTCACTTGTATGTGTTCCATAAAGTCTTACATACTTTCTCTTTGGATTGATAATTGGGTACATGTGTTAACTGCACTTTTGGCTCTAGGGAAATCAGATATGCGAAAGCACTTTTACATAAATTAGGTCCGTTTTATGTATGTTTTAGTGTTCTTAGTTTTGTTTAAATTTGTATTCGGGTGTGGGTTTTTTTTTTAATCCCCTGTGTGATAAATTGGACGGAGTGATCAAGGTCAGGGGCATCTCCTTAGATTATGTGCGCGAAATATGCGTACTTAATGTTTTCTTTTTTTTTCCTGCTGAAGTGTGTATTGAAATTGTTATAGCCCTGATATAGATCAACGTAGTCGGCTGGGCTTTAAACAATAATAACGATAAAATCGCAGAATGATATTTTCCATTGTGGTGTTAGCGCTGATAAGATTCTTGTGGTCAGCCAGGCTATAAGCAATAGGAATTGAACTGAACCAGGACGTTGCTTTTTTTTAAATTGAAGTATGTTAAATGTGTCCCTATTAGTAATATATGTGATATTGTAAAAAAAAATTTGGTTGAACACCTGTCGAGAGAGGTTATGTCATTTTCGATAAGTTTATGACTTATTTGTGTGTGAACTTTCTTTTGGTTATTTAGGTCATTTTTGGGTAAGTACATGACTTTTTCTATTGATTTTTTTGTGTTATTATGTTTGTTGATAGTATGACTTTTTATTTCTATGGAATTTTTTTTGTTGGTATGTGAATTCTTTGGATAAGTACATGACTTTTTATTTCATGTGAATTTTTGTTGGTTATTATGTCATTTGGATAAGTACATGACTTTTTATTTCTATCGTGATTTTTTTTGTTGGTTATTAATGTCATTTTGGATAAGTACATGACTTTATTCTATGGAATTTTTTGTTGTTGGTTATTAAATGTCTTTTGGATATAATGACTTTATTTGTATGAACTTTTTGGACAATTTAATTTATTTTGACAGTAAGGACATGACTTTTATGTATGTAACTTTTTTTGATTATTTGTATTTGTAAGTACAGACTTTTATTGTTTGACTTTCTTTGTTGTTGCATTTATAAGTTATGGTTTCGTTTGTACGGTATTGAGCTTCGTTGTAATGCTTGTTACAGGGTGCTATACGTTTATTGTACGTTAGTCTGCTTTACATTTCCCTATTGAGTTATCAATAAAGTGACGTCTGTATTCAACACAGGAGCACAACAGAAACTACAATCAGAAGTGTTTGTACAGAGAACGGCAGAAGTTAGGCAACTGACTTGTCGTCGTAACATAAGACAATAAATCAACTAAAAATCAGAGAAGAAGACAAAGTTAAGTGAAAACAGCAACATTTCTGATGTTTCTTCGAACAGAAACGTACTGTTTACAGTACAGACATACACAACCAGAATAAGTGAGGCAGCTGAATGTGGTTGGAAGAAGTTAGAGTTTCATGGACACAGGAAACCACGAGACAGCTTGAAGAGGCGACACAGAATGAACATTAATGAGGAAGATTAGGAAAAGACAAACAACATTTACAGAACAGTTTTTGAGGCAAGAGAAATTTGAGCCACCTGGACACAACAGATAAGCTGGAGGGGAAAGGAGCACCAGGTAGACCCAGGGAAAAAATGTTGGATGGACTTGTGGAGTGGATGAGGACAGAAAGGGCGGGAGATAGATTTACGGCGACGAAAGAGAGACTCGTGTGGAAGGCTATGATCGCCATCGCCATGCGGCATAGCACATGATGATGATGATGACAGTACAAGATCCTGCTCTGCGAAACGTCAGGGAAGTGTTGCTGTTTTTCCCGTCAGTATTATGTAATTGTTCTTTGTTGTCTTACGTTTACGTTGACAGTTAGCCGAAATGTTGCGCCTGTCTTGTCTTATAATAAATTCGCGTTCGGATTCAGTTTTTGTGCTCGTCTGGTTCTTATGTCAAAACGTTGTGATTGAAAATGACTGTTAAGAACTGTGATAATTTGTTGGGCTATGGGTGTTTAGTTTTCAAACTTGTGGATGACCTAGAGGCTGGCTGAATACTGCAGGAAGGTCATCTATTAGTACTTACAATTGCATATATTCCCCCCATAGGGATGCCGTGGGCTCTTTCAGTATAAGTAGTATCCCCACCTTCTGGAAATTCTGTGTAGAAATTTCCTCTTTTCTGTCACTGTCTTGGTTTCTGCCTTGTTCCTTTGCTTATATTTCTTCCTATCATTTTCTGCCTTGCTGGTCCATTCACCTGTACGTGTTCGATAAAGTCTTACATACTTTTTGTTAGGATTGATAATTGGGTACATGTATTAAGTGCGTTTTTGGCTCTAGGGAGGTGAGATATGCGGAAGCAATTTTAGGTGATTTATGCCTGTTTTTAGATATGTTTTGTCCTTAGTGTGCTTAAATGTGTATTCAGGTGTGTTTTTTTAAATCCCCTGTGCGATATATTGGACGGAGTGGTCAACGCCAGGGGCATGTCCTTAGATTATGTGCGCGAATGCATTGATATGTGTACTTGATTTTCTGTTCTGTTTTTCCTGTTGAAGTTTTGTATGTTTTGAAGCGGTTATAGCCCTGATATGGCTCTACGCAGTCGGCTGGGCTTTAAACAACAACAACAACAACAATTGCGTTTATCGGTTTTAATTATTTTTATTACATGTATTTCGTCCTGCTGTTTCTTTGCCTCCTTGATGTTGTTCTGCTTGTTTCTCAAAGAATTTGTGAATGTATGTTACTTGATTATCTCAGAAACAATTGTTTTTGAAATTTGATTTCTCTGTTGATTTTTGTCCAGCATCTTCTCTATTCCACACAGCTTTCTTTAACAACTGATTTCGTCAGTGTGTGTGCTTTTGGTGTTCCACTTGTACTTTTAAGCAGTCTTGTACTTGATGCATCGTTTTGGAAATGTCTATCATAGTACACAGTACATGCACGCACGCGCCCGCACACGCACGCACGCACGCACGCACACACACACACACACACACACACACACACACACACACACACACAAATATGTGTGTGTATATGTATACATTTATATACACATATGTATATATATATATAAGAGAGAGAGAGAGAGAGAGAGGTGGACACACATGCGTGGATGGCTAGGCAGATGAATTAAATAGGAAATTGGATAGTCAGAAAAATAGAAAGATGGATACAGAAATATATTAATTGATAGAAAGATATATGGATGAATAGATAAGGGATCGATAGACAGATAGAAAGATAGCTCTGTAGACACAGATAGATACATGGATAATAGCGACACGAATAAAGGACAGATAAAGACACGAATAAAGGACGGATAAAGACACGAATAAAGGACAGATAAAGACACGAATAAAGGACAGATAAAGACACGAATAAAGGACGGATAAAGACACGAATAAAGGACAGATAAAGACACGAATAAAGGACAGATAAAGACACGAATAAAGGACAGATAAAGACACGAATAAAGGACAGATAAAGACACGAAAAAAGGACAGATAAAGACACGGATAAAGGACTATAAAGACACGATAAAGGACAGATAAAGACACGAATAAAGGACAGATAAAGACACGAATAAAGGACAGATAAAGACACGAATAAAGGACAGATAAAGACATGGATGGATAGATAGATACATGGATAATAGCGACACGAATAAAGGACAGATAAAGACATGGATGGATAGATAGATACATGGATAATAGCGACACGAATAAAGGACAGATAAGACACGGATAACGGATAAAGACACGGATAACGGATAGATAAAGACATGGATGGATAGATAGATACATGGATAATAGCGACACGAATAAAGGACAGATAAAGACACGGATAACGGATAGATAAAGACATGGATGGATAGATAGGTAGACAGACAGATATATAGATAGATACATGGATGGATAGACAGATGGATGGATGGATAGATAGACCGACCGACAGACACAGAAAAATGGTGATAACGCTTTTTACTCCTCTCTCTCTGTCTCTCTCCCCTCTCTCTCTGTCTGTCTGTCTCTCTGTCTCTGTCTCTCTCTCTCTGTTTTTTTAACACAAAAAGAATAGCATCAAAAGGTGTGTGTTAGTTGGCCTATGTTTTTTCTTAACACAAAAAGAATAGCATGAAAAGGTGTGTTAGTTGGCCTATGTTTTTTTTTAACACAAAAAGAATAGCATCAAAAGGTGTGTTAGTTGGCCTGTTTTTTTTTTAAACAAAAAAATAATAGCATCAAAAGGTGTGTTAGTTGGCCTGTTTTTTTTTTAAACAAAAAAATAGCATCAAAAGGTGTGTTAGTTGGCCTTGTTTTTTTTTTAACACAAAAAGAATAGCATCAAAAGGTGTGTTAGTTGGCCTATGTTTTTTTTTTAACACAAAAAGATAGCATCAAAAGGTGTGTTAGTTGGCCTATGTTTTTTTTAACACAAAAAGATAGCATCAAAAGGTGTTAGTTGGCCTATGTTTATTTTTTAACACAAAAGAATAGCATGAAGTGTGTTAGTTGCCTATGTTTATTTTTTAACACAAAAAGATTAGCATCAAAAGGTGTTAGTTGGCCTATGTTTATTTTTTAACACAAAAAGAATAGCATGAAAAGGTGTTAGTGCTATGTTTATTTTTTAACACAAAAGATTAGCATCAAGGTGTGTGCCTATGTTTATTTTTTAACACAAAAGAATGCATCAAAGTGTGTAGTTGCCTATGTTTATTTTTTAACACAAAAGAATAGCATCAAAGTTTAGTTGGCCCATGTTTATTTTTAACACAAAAAGAATAGCATGAAAAGGTGTGTTAGTTGGCCTATGTTATTTTTAACACAAAAAGAATAGCATGAAAAGTGTTAGTTGCCTATGTGCTATACTATACCACCGAAAGAATAAAGTTGAGTATATGTCGTTTCGTTTGATTTGATTTGTCTCGTTCTACGTTGTATGTCTCTCTTTTTCTCTGTTTCACACTCACACACACACTCCACACACACACTCCACACACACACACACACACACACACACACACACACACACACACACACACACACACACTCACACACGACGCACGCACGCACACACACACACGCACGCATGCACGGGCACCACACACGCACACACACACACACACACACACACACACGTACACACAAACGTGCGCGCGCAAACACATACACACACGTGCGTGCACACACACACACACACATACATACACATGGACGCACATTCACACAAACGCACGCGCGTGTCCGCGCACACAACCACACACACACACACACACACACACACACATATATATATATATATCTACCTGATCTATCTGGGTATTACCAACAAGTCACTTGTGCAACTAGGGGCAAAAATACATTAGACTTGTGTTATGCAAATGTCCAAGATGCTTATCAGTCAGTCGCTACGGCGCCGCTTGGACGCTCTGACCACTATATCGTCCAGCTACTCCCCCGCTACAGACCTGTCGTCCGGAGGGAACCACCCAAGCGGCGCACCGTCAAGGTGTGGTCAACAGAAGCCTGCGAGGCCCTGCAAGGGGCATTGGACTGTACTGTTTGGGACATGTTTGTGCATAGTAGTGACAACCTTGATGAACTCGTAGATGTCACCACTGAATATATTAACTTTTGTGTTGACACTGCCATTCCAGAAAAGAAAGTGAAAGTGTATGCAAATTCAAAGCCATGGATAACAGGGGACATAGTTAAAGCATTAAAACATAAAAAAGAAGTCTTTGTGGAGGGGGACAAGGCAAAAAGCAGGGAAGCGCAAAAACAGCTTGATGGGGAAATTAAGAGAGGGAAGGAAGAGTACAAGAAAAAGGTGGAGAAGGACTTTGCTGGTAACAACATGAAGAAAGTTTGGAACAACATTAAACTGATGAGTGGGTATGCAAAGAGGGGACAAAGTGAGGCACAGCCAGATCCTGCCAACAACAAAGACAGAGCCAATGAACTCAACAAGTTTTATTGTAGATTTGATAGTAAAGATTTTTCTTCTCATCATGAAAACATCCGTGAGAGATTTTCAACAGGCAAGAAAGACAATGACAGTAGTTTAGAGACTGACGAGAAGGAGATGCGTCGTCTGTTAAAAGGTTGCAACCCTAGAAAGGCCTCTGGCCCGGACGGGGTTTCCCCCCAAAGTTTTAAAACAGTGTGCCAATCAGCTGGCATATATCTTTACAGTAATCTTTAACCTTAGTTTCAGACTAGAAAAGGTCCCTGAATGCTGGAAGGCTTCTGCCATCATTCCAGTACCAAAGAAGCCTAGGGTTACGCAGATGAACGACTTGCGGCCCGTAGCCTTGACATCTGCTATCACGAAGCTCTGTGAGAGAATAGTATTGAATAGGCTGTCTGTTCTTGTCTCTGATTTTGTTGACCCCTTACAATTTGCTTATAGAAGGAATAGAAGTGTTGAAGATGCTGTTTTGTATGTTTTAAATACTGTGTTTAGTCACCTGGACAAACCTGGCAACTCTATAAGGCTGGTGTTTTATGATTTTAGTAGTGCTTTTAATACCATCCAGCCACATCTCCTCGTTGATAAAATGTCTAAAATGAACATCCCTCAAAATTTTATATCTTGGATTTTTGATTATTTGACTTTTAGACCTCAATTTGTCAGACTGCCTATTGCATCTGCTTCATCTCATGTTCCCTTTGTTCTATCTGATGTGCTGTACACCAACACTGGTGCCCCCCAGGGAACTGTTCTTTCACCATTTTTGTTTACTCTGTATACTGCAGATGGAAGACAGAAGGATGAGTCATGCCCTTTAGTTAAATTTGCGGATGACACTAGTCAGGTTGGAATGATTTGTAAGAAAAATGATTTATTGTACAGAGAAGAGGTGAGAGACTTTGTGAACTGGTGTGAAGAAAACTATCTGGAACTGAATGCATCTAAAACTAAGGAAATTGTTATTGACTTTACCAGAGCCAAGACTGATGCCCGGAGCCTGTGCGCATCAAGGGTGAGGAAGTGGAGAGAGTGGATGCGCACAGGTACCTGGGCATCGTCTTTGACAACAAGCTCTCTTTTTCAGAAAACACAGATTCTATCATTAAGAAGGTACAACCAAGACTCTATTGCCTTAGAAAACTTAGATCTTTTAGAGTAAACTCTGAAATTCTTTCTTCATTTTACAGATCTGCCATCAGCAGCTTGCTATTCTTTGGGGTTGTGTGCTGGGGTGGGAATGTGTCAGAGAGAGACAGGGAAAGGCTGGAGAAGATCATCAAAAAAGCTGGAAATGTGACAGGACAAAGACATGAGACGCTGGACATGGCCTACCACAAACGACTGACTGACAAGACAGTTAACATACTGAATGACAAAACTCACCCACTTGTGGGCGAGTTTGACAAAAGACGGATTGACAGGAGTGGTAGGCTACGACAACCGACGACACGGACGAGATACAAAGATAGTTTCATACCCAAAGCCATATTATCTTTTAACAACGCTTATACTCGTAATTTTATTTGAAATATTTATGCTTAACCTGCACTCTATTTTTACTATTTTAATGTTTATTGTGATAATTGGCACTTGGTCTATGTGAGAGCAGCGCGCTGTGATATGCGAGAGTATGTGATATTATAATGTATGTGATGATAATAATTGTTTGTTTTTAATGCCTTTATAATTTATAATGTATAATTTTATGTCTAATTTGTAATGTGATTGACAATGTAATTTCCTTCGGGACAAATAAACTATCTTGTATCTTGTATATATATGATATATATATATATATATGATATATATATATATTGTAATTATATGTGTGTATACATATATACATATACTCATACATATATCTATAGATAGGTATCTATAGATAGGTATATATATATATATATATATATATATATATATATATATATATATATATATATATATATATATATGTAGATATATGAATTACTACTTTTCCTCTTTGAAAGAAGGAATAGAACGATAACCACAATTCCCGTATCGTAAGTCGGACGTTCAGTGCTATCACAGAAACAAAAGGAATGGACTGATTGTTGAGCACACAAGGGGATCAAATGAAACGTGATTGATAAGGGTCTCAGCACTTGACCTTAAGAACACCTATTATATCCAGGCCAACTAAATAAGATTCCAGGCCGTCTTGGCGCAGAGGTTGAGCTCTGGCTTTCCAATTTACCTGCACGAGTTTTGCACAGGAGCGCATTATGCCCGTGGAACTTTGTGTCTCCGTGTAGTGTCCAGTATACCCACCTGTGGCCCCCTTGGGGATGCCGGGGTCTCTTTCAGTATAAATAGTATCCCCACATTCTTGCAGTTCTGTGCAAAAAATTTCCTCTTTTCTGTCACTCTTTTTGTTTCTGCCTTGTTCCTTTGCTTTCTGTCATTTTCTGCCTTTCCCCGTGGGGATGCGGGGGGCTTATTCAGTATAAATAGTATCCCCACCTTCGGGAAATTCTGTGCTAGAAATTTCCTCTTTTTTTGTCACTCTCTTTGTTTCTGCCTTGTTCCTTTGCTTTGTCATGCCATCCTATCATTTTCTGCCTTGCTGGTCCATTCACCTGTATGTGTTTGATAAAGTCTTACATACTTTTTCTTAGGATTGATATTTGGGTACATGTATTAAGTGCATTTTTGGCTCTAGGGAATTGAAGATATGCGCAAGCAATATTAGGTAATTTAGGCCCGTTTTTATATGTTTTGGTGTCCTTAGTTTTGTTCAATTTGTATTCAGGTGTATTTCTTTAAATCCTCTGTGTGATGTATTAGACGGAGTTGTCAACGCTAGGGGCGTCTTCTTGGATTATGTGCGCGAATACATTGATATGTGTACTTAATTTTCTTTTCTACTTTCTCCCTTTTGAAGTTTTGTATGTTTTGAAGCGGTTATAGCCCTGATATGACTCTACGCAGTCGGCTGGGCTTTAAACAACAATAACAATAACAATAATTTAATTCATATTCATGTATGTTTTTAAAATCCTCTCTGCAATAAATTGGACGGAGTGGTCAACGCCAGGGGTATCTCCTTGAATTATATGCGCGAATGCATTGATATGTGTACTTAATTTTCTTTTCCTCTTACTTTCTGTTGAAATATTGTATATTTTTAAACGGTTTATAGCCCTGATATGGCTCTACGCAGTCGGCTGGGCTATAATGGCAGTAGTCATGTTGAGTGTCTTCAACGTTCGGAAAGAGAAAGCAGCGAGGGAGAGATGGACATCGCCTTCAAAATGCTGGCCTGTGGGAAAAGTTGAAGTCTCTACCACCTCACTCACTCCTATGCGACTTGAGGTTTATGGGACAACCTTTTAGTTAAGATTCTCCTATGAAGTTTTCTTTACAAAGACAAGCCGATTTTGTCCATCCTTAGCTATGAATAGCCCCCACCCCCAACCTCAGGGGAATGCCAGAGGCTCTTTCAGTATTAAAAAAAAAGTACCCCTACCTTCTGGAATATCTTCGCCAGAAATTTCCTCTTTTCTGTCATTCTCTTTGTTTCTGCCTTGTTGCCTTGCTTTCTGTCATTCTACTTATTTTCTGCCTTAATGGTCCATTCACCTGTATTTTTTCGATAAAGTCTTACGTACGTTTTCTTCAGATTGATAATTGGGTACATGCATTGGGTGCATTTTTGGCTCTGGGGAGGCGAGATGTGCGGAGGCAGTTTTAGGTGGTTTATGCCTGTTTTATATATGTTTGGTGTCCTTATGTATGTTTATATTTGTATTCAGATGTGTTTTTTAAATCTCCCCTGTGCGATAAGTCGGACGGAATGGTCCTAGGCCGGGGGCATGTCCTTAGATTATGTGCGCGAATGCATTAATTTTCTTTTCTTTTTCTTTTTGTCCTGTTGAAGTTTTGTGCGTTTTGAAGCGGTTATAGCCCTGATATGGCTCTGCGCAATCGGCTGGGCTTTAAACAACAATAACAATAACCTTCTGGAAATTCTTGGCTAGAAATTCCCTGTTTTCTGTCACCCTTTTTGTTTCTGCCTTGCTCCTTTGCTTTTCATCATTTCTTCCCATCATTTTTCTGTCCTGCGGGTCCATTCACTTGTATGTGTTCGATACAGTCTTACATGCTTAGGATCGATAATTTGGTACATGTATTATGTGCATGTTTGACTCTTAAGGTATTGTGATGTGCAGAGGCAATTTAGGCCCGTTTTTATGTTTTAGTGTCCTTAATTATGTTTACGTTTGTATTCAGGTTTGTTTTCTAAATCCTCTGATGATAGGCTGGACAGAACGATCAACACCAGGGGCATGTCCTTACATTACGTGCGCGGAGGCATTAATATGTGTACTTGATTTTTTTTGGGGGGTGATTTGCTTCCTTCTTTGAGATATGGTATACTTTTTAAGCGGGTTATAGTCCTGATATGGCTGTGTGCAGTCGGCTGGGCTTTAAACAGCAATAACAATAAGAGGTAATGTGTGTGCTTTGATACTGATATAGCCATGATATGGCTCTGTGTAGTCGATTGAGCTTTAACAACAATAGTATTTTTTTCTTTATTTATTTTATTCAATGTTTTTACAATAACGATAGTAACTTTTTTCTTCAATTATTTCATTCATTCTTTTAACAATAAATTGACGCAGCATAAACATACATCTGAGGCAGCCGAGATGTGGTTTGTAAGAAGAATGTTGAGAGTTCCATGGACAGCAAAGAAAACAAACGAGACCGTCTTGATGGAGGCAGACACAAGAAGATCATTGATAAGGAAGATTAGCAAAATACAGGCAACATTTATAGGCCATTTTATGAGGAAAGGGGAATTGGAGCACCTGGTCACAAAAGGAAAGAGAGCACCAGGTAGACCCAGGGAGAAGATATTGGACGGACTTGCAGAGTGGCTGAAGACAAAAGGGTGGAAGAGGTGCATCAGGTAACAAGGGATAGAAACAGAAGGCAATAATCGCCAATGTCGTGTGGCAAGGAACCTGATGATGATGATGAAATATACATCTTATTTATCATAATGAAATATATACAAGTCACACATTCAACACAATCCTGTTTCATCATAAATCCATGTGTAAATCTTCATCACACACAAGACGCTTGCTGTCTGCAGTTTCTCCTCTTTAAAGAAAGGGAAAATTGCGTCCCCATAACATGACACGTTTTTATGGGTCAACTATGACATGGTAACCATGGACATACATGCAAAACGGATCTCATCGGCTTAGAAAAAGATACAAGAATGTAAAAGCAGATGTACAGGGAGAAGAATAAGGCCGAAACATAGCAAAACACATATTTCAAATATAGATGAAATAAAGATAATAATAATAGTGATAATAAACAATAATAATAGTGATAATAAACAATAATATAGTGATAATAAACAATAATAATAGTGATAATAATAGTGATAATAAACAATAATAATAGTGATAATAAACAATAAAAATAGTGATATAATAGTGATAATAAACAATAATAATAGTGATAATAAACATAATAATAGTGATAATAAACAATAATAATAGTGATAATAAACAATAATAATAGTGATAATAAACAATAATAATAGGCTATCGTCGTTTCGCAGAGTGCTCTAGGACTGGTTACCAATCTACGTTTATTTGTTATCAGTTCTTTTTTGGGATCATGGGACTTCTTCCTTTCCGTTGTGTTCGCCTTTTTTGCGGAGGTCAAAAGGTTAAGTTTTTGCATTCGGTGGATAGGGCGCTGGAGTCAAAGGGTTAATCTTGTCTATGGGCATCTATTACTGTGCTGACTATTAGACCGGCCTTTCTACAACAGGCAGGTCAGTGACCGGCTAGTCGGCATTTTGACCAGAAGCGGAGATAAGGTTCAGAAGTACAGTCCGTGTTTATGAAACCAAGTGTGTAGTGTGTCTGCCTGTACAACAGTCAGAGTACCCAACTGACGGATCCAGTTTCATAGTGTGGGGTTCAAAACTCTCTTGTCACCTTACTGTTTGTTGAGTGTCGGGTGCTGGTTCCACACTAGAAATGCAGAGTCGGCTAAAGACAGCGTGTGTGTGTTTGGTGTTTCTCTTCTTCAGTTTTGTGTTTGGTGGGTATATTGTTTTATTGCTGTCTGTCTGTTTGTCTGTCTGTCTGTCTGTCTGTCTGTCTGTCTGTTTGTCTGTCTGTCTGTTGTCTGTCTGTCTGTCTGTCTAAAAATTTCCTCTTTTTTGCCACTCTCTTTTTTTCTTCCTATCATTATCTGCCTTGCTGGTCCATTCACCTGTATGTGTTTAAGTCTTACGTATTTTTTCTTAGGATTGATGATTGGGCACATGTATGAAGTGTATTTTTGGCTCTAGGGAGGTGATATGTGCAGAAGCAATTTTAGGTAATTTACACCTGTTTTTATATGTTTTGGTGTCCTTAGGTATGCTTACGTTTGTATTCAGGTGTGTTTTTCAAATCCCTTGTGCGATGAACTCGATGGAATGGTCAACGCCAGGGGCATCTCCTTAGATTATGTGCGCGAATGCATTGATATGCGTACATAAATTTCTTTTCTTCCCCCCGTTGAAGTTTTTGTATGTTTCGAGGCGAGTATAGCTCTGATATGGCTCTATGCAGTCGGCTGGACTTTAAACAACAATAACAATAACTGTCTGGTGCCAGTTCATTTTTGGTTTTCCGTACCATCGCTTTTCCTCCTGGGTTCCTGTTCGAGCACTTGATTGGCAGGTCTGGAAGACGGCAGTCTGAAGGCATGGCCCAGCCAACACAGTCGATGATGATGTTGGTAACTGGGATGTGTTTGTTTCTTGACCTTACTTCTTCGTTTGTCACAAAGTCTGTCAATCTGATGCCACAGACCGTCCAGTAGACACTTAAGATCAAAGGAGTCAAGATTTTTCGCCTGGCATGTCTTCAGGTATCACGTATCACAGCTATACAGTAGAGATGATAGAATGCTAGAGTTGTACAACCACAACATTAGTTTGAGGGAGATTCGTTTTTCGTTCCAGATTTTTGACCAGCTGTCAAATGTTACGTTAATCTGACAGAAATTGGTTTATGATGAAGGAGAGTGTGTGTGTGTGAGAGAGAGAGAGAGAGAGAGAGAGAGAGAGAGAGAGAGAAAGTGTGTGTTTGTGTGTGTGTGTGAGAGAGAGAGTGTATGTGTGTGTGTGTGAGATAGAGAGAGAGAGAGTGGTGTGTGTGTGTGTGAGATAGAGAGAGAGAGTGTGTGTGTGTGTGTGTGTGTGTGTGTGGTGTGTGTGTGTGTGTGTGTGTGTGTGCGCGTGCGTGTGTGCGTGTGTGTATGAGAGAGACAGAAAGTGAACTTTGAGTTTTGGGGTGTTTGTTTGAGTTTTTAAAAATACTGTGATGTGAGTGTGTGTGTGGCTGTTTAAAAGAAAAAGAGATACATGTGCTTTGTACTCTTAACATTTATCGCTGTATAAATGTTGTTGTTGCTCTTATATGATGTGCATTGTTTGCCAGAGAGCGGAGTGCAATCATGTCGCCATGGTGAATGGAAAGAGTTTGAAGGGAACTGTTACCTGTTTAAACATGAACTGTTCACCTTCTTTGAAGCCAAGGTAAGTGTATCATGGATATAGCCTTTCCCCTTCTCTTCCGAGGACTCTTTCAGTATAAATAGTAGTCTAGAAATTTCCTCTTTTCACTCCTAACCATGGGGATGCCAAGGACTCTTTCAGTATAAATAGTATCCCACCTTCTGGAAATTGTAGTCTAGAAATTTCCTCTTTCCACTCCTAACCGTGGGGATGCCGGGGTCTCTTTCAGTATAAATACTATCCCCACCTTCTGGAAATTGTAGTCTAGAAATTTCCTCTTTTCGCTCCCAACCGTGGGAATGCCGGGGTCTCTTTCAGTATAAATACTATCCCCACCTTCTGGAAATTGTAGTCTAGAAATTTCCTCTTTTCGCTCCCAACCGTGGGGATGCCGGGGTCTCTTTCAGTATAAATACTATCCCCACATTCTGGAAATACTGTGCTAGAGATTTCCTCTTTTCTGTCATTCTCTTTGTTTCTGCCTTGTTCCTTTGCATTCTGTCATTTCTTTCTATCGTTTTCTGCGATGCTGGTCCATTCACCTGTATGTGTTCTGTAAAACCTTGGACACTTTCTCTTAGGATTGATAATCAGGTACATATATGAAGTGCATTTTTGACTCTTAGGAAATGTGCTGTGCAGTGGCAATTTAGACCCGTTTTTATATGTATGTTTGAGAGTCCTTTTGTTGTGTTTTAAGATTAGGAAAAGACAAGCAACATTTATAGGCCATTTTATGAGGAAAGGGGAATTACAGCACCTGGTCACAACAGCAGAGCTGGAGGGAAAGAGAACACCAGGTAGACCCAAGGAGAAAAGATTGGACGGACTTGCAGGGTGGCTGAGGACAGAGAGGGTGGAAGATGTGCTTGCGGCGACAAGAGATAGATGCATATGGCGGGCCATGATCGCCAACGCCATGCGGCAAGGGCAGTTGATGATGATAATGGTTATGTTTACATTTGTATTGTTTTTAAATCCCCTGGTGATAGATTGGACAGAATGGTCAGCGTCAGGAGTATATCCTTAGATTATGTGCGCGGATGCATGGATACAGTATATGTACTTTATTTTCTTTTCGAGGTTTCTTCTAATAATCTACTGTGCAGTGCGTTGCATTATTTCAGATGGTTGTAGCCCTGATGTGGCCGTACACAGCCGACAACCCCACCCCACCCCCCCCCCCGTGGGGATGCCGGGGGCTCTTTCAGTATAGCCTCCCCACCTTCTGGAATTTCTGTGCTAGAAATTTCTTCTTTTCTGTCACTGTCTTTGTTTCTGCCTTGTTCTTTGGCTTTCTGTCATTCCTACCATTTTCTGCCTTAACCCTTTGACTCCCGTACCCTGTCCCCCCTGGGTTGACATTTTTGACGTGGTGTTAGCCCTGATATGGCTGTAGTAGTCGGCTGGGCTATAAGCAATATAAATTCTCTATCTCTCTGTCTCTCTCACTCCCTCACTCACTCCCTCTCTCTCCCTCCTCCCTTCCTCTCTCCCTCCCTCCCTCCCTCTCTCTCTCTCTCCTTCTCTCTCTCTCTTTTCTTAATGATGGGAGTTCGAGCCCAAGAGCTCACTGTCAGTAGTGTTGTGTTGATCAAATGGCTATGTGTGTTTGTGTGTGTTTGTGTGTGTGTGTGTGTGTGTTCGTTCGTTCTTTGATTTAACGTCTTTTCACTATAAGTGATATTAGATGGTGTGTGTGTGTGTGTGTGTGTTTGTCAGGTGACATGTGATGTATTGAACAGCCATCTGGCAGTCATCAACGGTGAGGATGCAAACACGTTCATCTCCAACATGACTCGAAACTTAGGGGGTAGGTTGTCCTAGTTGTGTGGACAGAGATCGTCTGTCATGTGAGAGAATGAGTGGATGTTTGTGAGAGAGAAAGTTCGTGTGTGTGTGAAAAAGTTTGTGTGTGTGTTGGAAAGTTTTGTGTAGGAGAAAGTTTTGTGTGTGGTGTGTGAGAGAAAGTGTGTGCCTGCGTGTGTGTGTGTGGGGGAGAGAGAGAGAGAGGGTGTGTGTGAGAGAGAATGTGTGTGTATGTGAGAGAGAGAGAGAGTTTGTATGTGAGGGTGTGTGTGAGAGAGAATGTGTGTATGTGAGAGAGAGAGAGAGAAAGTTTTTGTGTGTTTGAAAGACAGAATTATGTGTGAGAATGTTTCTGTGAGAGAAAGTTTCTCTGTGTGTGAGAGAGAGTGAAAGTTTGTGAGTGAGAAAGTTCCTGAGAGAAAGAGAGAGAGTTCCTGTGTGTGAGAGAGAAAGTTTGTGTGTGTGAGAGAGAGAGAAAGTTTGTGTGTGTGTGAGAGAGAGTTCTTGTATGTGAGAGACAGAAAGTTTCTGTGTGAGAGAAAGTTTCTGTGAGAGAGAGAGAACGTTTCTGTGAGAAAGAGAGTTTGTGTGTGTGAGAGAGAGAGAGAAAGTCTGTTAGAGTGAAAGTTTTATGAGAGAAAGCTTGCGTGAGAGAGAGAGGGAGAAAGTTTGTGTGCGTGTTTTTAAAGTTTGTGAGAGAAAGTTCTGTATGGGAGAGAGAAAGTACTGCATTTTCTAATAAGCTTTTGTTCATGATTCTCTCTTCTTTTAAATCGAAGTTTCATGCATATATTTGTCGTCTTTCGTTTACCCTTGACACACGCCAGTCAGGGGAGAGAATTTGTGTCCAGTCTTGTGTTGTCTTGGTATGTCGTATGCCCGTTCTTATTCATTTTTATGTGTGTCTGGTTCCTATTTCCTTAAACGGTGGCAGTCGCTTTAAGATTTCTTATTATTTAATGACTGCCTTCTATTTGTATTGTTTCAGTACTACCTCGGTTTTTGTTTTGCTCTCTCTCTCTCTTTCTCTGTCTCTCTGTCTCTGTCTCTGTCTCTCTCTCTCTGTCTGTCTGTCTCTCTCTCTCTCTCTTTCTCTGTCTGTCTCTCTCTCTCTCTCTCTTTCTCTGTCTCTGTCTCTATGTCTCTCTCTCTCTCTCTGTCTCTGTCTGTCTGTCTCTCTCTCTGTCTCTGTCTCTGTCTGTCTCTCTCTCTGTCTCTCTCTCTCTGTCTCTCTCTGTCTCTCTCTCTCTCTGTCTCTCTCTCTCTCTCTCTCTGTCTCTCTCTCTCTCTCTCTCTCTCTCTCTCTCTCTGTGTCTCTCTCATCCCATCCGTCCGTTTTGCATTAATGTGTATTTAATTTTCTTTTGTTGTTGTTGCTTGTTTTCCCTGTGAATTATTGTGTATGTTTTGAAACAGATGTAGCCCTGATACGGCTCTGTGCAGTCGGCTGGGCTTTAAACAACAATAACCATATGCATGACTCTCTCTCTCTCTCTCTCTCGCTCTCTCTCTCTCTCTCGCGTGCGCGCGCTCTCTCTCTCTCTCTCTCTGTTAATCGTATCACGTCGGTTTGTGTGTGTGTGGTGTGTGTGTGTGTGTGTGTGTGTGTGTGTGTGTGTGTGTGTGTGTGTGTGTGTGTGTGTTGTGTGTGTGCTTTTGTTTATGCTCGACAAAGGCCAGTGGGCCGAAAACTTGTCTCGTCTCGTCTCGTCTTGTCTCGACTTGACTTGACTTGACTTGACTAGACTATTGGCTTGACTTGACTTGACTATTGGCTTGACTTGACTTGACTGTTGGCTTGACTTGACTAGACTATTGACTTGACTTGACTATTGGCTTGGCTTGACTTGACTATTGGCTTGACTTGACTATTGACTTGACTATTGGCTTGACTTGACTAGACTATTGGCTTGACTTGACTATTGGCTTGGCTTGACTAGACTATTGGCTTGACTTGACTATTGGCTTGACTTGACTTGACTATTGGCTTGACTTGACTTGACTAGACCATTGACTTGACTATAGGCTTGACTTGACTTGACTTGACTAGGCTAGACTATTGGCTTGACTTGACTTGACTATTGGCTTGACTTGACTATTGGCTTGACTTGACTTGACTATTGGCTTGACTTGATTTGACTAGACTATTGACTTGACTTGACTTGACTAGACCATTGACTTGACTATAGACTTGACTTGACTAGACTATTGGCTTGACTTGACTTGACTAGACCATTGGCTTGACTATTGGCTTGACTAGACTATTGGCTTGACTTGTCTTGACTTGACTATTGGCTTGACTAGACTTGACTTGACTATTGGCTTGACTTGACTAGACTATTGGCTTGACTTGACTAGACCATTGACTTGACTTGACTTGACTAGACCCTTGACTTGACTTGACTAGACCATTGACTTGACTTGACTAGACTATTGACTTGACTTGACTAGACTATTGACTTGACTAGACTATTGGCTTGACTTGACTAGACTTGACTTGACTTGACTATTGATTGACTAGACTATTGACTTGACTTGACTAGACCATTGACTTGACTAGGCTATTGACTTGACTTGACTAGACCATTGACTTGACTAGACTATTGACTTGACTTGACTAGACTATTGACTTGACTTGACTATTGACTTGACTTGACTAGACTATTGACTTGACTTGGCTTGACTTGACTTGACTAGACCATTGACTTGACTAGGCTATTGACGACTTGACTAGACCATTGACTTGACTAGACTATTGACTTGATTGACTATTGACTTGACTAGACTATTGACTTGACTTGGCTTGACTATTGACTTGACTTGACTGTTGACTTGACTAGGCTATTGAGTTGACTTGACTAGACTATTGACTTGACTTGACTATTGGCATGACTTGTCTTGACTTGACTATTGACTTGACTTGACTGTTGACTTGACTAGACTATTGGCTTGACTTGACTAGACTATTGGCTTGACTTGACTAGACTATTGGCTTGACTTGACTAGACTATTGGCTTGACTTGACTAGACTATTGGCTTGACTTGACTATTGGCTGGACTTGACTTGACTATTGACTTGACTTGACTTGACTAGACTATTGGCTTGGCTTGACTAGACTATTGACTTGGCTTGACTTGACTATTGACTTGGCTTGACTTGACTTGACTAGACTATTGGCTTGGCTTGACTTGACTTGACTTGACTCGTCTTGTCTTGAGCTGCTATATCAAATAGGCGTTCTGATTCTATTTTATTATATTTCTGGTTCCTGTTCCTGTTCCTGCTTGAACGCTGGCGGTCACTTTGACTCGGATTTTCTTATTGCTGTATCAGGCTACATCTGACAGATGTAAACGATGACGATGATGATGATGATGATGGTGATGGTGGTGATAATGGTGATGATGATGATGGTGGTGGTGGTGATGATGATGGTGTGATAATAGTGATGATGTCTGTGGTGATGATGATGGTGCTGATAATGGTGATGATGGTGGTGATGATGATGGTGACCACGACGACAGTGATGATGTTGTTGACGATGACGATATTGATGATGATTGTGGTGATGTTGATGATAATGACAATGTTGATAATGACAACGATGAAGATGACGGTGATGATTGTGATGTTGATGACGTTGATGACGATGTTGATGATGACGATGACGACGACGATGATGTCCAGGCTCTTACACCTGGATAGGACTGGAGGACCTGGAAACAGAAGGACACTTCGTGTGGTACCCTATCAACGAAATGGCCGAGTACACAAGCTGGCTCCCCTCAGACCCCAACGACTTCAACCACAACGAGGATTGTGTCACCACGCGCCCTGACGGAAAATGGCAGGACTGGGACTGCGAGACCAAACACTCCTTCGTCTGTCAGGCTCCGTAAGTTTGGGTTGCGCTCGACCTTGGCGATGTGCCCTGCTCACCCCTTGGGGGGTAGCCTAAAGTTTATGTCGTAAGTTTATTATGCCCCATAAAGTCAAACGAATGAAACAAATACCGTTCGGCTTCCCACACAATGGGAACAGAAACGGTCCAAAACGGAACAAGCAAGCTTGAGGATACGAATGAGACATCATATCCAGCTGATTTGAAATAGATACAGTATAGATTTTGTTTTGATGTAGGCTCTTTATGATTTTTGTCTAAAACTTGATGAACTTTAAGGCTTTCGCACGGAAACTGCAAGCGCAAACAAAGTTTAAACCATTCTCAACAATCTGTCTTTCAATCATCATTATCATGTGCCCTGCCGCACGGCGTTGGTGATCATGCGCCCCCCCCCCCTCCCCGTACGAACCTATCTTTTGTCGCTGGGAGCACACCTCCCACCCTCGCTGTCTTGATACACTCCGTCCAATATTTTTCTCCCTTGGTCTGCCTGGTGCTCTTTTTCCCTCCAGCTTTCCTGTTGTGACTAGATGCTCAGATTTCTCTTGCCTCATACAATGTCCTTTAAATGTTGCTTGTCTTTTCCTAATCTTTTTCATTTTCATCTTAGCCAAATTAAGATCGGCCGAACGAAAAGAATTAATTTCAGTGCAAACAGAAAATTCAGAATTTGTACTTCTCGAGGTCACTGTGACATAGACGAAGCTTCAGATAAAAATGATACTTGAGGTGAAAAGAGGAGATGGGTTAGCTGCCACAACGGTGACAACAGAACTGAAGTCTTGTTAGAGGATCATGTAACAGTGCTGTTTACACACCTTCCTTAAAAAGTGCCGATTTTAGGCATTTTTCTCGAGTAATTGGCCATGATGAAGAAGATTAGGAAAAGACAAACAAATCTATATAACATTCTATGAGGCATCTTAATTTCTAAGTTCCTTTAGAAAATGTGAAAGACTTTAAATATCTTGGTTCTGTAAAAACCGATGATGGAACCTGCTGTAAAGACATCGAAATAAGAATTGGAATGGCAAAGCAAAAATGGTCCATCTCAATAATATCTGGAAAGACAGAGACATACCAAATGGCCTGAAGATTAAACTTTTAAAATGTTTGATCTGGTCAGTCATGGTTAATGGCTGCGAAGCTTGGACTCTCAGAAAAGCTGACTGCAAAAGAATTGAGACAGAAGAGATGTGGTTTTATTGTGATTTTATCGGGGACTGCTACGTGTCAAATAGACACATAGAAGATTTAATGACAGTGTCCTGGAAGAACTTGATACCACCAGAAAACTACTAGCAGACATAACAAGAGAAGACTAAAATATATTGGCCATGTGTCACACTACAAGAACATGACAACCATTTTTTCAAGGAAAAACTGGCAAACAGAAACAAAGGCAGACCTCCAGTCTCATACATCGAGAACATAACCAACGTCAGTGGCCTAAATATTCGAGAAATTGTCCACAAAAGTCAAGACAGACCGGCCTGGAGGGAGGTGGTGTCAAAGAGTGCAGCGGGCAGTACCGAACCCGGTGATACCGACAGGTGAACAGGTAAGAATTGGCTGGGCTATATGTGACCTCCCACCACGAAATCAGTCTTAACTCGCAGTCAGTCGAACAGCACTAGGAGCTGAAAAGGTGACTGAGGGTCTGTCTGGGGTGTTTTGATTTTTCTCAAAATTGATTTCTGTAAACTATAATCTATCCCCACACAAAAAATATTTTCTTGAAAAAATATTATTAATCAATTTAAATCGATATTTAAATGCACTGATCACAGCAAAAAGAACGCAATTTCCCACCAAAAGTACCTACTTTTGTCTCATATATTATGAACCGTAACCTGTATAGTACCTGCACATGTAATATACTGATGGAAAGCTCTTTGGTGCACCTTTCAGATAATGACAGCGAAAATTAGAAACAAACTGGGTCAAAGCCACCAAATGAAGAAATTTAAGGAAAATGTGTAGGAGAGCACACAAAAACTTTAGAGGCCGTTTTCTCAAAATGGTCGTCATACAACTTAATGACTTTAAACATACATAACTTCTACAGGTTTTTTTAGTACAAGCTTTATTCAAGTACCAAAATGATCAGCAGAATGTACATTTTCCAGTAATATGTATATCTCAAAATGCCCAAAATGCTAGTTAAGACTGATTTCGTGGTGGGAGGTCACATACACAAAATGGACTTGAGAATCGGCTGGTACACACACTCACACAGGTTTTCGCTCAACATGAGAAATTTTACACTCAACACGACAGGGGTTTTACATTCAACATGGCAGGGATTTTACACTCAACACGACAGGGGTTTTACATTCAACATGGCAGGGATTTTACACTCAACACGACAGGGGTTTTACATTCAACATGGCAGAGATTTTACACTCAACACGACAGGGGTTTTACATTCAACATGGCAGAGATTTTACACTCAACACGACAGGGGTTTTACATTCAATACGACAGGGGTTTTACATTCAACATGGCAGGGATTTTACACTCAACACGACAGGGGTTTTACATTCAACATGGCAGGGATTTTACACTCAACACGACAGGGGTTTTACATTCAACATGGCAGGGATTTTACACCCACATGACAGGAAGTTTACACCACATGACAGAAGTTTTACATTAATGTAACAATATTTTACACTCAACATGACATTGATTTTATGCGTATTTTTTCCTTAACAGGGTCAGTGACGAGGAAGTTATTGGATGACTTGGAGATGTGAGAGAAACGCTGTTCCTCTTCAGAGTGGACACTGAATGGTGTCTGTGTGTCCCGGTTGTAACGTGCTGGCACAAATCACAACGAAAAAAACCCAACTGACTTGTAAAAGACAACCGTCATTTTGCTTGTTTTGTTGGAGAGAGGGAGATTGGTTGACTGACGGCGTTTGAATGATTGATTGATTGATTGATTGATTGATTGATGATTGATTGATTGATTGATCTTTATTTTTCGTTTGATTGTTTGATTAATCGATTTCTATTTTTCAACAATAACATAGTGACACAAGACAAATCTGTTAGAGAGTATTGTGTAATTATAAATGTTAAAATAAATGTTAAAAAACAACAGTGACGCAATACAAATCTATTAGAGAGTAGTGTGTAATTATAAATGCTAAATTTCAAAAAAACGACAGTGACACAATAAAATCTGTTAGAGAGTATTGTTGAATTATAAATGTTAAAATAAATGTTAAAAAACAGCAGTGACGCAATACAAATCTATTAGTAGTGTGTAATCATATATGCTAAATTTCAAAAAACGACAGTGACACAATACAAATCTGTTAGAGAGTATTGTGTAATTATAAATGTTAAAATAAATGTTAAAAAACAACAGTGACGCAATACAAATCTATTAGAGAGTAGTGTGTAATTATATATGCTTAATTTCAAAAAAACGACAGTGACACGATACAAATCTGTTAGAGAGTATTGTGTTATTAATTATAAATGTTAAAATACATTTTTAACAAAACGACAGTGACGCAGTAAAATCTGTTAGAGAATATTGTGTAATTCTAAATATTAAAATGAATTTTCAAAAACGTAAAAAAGGAAACATATCTGTCTTCCAGATGTAGTCTTTAAAAACTCTGTCTTCAGGCTGCACTCATTAAAGTCTCTTCAAGACGATCTGTCGTTTATCTTTAAGATGTGTCTTTACTGTCGGCCTTGAGGATGGCTTGCAACATCTTCTGCTCCTTGTCCCGCTGCCGGCGTTCCTGAATCATGTTCATGGTGTACAGAAAGGGGTTAAGGGCAGAGTTCAAGGGCAGCACGAAGATGGCCATGGCCACGTTGACCTCGCTAGGCACGGGCACCCCCTGAGAGGCCAGCAGGCCCAGCAGTCCGATAGGGAACCAGCAACAGAAGTCCGACACGACGATCACCAGCAGACGGCGAGCGATGACCAGGTCCTGGGACTTTCTGGACGTGTCTGACGAGGACATGCTGTTCCTGGCGATGGACACGTACAGGCAGATCTGGCCCACGGCGATCATCAGGAATATAACCAAGTTGACCAGGATCAGAATCCCGAAGGCGTAATCGTGACCGGGGAAATCGCTCTGTGTTATAGGCAGCGGGATACAGATCCCCGTCTGGCTGTAGAACTCCCAGCTGGCAGTGGACGGAAGGAGGGGGACACCAGCCAGCACCAGACCCACAGCCCATACCAGGAAGCAGGTGAGGATGGCGGAACGCTGGCCGAAGTGGAGTTGGCTGAAGGGGAATCGGATAACCAGCAGTCTGTCCAGAGTGATGAGACACACGATGAAAGCGGACACCTCGCTGGACAACAGGGACAGGAAGCCGGCCATCTGACAGGCGGGGCTATGTTTCCAGGACACGTCCTCCCACAGGTAACTACCTCTGTACAGTCTGTCAGCCACGCCAATCACCAGCAGATACACCCCCATCAGAAAGTCGGAAACACTCAGGTGCACCACAAACACGCCGTAACCCGTCTTGGAGCCGACCTTCAGGGAGAAGACCCGAGCACAGAAACAGCCAAAGTTGCCGGTCATGGCTAGAAAGGCCAGAATGGACAGGGAGACCCGGTAGATGTCAGATCTCAGCAGAGCGTCACAGGACGACACTTCATCAAAGGGAGCATGGCAGTTCCGGACTAGGAAACCAACAGGTAAAGTGACGGGGCAACACAGACGGTAATTGTCGGCATACACGTACTGTAGACGACCGAGTCCTGTGAACAAGCTTCTGGGGAACTCGGTGACTGGACATCCACGTACATCCAGCACACGGAGAGTGGACAGTGTGGAAAAACCCTTTCCCAGTAACTTCAACAGCCCGCTGTCCGACAAGTTGAGGGTCTGCAGAGAGGCAAAGAGAAACGACCTTTCCACATTCAGCACTTTGAGGTTCACACGAGATAAATCCAAGCTACGTAACCGTGGCACGGACAGACCCACCATCGACGTTTGTGCCGAAAGATCTAACACCGGATTTCCCGCCAGAACCAAGACACGCAAGTTCAACAGATTATCGAAGGACGCCGCGCCGACGACAGTGATCTCGTTGTCACTCAGGTCCAAGGTTCTGAGATTTGGCAGGGTCAGATTGTAGACGTGTTTAACGGCACATCGGGCCAAGCTGAGGTAGATCAACATCACGTTGGTCTCCAAACCGTCAGGTTTCAGCCCGCTGTCGCCGGCATCCAGGTAACGGAGACTGGTAAATCGGTGGGGTCTGAAAAGAGTGAGGACATCGAACAGCCAGCCCGTTACACGTACACAGGTCTGGACACGGAAGATGACAGTATATCTCGTCGTCATGCTGAGGACATTGAGGCCAGCCATCACACAGGTAATCACCATGCACACACACGGGCTGAACCCCGCGACATCGGTAATGTCCCTCACACCTGTAGCGGTCACAACCACCTCATCCTCATGACCGGTGCAATCAGTGACACCGTTACACCGTAAATACACAGGTAAACAATACAGGCTCTCCGGACAACTGAAATGGGTCGGTGGACAGAGAAACGGGTCACCAATGTGGTGGGGGATGTTGGTGAAAGTGAAGTCTCCGTTACCGTCCAGATGAATGGCCACAGGTTGTCGAGGTCGGTGGATCTCTGTGTGCAGCTTTCTAGTATGAGCACCATAGTCACAGTCCTCTTCGTCTGACCCATCCAGACAGTGAACAGCTCTGTCACACCGCTTCCGCCCTGGTATGCACTGCAAGAGATTGTGACTGTCTATCAGAACAATTACACTTTGTGGACCTTCATGCTCTCATGGTGACCTGTTTAAATTCCCAGTCATCTTATTTTTCGGCACGCACACACACACACACACACACACACACACACACACACACACACACATACACACACACACACACACACACACACACACACACCACAACACAACACCAGTGTTTTTGCTGAGTTTATGGCCAAATGAGTGTGTGTGTTCGTTATTTCTTTTAACGTCTATTCACACATGTGCTTTTTAGACGAATGTGTGTGTGTGGGCAAAACTGTATAATGTGTGTGTGTGTGTGTTGTGCGTGCGTGTGTGGTGTGTGTGTGTGTGTGTGTGAGACACTACCTGACCGTTGAGACAAGCAAAATCCAAAGGTCCGCACGGTGGAAAGACACAGAACAGTTCGTCACTGTAGTCCTGACAGTCCTGGCGGTGATCGCACACCAGCGTGTAGTGCACCGTCTCCGTTCCCTCAGCACACCCAAACAACATGGCCGCCTCCCGGCACGTGCGGAGCGGTTCCGGTTTACCTTTTACCCGCAAGTCGCTGCACTCGTCATCAGGCAAACAAGCGACATGGTCATCTCGCGCCAGAAACGTGAGCGTCATGTGACCTTTCGGACACCGCACGAGATTTCGATTGGAAGCGCCTGGCGAGGGTTTCGAGATAGTGACGGTGTGTTTGCGTGTAACGGAATCGCCGGATGTGTTCTGGGGTCGGTTCTGCCGTTGGCACAGTGCTGAAGCGGACCCGTAGGTCTTCCAGCTTTTGCAGTGGTCTAGGTCCACGTAGTAGATGCCCGTCTTTCGGTACTGGTCTTTCTGCCGTGCTTTGAAGAAGGCACAGGCTGGGGGTAGTTTTCTGTTGATGTGACGACTGAAAAAGGCCACCGTTCCGTCCTCCCACTCCGGGATGTAGCGGTACCTGCGGGTGTTCCAAGAGACGATGTTATGTAAGCTTACACACGGGTCGCAATCCTACACTCACTCGTCTCGCCTGTCTCACCTGTCGGCGTCACCGGGTTTGGTGTTGGCCGCTGCACATTTAGACACCTCCATCTCCCTCCAGGCCGTCTGTCTTGACTTTTGTGGACAATTTCTTGAATATTTAGGCCACTGATGTTAATTGAAAAAAAAAAACCTAAGAAGTACCGTCGTGTATACCATGTGATGAGCCGTTTGAGCATCACACACCACCTTATTGATTGCTGGGACTTATACGATGTGACACATAAGCACTGCATGGCAGACTCCTTAAAGAACTTCTTCTCAGACATCCATCCTGATGAGTTTTGCAGTTTTTACAAGAGATAATAGATTTCACCTGATATAATTTTAGTCTGAGTATGTTTTTTCTTTAATTGCATTTTAGACTTGCAAGGTTAACGGTGACCTTGGTTAACTTGCCTTTTTATTTCATCTTAACCTGGTTGTCGTTTTTGACGTGGTGTTAGCCCTGATATGGTTCTAGTTTGGCTGGCTATAAACAATCTGAGCCTGAACAAACAATGCCAGAATAACTTTGCAGGTTTTGGCATGTCGTTCATCATCATCATCTCATTCATCAGGTGCCCTGCCGCATGGTGTTGGCTTGTGCCATTTGCCGTTATTTTGCAGAGGGGATTTCATGTTTTTTACTGATCACCATGACTTCAGTCTTCCTGCTGTTTAGTTCCAACCCCTTACCTTTGCTTTCTATTTCTAGTATATTCACAAGGTTTTGTAGGTCCCTTTCATTTTCTGCAGTTAGCACGGTGTCATCTGCGTATCGAATGTTGTTTATTATTTTCCCTCCAACCTTTAATCCAGGGTCTTCTTCTAGGTTTCTCATGATGTTTTCGCTGTAAAATGAAAACAGATCTGGTGACAAAACACAACCCTGTCTGATTCCTCTTTTGATGTTTTGGAAAGAGTTTATATTGTTTTCTATTCTCATTGCAGCTGTTTGTTCCCAGTACATATTTCTGATTATTCGTAGATCTTTTCCATCAACATTGAGTGTCTCCAGTTGGTTGATCAGTTCTTCATGTCTTACCCGATCGAAAGCCTTGGTATAGTCAACAAAGCATAAATACAAATCCTTATTCATCTCAATTGACCTGTCTATGATAGTTCTTATGATGTATATGGCATTAATAGTTCCTTTCCCTTCCGCAAATCCACACTGTTCTTCTATTTCTCTTTTGATTCTATTCCTTGTCCTCATCATGATTATTCTTAGCAGGATTTTTGTTACATGACTCATCAAACTGATTGTGCGATGGAGTTCGCATTGTATAGCCCCTGTCTTCTTTGGAAGTGCAATGAAAATTGATTTTGACATATATTTGGGGATTTTTCCAGTGTCGTAAATTTCATTTAGGAGGACATTTTTTCTATGCCAAATTCCTCCAGGGCTTCAATCATATCTGTAGTAATGTTGTCTGGTCCTGGGGCTTTTCTTGGTTTCATCTTTTTCAGTGCCGCTCTAACTTCATATTTCATTATGGGTGGTCCTGCAAAGTTCTTTTTTATAATGTGTTCTTCGTTTCTGTCATCCTCAAAAAGGTCTTTAATGTACTCTCCCCATCTGTCTAATATTTTGTCTTTTTCCATGATAAGCGTGCCATCTTTCGATTTTAAGCAACCAGTTATGTGCATGTATTTTTCCTGTAGACAATTTCTTCAATTCGTCTGTACATACCCTGAGGATCCGTTTTATGTCGGTCTTCTATTTCTTTGCATTTTGTGTTCAGCCAAGCTTCCTTAGCTTCATTGCACCTATTCCTGATTTCTTTATTTATCTTCCTGTATATCTCCTCGTTTCTCTTTGACCTCCCGCTTTCCGCCATCAAGCCCAAAATTTCATTAGTCATCCAGCTCTTTTTTGCTTTTCTCTTTGCCTTAGGGATTTCTTCACAAGCTTCATTTATCGAATTTCTCAACTTTGTCCATTGTTTCTCATTGTCACCAACGTCTTCCTGAGCACTGAATTTGTTTTGAAAATGTACATTAAATTTTTTACGTATCACTTCATCTGTCTTTAAGAGTCCAAGGTTTAATTTGATGTTGCTTTTGGTCTGTTTCCTTTTCCTTAATTTCAGCATAAACCTTCCCACTACAGGATTGTGGTCCCTGTTGCAGTCTGCGCCTGGTAGTGTTTTTGCTGACAGTAAAGAATTTCTAAATCTTTTGTTGATCAGGATGTAGTCAATCTGATTTTTGGTATTATCTCCTGGATTCATCCAAGTCCATTTTATTCTATTAGGCTGCTCAAACCAGGTGTTTCCTACTATGAACTCATTCATCTGTGCCCATTCTACAAGTTTCCCTCCCCTTTCATTTTGTGTACCAAGGCCATGAGGTCCAACTATATCCTCCACCCTATCCTGTCCCACTTTAGCATTAAAATCTCCCATTATGACTGTAACTTCTTGTGATTTACATTGGACCTTGGCCATCTCTAATACTTCGTAGAAGTTGTCAATGTCTTCCTGAGTACTTGCGGATGTTGGTGCATACACCTGGATCATGTTGATATCAAAAGGTTTGCCTCCCAATTTGACCAGCAAAACTCTGTCGGACACAGCCCAGTATCCCTTAACTGCTTTTGATTTGTCTTTGTCCATCATGATGCCTACTCCTCTTTCATGTGAATTACCACCAGAGTATATCACTGTGTATTCTCCTGATGTTATCATGCCTGCCCCCTTCCATCTCACTTCCCCTAGTCCTAAAATACTAATGTTAAGCCTTTCCATCTCCATTTTGTTGTTCATGCCACCATAAAACGTTACGTTCTTTCTGACTACCAAGATTGATAATTGGGTACATCATAAGTTTATTACACCTTCAGCTTTAAGGAGTTGTGAACTGTTTGGTCGCCTATTCACCTGTATGTGTTCTGTGAAGTCTCACATACTTTCTATCAGGATTGATGGTCCTTTCATCTGTATGTGTTCTGTGAAGTCTCACATACTTTCTATCAGGATTGATGGTCCTTTTATCTGTATGTGTTCTGTGAAGTCTCCAATACTTTCTATCAGGATTGATGGTCCTTTCATCTGTATGTGTTCTGTGAAGTCTCCCATACTTTCTATCAGGATTGATGGTCCTTTCATCTGTATGTGTTCTGTGAAGTCTCACATACTTTCTATCAGGATTGATGGTCCTTTCATCTGTATGTGTTCTGTGAAGTCTCACATACTTTCTATCAGGATTGATGGTCCTTTCATCTGTATGTGTTCTGTGAAGTCTCACATACTTTCTATCAGGATTGATGGTCCTTTCATCTGTATGTGTTCTGTGAAGTCTCACATACTTTCTATCAAGATTGATGGTCCTTTCATCTGTATGTGTTCTGTGAAGTCTCACATACTTTCTATCAGGATTGATGGTCCTTTCATCTGTATGTGTTCTGTGAAGTCTCCAATACTTTCTATCAGGATTGATGGTCCTTTCATCTGTATGTGTTCTGTGAAGTCTCCAATACTTTCTATCAGGATTGATGGTCCTTTCATCTGTATGTGTTCTGTGAAGTCTCCAATACTTTCTATCAGGATTGATGGTCCTTTCATCTGTATGTGTTCTGTGAAGTCTCACATACTTTCTGTCAGGATTGATGGTCCTTTTATCTGTATGTGTTCTGTGAAGTCTCCCATACTTTCTATCAGGATTGATGGTCCTTTCATCTGTATGTGTTCTGTGAAGTCTCACATACTTTCTATCAGGATTGATGGTCCTTTCATCTGTATGTGTTTTGTGAAGTCTCACATACTTTCTATCAGGATTGATGGTCCTTTCATCTGTATGTGTTCTGTGAAGTCTCCAATACTTTCTATCAGGATTGATGGTCCATTTATCTGTATGTGTTATGTGAAGTCTTACATACTTTCTATCAGGAGTGATAATTGGTTATAGGTATTATCTGCATTTTTTGGCGCTGAGGAAGTGTGGCGTGCAGATTCCGTTTCAGGTAGTTTAGGCCAGTTTTTGTGTATGTTTTCATCATCATCATCATCAGGTGCCCTGCCGCATGGCGTTGGCGACCATGGACTTCCAACCATCTCTATCTCTCGTTGCTCCTAGCATTCTCCCCACCCTCCTCATCCCCAGCCACTCTGCAAGTCCGTCCAGCATTCTCTCCCTGGGTCTACCTGGCGCACTCTTTCCCTCCAGCTTTCCCGTTGTGACCAGGTGCTCCAAATCCCCCTTCCTCATAAAATGGCCTATAAATGTTGCCTGTCTTTTCGTAATCTTCCTTATGAGTGATCTACTTGTGTCTGCCTCCATCAAGACTGTCTCGTTTGTCTTCTTTGCTGTCCATGGAACTCTCAACATTCTTCTGAGAAACCACATCTCGGCTGCCTCAATCTTGCTCTGGCTTTGCTTGCTGACTGTCCACGCCTCACATCCGTACAACAGTATTGGTTCTATATAACATTCAAGGACTCTGTGTACGTTTTAGAACCCTGAATATGTTTATATTTGTGTTCACGTTAGTTTTAAAAAAAAATGATAAATTGGGCTGAATGATCAACGCTAGGGACGTATCGTTAGATCATGTCCGTTAATGCACTGATATGTGTACTTAATTTTCTTTACCAGGTGCTTTTTTTCAAGGTCATTTAGGTGCTGTGTATATTGTGAGATGGTTATAGTCCTGATATGGCTTTGCACAGTCGACTGGGCTTTAAACAACAAAAACACAAGTAATGATAATAATAACAATATTGATAATAATACTAATAAACTACTTGGTGGCGATTTTAGGCACCATAGCTCAGTTTTCATGCATGTTTTTGCATATGTAATTATGTTTACGCATGTGTATTCAGGTTTGCTTTACTCTCTCTCTCTCTCTCTGTCTCTCTCTCTCTCTCTCTCTCTCTCTCTCTCTCTCTCTCTCTCTCTCTCTCTGTGATGATAAATCCGACGTAAAGGCCGACGCCAGGGGCATATCCTTAGATTATTGGTGTGAAAGCAATATGTGTATTGATGTTTTTTTCAAGATTTTCGTTTTTCAAGGATCATCGAAGTGTTTAGAGATATGTAGGTTTTGTTTTAGATGGTTGTAGCTCTGATATGGCTCTAAGCAGTGGATTTGGCTCTTAACGTTAATAAATACAATAATAATGATGATAATGATAGTACTAATAAGAATACGAATAAAAGTAGTAGTGATATGAGGAGTCAGACAGGGTTGTGTTTTGTCACCAGATCTGTTTTCACTTTACAGCGAAAACATCATGAGAAACCTAGAAGAAGACCCTGGATTAAAGGTTGGAGGGAAAATGATAAACAACATTCGATATGCAGATGACACCGTGCTACTTGCAGAAAGTGAAAGAGACCTACAAAACCTTGTGAATATCTAGAAATAGAAAGCAAAGGTAAGGGGATGGAGCTAAACAGCAGGAAGACTGAAGTCATTGTGATCGGTGGAAGACATGAAATCCCTCATGCAAAATAACAGCAAATGGCACAACCTTGACACAGATTGATAAATTCAAATACCTGGGAACGATCATTTCATCAGACGGCAGATGCACATCAGAAATAGCCGGCAGAATCGGCCAAGCCAAAACAGCATTCAAGAAGATGAAAAGCGTTCTTACCAACAAATGCCTGTCAGTTAACATCAGGAAGAGAGTTCTTGAATGTTATATAGAACCAATACTGTTGTACGGATGCGGGGCGTGGACGGTCAGCAAACAAGGCCAGAACAAGATTGAGGCAGCCGAGATGTGGTTTCTAAGAAGAACGTTGAGAGTTCCATGGACAGCAAAGAAAACAAACGAGACAGTCCTGATGGAGGCAGACACAGGTAGATCACTAATAGGGAAGATTAGGAAAAGACAGGCAACATGTATAGGCCATTTTATGAGGAAGGGGGATTTGGAGCACCTGGTCACAACGGGAAAGCTGGAGGGAAAGAGAGCACCGGGTAGACCCAGGGAGAAAATGCTGGACGGACTTGCAGAGTGGCTGGGGACGAAGAGGGTGGGGGAGATGCTAGGGGCAACGAGAGATAGAGGCAGATGGAAGTCTATGATCGCCAACGCCATGCGGCAGGGCACCTGATGATGATGAATATGATAATAGAAAATATAAGTAATGCAAGTGCGTAGATGACAATTGCAATAAGATTGAGAGTACTGATAGTAATGATAATACTAACGATAACAATAATGACAATAACAGCCATGATAAACAATAATGATAACGTCAACGACTCACATGTGTGGTCGAGAGAGAGCCGAGGTGGAGAGCCCCACAAAAGAGGAACCAGTCCCATCTCAACTTGGGCAGTACAAAATCCGTCACCTGATTCCAGCGTCGCGGCGAAGCGAATATGGCCATCCCGTCCCCCCCGGCCCGCCGACAGGCCTGGCGAGCGTCGATCCAGGTCAGCCCCGAGGGAGGGTGGGGGAGAGTGAAATAGCAGGTCCCCCCCAGGGCGACGCCGTGGTGGGCGTGGCAGGGTTGGTACAGGCATCCCTGTTCGTCCTGCCCATGAAGGCATTCCGTCTTCAGGTTGCACTGCATGTGTCGCTGGAAGTGGTGCCAGAACGGCACGGAGCAGTTCCACGCTGTAGCGTTGATTTTCTCCGGCTGAAACTGTCGCTGAAGACCGCACGAGAAAGAAAAAAAAATTCAGTTCGAAATTACATTGTTGTTCGAAATGTTATTGTTCGAAATTACATTGTTATTGTTTGAAATTATATTGTTATTGTTCGAAATTACATTTGTTATCGCTATTGTTTGAAATTACATTTTTTTGTTTGAAATTATATTATTGTTCGAAATTACATTGTTATCGCTATTGTTCGAAATTACATTGTTATTGTTCGAAATTACATTGTTATTGTCATTGTTGTTTTTGTTGAAAGCCCAGCCGACGGCGCAGAGCTATATCAGGACTGTATCCATCTCAAAACGTACATAATGCTTCAACTTGAAGAGAAAACTTAAGTACACGTATAAGTGCATTCGCGTACATAATCTGAGAATGTGGCCCTGGCATTGACCACTCCATCCAATTTATTATCATGCGAGGGATTTAAATGAACAAACCTGAATACAATTATAAACGTAACTAAGGACACTAAAACTACGCAAAAACTGGCCTAAATTGCCTGAAACTGCTTCTGCTGCATCATATTTCCTTAGAGCCCAAAAGGCATTTGTGACCTCCCACCACGAAATCAGTCTTAACTCGCAGTCAGTCGAACAGCACTAGGAGCTGAAAAGGTGACTGAAGGTCTATCTGGGGTGTTTTTAACTTTTTCTCAAAATTGATTTCTGTAGACTATAATCTATCCCCCACAGAAATTTTTTTCTTGAAAAAATATTATTAATCAATTTAAAATAGTATTTTAATGTACTGATCGCAGCAGAAAAAACGCAATTTCTTACCAAAAGTACCTATTTTTGTCTCTTATTATGAACCGTAACCTGTACAGTACCCGCACATGTAATATACTGACAGAAAGCTCTTTGGTGCACCTTTCAGATAATGACGGCGAAAATTAGAAACAAACTGGGTCAAAGCCACCAAATAAAGAAATTTAAGGAAAATGTGTAGGAGAGCACACAAAAACTTTAGAGGCCGTTTTCTCAAAATGGCCATCATACAACTTAATGACTTTATAAACATACATAACTTCTATATTTTTTTGAGTGCAAGCTTTATTCAAGTACCAAAATAATCAGCAGAATGTACACTTTCCAGTGATATGTATATCTCAAAATGCCCAAAATGCTAGTTAAGACTGATTTCGTGATGGGAGGTCACATTTAATTCATGCACCCAATTATCAGTTCTAGAGGCATATCCTTAGATTGTGTGCGTGAATATATTAATATGTGTTCTTAATTTTCTTTTTCAGGAACCAGAAGAAGAAAAAACTCGAAAAAAATCATTGGCGTTCTGATTCTTTGTGTGTGTGTGTGTGGGGGGGGGGGGGTTGTTTGTTTTGTTTTTGTTTTTTTAGGTGTTCTGATTCTTTTTCCATTTTTTTTTTTTCCTTTTATTTTTGGTTCCTGTTTGCTTGAACGCGGACAGTCACACTTGTTTTGGATTTCTTTTTCAGCTTTTTTAATTCTTCCGTGAGGTATGGTGTACTTTTTGCAATGGTTATATAGCCTCGATATCGCTCTTTGCAGTCGGCTGGACTTAAAGCTACAGTAACTACAATAAGAGCAAGCAGCAAGTCCTTGGATTATATGTGCGACTGCATTGATAGGTGTAGTTAATTCTCTCTTCCAGGTGTTTTTCTTTCAATACAGGAATTGTGTACGTTTTGAAATGGTTGTAGCCCAGATATGGCTCTGCGCAGTCAGTTGGACTTTAAAACAATAACAGTATGAATAAATACAGTGGGGTGCAAAAGTAGGTATACAGTTATGAAAAAAGAAAACAAGTACAATACTAATTCCATTTATTATACACACAAATGAATATTGCATATACATGTAATAACAAGCACAGCCTTAATCCCTCAGATACTCAAACTGCTTACCGTCGGTATTCACACACTCCTCTAATCGAGAGCGGACACTCATGCACACTCTAGCACAAAGATCTTTATCAGCATCAATTTCTTGACAAGCCTGCAAGATGAACTGAATCATGTCATTAACAGTGCGCGGCTTGCGTGCGAAAACCCTTTCCTTTACATATCCCCCCAAAAAGAAGTCCATCCGTCTTCCAGTATCGTTTTAAAATCCATATGCGCTCCTCATCTGTCAAATTACCAGCCATGGTTAAATCAAATTGCCGCTTAGATCTAAATTAAATTGCCGCTTTACCTGCAAAAATTAAAAAAAATAAAAAGTTAGGATAAAAATACATTCATATTATTAGTTACGATAAAATGTAATTAATGACACTGAAAATATCGAAAACAAGGCCAACTAACTTAATGTGCTAATAATTTTAATGAATGAAGCATTATGATAATGATGTGATACTTACTGTGTACCTACTTTTCCACCCCCCTGTATGTTTACTGTGCTTTTCCATGTTTTCTTTATTCCAGAGTCTTCAGTGTGTTTAAATACATACGTCTTTTGTTTGAAATGGTATAGTCCTGATACTAAATGATGATGATGATGATGATGATGATGATACTTATGACAATAAGAGTTATAGTTAGTAATAATGATGATGATAATACTAGCAATCATGATAGCAATAATAATAAACTAAAACCAAAATAGGCTGTGTCTGGAGCATCATGTCTGGCCGCTTTCACTCTCGTGTGGGCACTCCTTGTTTCTCTCTTTGTCCAGTACCTTGGCCAGACCTGGTTGGTGGGCGTTCTATGGCTATGTCACGGGGTTTGTCATAAACCCCACCTTGCCATTCGGCTTGTAAACAAAATAATGTTGACTGGGTCCGAATGGGTCATGCAGCGCATGGACAGCCCTTCTTTTGCTCGGCTATGTGGCTGCCGTGTGACGTTGGGAGCTGGGGGTGGTGGTGGTGATGGGTGGGGTGTGGGGGTGGTGGTGGTGAATGTCAGGTCAGTGGTGAAGTATTGTTGCTCTAGGTCCCTTCCAGCACCCGCGGGTGTTTCTTGTTAACTGATGATAACGATGATGATGATAATAATATTGATGATAATAATAAAATAATGATGTAAACAACAATAATAATGAATATGATGACAACAATAAGGATAAATAATGATGATGATAATAATAATATAATAACGATGATGATACAATAAATAATAATGATAATAATAATAATAGAAAAAATAATAACAATAGCAATAAATATTAATGTTGATAATGATAATGATGTAAACTGCTCCTCCTCAGATGTTAATAGAAAGAGGGTGTTTTCATTTGGGCAGGAAGAGAAAACACACAAGAGATTTTGGGGTATCGTTTCTGTTGCTTGAAGGTGGTATAGGTTTGGTAGGAATGCAAGAACTGCAGATGCCTCTTAGTCAGAAACATCATTTAAACAAGGACTGAACAAGCCCCAAATTTTTTAAATCAAAATGGTTGCTGTTTCAATAGAGATGCATTGTGGTACAGTATTACAAAAAAATACAAAATTTGGATTTTACAATGTCAAATTTTTCTTTTCATTTATATTTCACCTGTAAAATTAATACAAAACCCCCCAAAATAATCAAATAAACTTTTCTTTTTTTTTCCTCCTAAAAAAGCTTCAAAATCGAAGGGAAGCAACCCAGTTATTTTTCTGTTCTAATTGTTTATGCCCTTATTACTTCCATTGAGCTGCCTCACTACTGCATATCATATACTACGCACAAAAAGTTAAGGATCACTTGCACAAAAATTCATAACTTTCAAAATAAGAAAGCCAATGCGTTGAAGTTTGGCAAACATTTAATTCCATGCTTTAGTGATAACGATACACAATTACCTTCAATTTCGAGCAATCGTTTGGTGTGTACATTTGATCAAAGTGGGTACGTATCGAAATTTGATTTCCCAAAGTCATTGAAATCACAAGACAGGGCATTCTGATGCTCCCAAAAGTTCAGTAATGCGTGTAACCGCCATGGCTGTTCTGGCACTCGACGCAGCGAGTCCTCATCGAGTTGACCAGGTTGGTGAAGATCCTCTGTGGAAGCGCCTGCCACTCAGCCTGCAGCATCTGGTAGAGGTGTTGGGCATCCCTGGGAGGGGGGTGGTTGCTCCTCACTTTGCGATCCAGCTCATCCTAGAGGTTCTCAATCGGGTTGAAATCGGGACTGCATGCTGGCCACTCCATTCTGTTGACTCCAGACTGCTGCAGGAAGTCGTTGACCACCCTTGCCCTGTGGGGGCGAGCGTTGTCATCCTGGTAGACAGCCGTCGGTCCCATCTGCTGCAGTGTAGGCACAGCCAGCGGTCGAAGGATCTCATCCCGGTATCGGAGGCCAGTCAGGTTACCCTGTACATGATACAAGGGTGTTCTGTGGTGAAGGCTGAAGGCCCCCCAGACCATTACAGAACCTCCACCAAAGGCCACCTTTTCTTGGACAGTGGTGTCAATAAAGCGTTGCCCTGGGCGCCTCCAGACCCTCAGTCGGCCGTCGTTGTGGTTCATGGTGAAGTGTGATTCATCACTGAACAGGACCTGGGACCATTGTAGACGTGTCCACCTCACGTGACGTCTGCAGAAGGCGCGGCGTGCTGCCCTATGGGCTGGAGTTAAGCGTGGCCGTACAGCTGGGCGACGAGAACGGAGGTTAAACCCATGAAGGCGGTTCCGTATGGTCTGCTGGCTGATGTTGATGTTAGTAGCCACCCTCAGCTGCCTTCAATGATGCTGGAAGAGGCTGTTCTTGTCTGCAGGGCTTGTCGTTCAATGAGACGATCTTCACATGGGTTTGTCTTCTTCGGTAGACCAGATCTGCGTCTTTCATGGACCCTCCCAGTGGCTGTGAGGCGTTGAATCAGTCTGACAATGACCGAGATGGACACCTGAAGTCGCCTGGCCACTTCTCTCGCTTGGGAACACCATCTTGGAACTATGCAACAGCTCGTCCCCTCTCAAACTCGCTCAATTTTCGTCGTGGAGGCATTGTCAGATCAGGCCTACTACTGGTGGAATGTCTTCTTATAAAGCCAAGCAAGAGACAGCATCTCACACATAAACAGCAGTGCTTGCACGTGCATAATGGTTTTTCCATCTGGCTTGTGCAATGTGTTCAGGCAGAACGGTCCAAAACAAGGTCCTTTTTCGCAAGTTTCCGCTTTTCCGTTTGCGGCCAAGCTCAGTAGTAGAGAATCCCGTGCAATTTTCGCACTAACACAACATCGCCCACTTACAGCTGAACAAGAATTCATAATTTGGCTGGACTGAGAAATAAATAACAGTAGCGAACTGAGTTTATAACGCACCTGTTTTCTCATAGTGATCCTTAACTTTTTGTGCGTAGCTTAGATCAGACAATACAAAAAGCAACAAATATTTTGTACCAGGCTAAAATGTTTGAGCATGGTACAATGATAACACTGACAACAACATTGATAATAATCGAACACTCAACCCGCTGAGCTGCTTATGTCCACGTTACCACAGGATATACTCGCCTCATGAAAAGAAAACATCAACCGGAAACGGTTCTCGACCTCGCTGCAGAAGGTCACGCGCAGGACCCGGGTGTCCCTCACCACAACAGGGGAAGGTGGGGGTCTGTGTTCGCATCCCACCCAGACCTCCAGCGAGTGTTTATCAGGTCATCATTTTGTACAAGCCAGCAACTGACCAGGCACAGTCCCAGTCCCAACCTGATGATGTTCATCACTTTGGATTACTACTGATTGTTGTTGTTGTTGTTTGAAGCTCAGCCGACTGCGCCTCCCAACCCCTCAACCGTGTGGGGATGCTGGGGGCTCTTTCAGTATAAACCGTGTCCCCACCTTCTGGAGATTCTGTGCTACAAGTTTCCTCTTTTCTCTCACTACCTTTGTTTCTGTCTTCCTCCTTTGCTTTCTGTCATTTCTTCCTATTATTTTCTGCCTTGCTGGTCCATTCACCTGTATGTGTTCGATAAAGTCTTGCGTACTTTCTCTAGAATTGATAATTGGGTGCATGTGTTAAGTGCATTTTTGGCTCTAGGGAAAACGAGATGCGGAGAAGCAATTTTTGGTAACCTATGCGTGTTTTTTATATATACTCCTAATCATAATTTAAGGGCCACTTCTTCCTTCCTCTCTAATTTTAAGTTGAAATAATTGACAATGTTTAGAATTGATTCTATGTTTTATTTCATCATTTCCACACCTGTTTTGGAAAAAGAAATTAGCACAATGACCCATTAGTGAACAGCACATGCATTTAAAGGAACATCCCCCCCTTTTCAAAAAACAGAAAGTGTCAGATTTGGCCAATCTGTTTTCAATATCGCGTGTGTCCGCCCCGAGCCTGGATGCATGCTTCACAGCGCCGATGCATCGACCCCACAAGGGTACGGAGTGTGTCCTGAGGGATGGCCGCCCACTCGATCTGCAGGATGTCGACCAGCCTGGCCAGGGTGCCCGGTGGGGGGTGGTTGTCCCTGATGCGCCTCCCGAGCACATCCCAGAGGTGTTCAGTTGGGTTCAGGTCAGGTGAGCACGCTGGCCAGGCCATACGGACGACTTCATGCTGCTCCAGGAAGTCGGTCACAAGGCGTGCTCGATGCGCAGGTGCATTGTCGTCCTGGAAGATGGCGCCTTGACCAAGGTCCACAAGCGCAGGCAGTGCCACGGCCGCCAGAACCTCGTCCCGGTACCGGACCCCGTTCAGGATGCCGTCAATGGGGAGCAGGGGGGTCCAGGTACCACGGCTCATGCCACCCCACACCATCACCGACCCGCCGCCGTACCGGTTATGCTCTTGGACAGTGGCGTCAGCGAACCTCTCCCCTTGACGTCGCCACACCTGAGCCCGGCCATCGTTAAAGGTCAGGGTGAACCTGGACTCATCCGAAAACAAGACCCGGGCCCACTGTTGCCTTGTCCAGGTCACGTGCTCCCTGGCCCAGGTCATGCGGCGCACTCTGTTGACCGGTGACAGCACGGGTCGGACGGCCGGTCTCGTGACCTCAAGTTTGCCTCATGTAGCCGTCTTCTCACCGTGCTGCAGCTGATGTTAGCACCTGTTGCGTCCCTCAGCTGACCCCTCAAGGTCACCGCAGTGGATGCCCTTTCCCTCAGGACGGAGAGGGCAAGGTAGCGGTCTTGCTGTCTTGTTGTTACTCTGGGTCGACCCGTGTGACGCCTTTCCTGGACTGCTCCAGTCTCATTGAAGCGCTCCAGCAGCCTCTGGATTGTGGAATGCGACACTTCAAGTCGTCTAGCAACTTCCCGCTGCGCTAGGCCTTCATCAAGCAGAGCGAGGGCTCTCCCCCGCTGCTCATCCGTCATCCGTCGTCTTGCAAGCATGGTTAAAACGAACCAAGAACGGGTCCTTTTTATCCTCGTCTGCGGGCAACTTTGGCTGGAGTAGTGTTCAAAAAGGGCTTGCCTTGCACGTGCAAAGCGAATTTTGTCGCTACCTTGCCTGCGTCGTCAGAGAGACCCTGCTGAAGATTCGACAATTTCGTGTGGAAATTGTCTTCCTTGGGCCGCCCATTGCAAATCGGCAAATCCCCAAACACGTGCCAAAAGGAAACTGCAATGTTGTCTGAGCTCTTATCCATTCAGTTACGGCAACGAATTGGAGAAAAGAGTAAGAGAAAATAGGTTATTTCTCCTTTCAAAAATTGACTCAAAAACGTTCCTGGCCCTTCAATAATGACGTGTAGTATATGTTTTAGTATCCTTAGTTGTGTTTAAATTTGTATTCAGGTATCTTTTTTGAATCCCCTATGCGATAAATTGGACGGAGTGGTCAACGCCAGGGGCATCTCCTTAAATTATGTGTGCGAATGCACTGATATATGTCTGTACTTAATATTCTTTTCCTTTTTTTTTTTCCTGTTGACGTATTGTGTACGTTTTGAACTGGTTATAGCCCTGATAGGCTCTGTGCAGTCGGCTGGGCTTTAAACAAAAATAACAGTAGATAACAGAGCCATATCAGGGCTATAACATGTTTTGAAACATACACAGTAGGCTACTTCAACAGGAAAAAAAAAGAAACAGAAAATTAAGTGCATATATCACAAGCGCATATATCAATGCATTTTACACACATAATGTAAGAAGATGTACCTGGCGTTGATCACTCCGTCCAATTTATCGCATAGGGGATTTAAAAAAAACATCTGACTACAAATTTAAACATAACTAAGGAGACTAAAACATGTATAAAAACGGGCCTAAAATACCTAAAATTGCTTCCGTTATCTCATTTCCCTAGAGCCAAAAATGCACTTTATACATGCACCCAATTATTTAATCCTAGGGGAAAGTATGTAAGACTTTATCGAACACACAGGTGATGGGACCAGCAAGGCAGAAAACGATAGGAAGACATGATAGCAGAGAAGCAAGGCAGAAACAAAGAGATTGACAGAAACAAGAAAATTTCTAGCTCAGAATTTCCAGAAGATGGGGATACTATTTTCACTGAAAAATCCCCCGCCATCCCCACGGGGGTGGATTACTGCTGATGATAATGATGATGACTGTGCAAAGTCTTGTTTCACAGAGTACCCCAAACGTTTTTACACTAAAACGTGAAAGCAAAGGCTGACACGGGTAAGATAACTGTGACCTCCCACCACGAAATCAGTCTTAACTCGCAGTCAGTCAAACAGCGCTAGGAGCTGAAAAGGTGACTGAGGGTCTATCTGGGGTGTTTTGACTTTTTCTCAAAATTGATTTCTGTAGACTATAATCTATCCCCATAGAAATTATTTTCTTGAAAAAAATATTATTAATCAATTTAAATCGGTATTATAATGCCGTGATCGCAGCAGAAAGACGCAATTTCCTACCAAAAGTATCTATTTTTGTCTCTTATTGTGAACGTAACCTGTACAGTACCCGCACGTGTAATATACTGATGGAAAGCTCTTTGGTGCACCTTTCAGATAATGACAGCGAAAATTAGAAACAAACTGGGTCAAAGCCACCAAATAAAGAAATTTAAGGAAAATGTGTAGGAGAGCACACAAAAACTTTAGAGGCCGTTTTCTCAAAATGGCTGTCATACAACTTTATGACTTTAAACATACATAACTACTACATTTTTTTTAGTACAAGCTTTATTCAAGTACCAAAATAATCGGCAGAATGTACACTTTCCAGTGATATGTACATCTGAAAATGCTAGTTAAGACTGATTTCGTGATGGGAGGTCACATATGTCAACTCTAACTGCTATGATGAAAACGGATGAACAATGACAACATTTCCAGGAAACAACAGAATATCATGATAATATATAACCTCATACGTCAGTTGGTAAATCCTCTCTCACACAACACGTAAACACAGATCTACAGACACACACGAACCATAGGCTCCATCATCATCATGAGCCCTGCCGCATAGCGTTGGCGATCATGGCCCTCCATACGAATCTGTCCCTTGTTGCTGCAAGTACACCTTCCACCTCTCTATCCTCAGTCACTTTGCAAATCCATCCATATTTTCTCCCAGAGTCTACCTGGTGCTCTCCTTCCCTCTAGCTTTCCTGTTGTGACCAGGTGCTCTAAACCCTTTCCTCATAAAATGGCCAATAAATGTTGTTTGTCTTTTCCTAATCTTTTCAAAAAAATTTTTTGTTCTTCTTGTGTCTGCTTCCTTCAAGACTGTCTTGTTTGTTTTCTTTGCTGTCCATGGAACTCTCAACATTCTTCTTAGAAACCACATTTCAGTTGCCTCAATCTTGTTCTGACTTTGTGCGTTGACTGTCCATGCCTCACAACGTACAACAGTATCGGTTTTATATAACACTCAAGAACTCTCTTCCTGATGTTAATTGATAGACAGACATTTGTTAGAAGGACTCCCCATCTTGAATGCTGTTTCAGTCTGACCGATTCTGCTGGCTGTTTCTGATGTGCATCAGGCATAGGTGTACGAATACAAAAATGTGTTTATTTAAAGACTCTTACGCAGTTAACGCATAGCATATAGACATTCAGTACTCGCTTGTGACACACACACACACACACACACAAACACACACACACACACACACACACACACACACCACCAAAACCACACACACACACGCACGCACGCACACACACACACACACACATTCACATACAAAATCAAGTTGAAAAAAGATAACAGTAGGTTGGTTATATTCTTGTTTTTTGTTTTGTTTTTTTGTGTTCCGATTTTTTTAGACACGTGTATTCATGTAGCTTTGTTCACACTGTGCACACGCTATGTAACTGCAGAATCTGCATACGTATAAAAGGTCAGGCAATAAATAAATGTGACCTCCCACCACGAAATCAGTCTTAACTAGCATTTTGAGATATATATCACTGGAAAGTGTACATTCTGCTGATTATTTTGGTACTTGAATAAAGCTTGTACTCAAAAAAAGTAGAAGTTATGTATGTTTAAAGTCATAAAGTTGTATGACGGCCATTTTGAGAAAACGGCCTCTAAAGTTTTTGTGTGCTCTCCTACACATTTTCCTTAAATTTCTTTATTTGGTGGCTTTGACCCAGTTAGTTTCTAATTTTCGCTGTCATTATCTGAAAGGTGCACCAAAGAGCTTTCTGTCAGTATATTTCATTTGCAGGTACTGTACAGGTTACGGTTCATAATAAGAGACAAAAAGAGTACTTTTGGTGGGAAATTGCGTTCTTTCTGCTGCGATCAGTGCTTTAAAATGCAATTTTAAATTGATTAATAATATTTTTTCAAGAAAAAAATCTCTGTGGGGGATAGATTATAGTCTATAGATACCAATTTTGAGAAAAAGTCAAAACACTCCAGATAGACCCTCATTCACCTTTTCAGCTCCTAGTGCTGTTCGAGTGACTGCGAGTTAAGACTGATTTCGTGGTGAGAGGTCACAAATGGTTTGAGAAAAACAAAGAAACGACAACTCGGTAACTTAAAAAAACTGCCCCAGCCAAACAAAAGACCTGCACGTTTTGTTTTTGTTTTATTTGACAGACTGCGGAATGTGAACATGGATCTGGTTTACAAATACTTAACAGGTAAAAATGGTATTCTTCATGCCAACATTTTTAGGACATTCAAAAAAAACAAAAACAAAAAAGAATGATCCAGAAAACCAGTGACATCCGTATCACAGTATGTGGGCTTATGGCTTCTGACTTCTCTTGCAATTCTGTACAATTACGCGTTGTGGGTTGAGTGGAAGGTTGGTTTTGGATTTTTTGTTGTTGTTTTTTTTTGGGAGAGAGTTTTGTTTGTTGAGTGAGCGTTGGGGTGGGGGGGGGGGGGGTCTCGGATGCGCGTAAACACATAAATTTGCCCACACTGTGCAGACGGTTTGTCGCTGCACAATCTGCATACTATTGTCTTCGGTGGGCATACAAGCCAGGTGCTATTATGTTTCCATAAACCACCAGACATTGACATGAAATTTACGAACTTTAACGTGCGTAATCCATATTCTGCGGGCGTGTACACATGAAGGAGGTCTGTACATACATTGTTGACGTCGGGAAAAAATCTCCACCTTTTACCACCAGGCGGGAGGTACCCAGGCAGGATCGAAACCCAGACCTTCTGATTGGAAGCTGATGTCTTACCCACTTTGCCAAACACGCCCGTTGGGGCAGCTTTTGATACACAGCATGTCTTTGACTTTGCCAGTCACAACACAACTTGCTGCAAATTCTACGCGACAGTATACCGACCACGAACTCTCAGCCTCTGTTGATTTTCAGGAAAAGTTAGGAATGGAACCCATACTCCTACACACCCACCCACCCCCCGTGGGGATGCCCAGGGCACCTTCAGTGTAAATAGTATTACCACCTTCTGGAAATTCTGTGCTAGAAATTTCCTCATTTCTATCACTCTCTTTGTTTCTGCCTTGTTCCTTTGTTATCTGTCGTTTCTTCCTATCATTTTCTGCCTTGCTGGTCCATTCACCTGTATGCTTCATAAAGTCTTACTTTCTTTTTTGTTTTGTTTTGTTTTATTTTATTGGGGGGTGGGGGGGGGTTGATAGTTGAGTACATGGATAAGTGCAGTTTTTGGCTTAGAAAAGTTAAACATGCGGAAGCAACTTTAGGTAATTTAGGCCCGTTTTACATATGTTTTAATATCCTTAATTATGCTTAAATTTGTGTTCAGGTATGTTTTTTTTTAATCCCCTGTGCGATAAATTGGACTGAGTGGTCAACGCCAGGAGGATTTCCTTAGATTATGTGCGCGATTGCATTGATATGTTGAAGTTTTGTATGTTTTAAAGCGGTTATAGATAGCCCTGATATGGCTGTGCGCAGTCGGCTGGGCTTTAAACAACAATAACGACAACCCTTACCCCAGGACGACTTCTCCAGCTGCACCACACTGACAAGGGCCACGTTTGAGTGGGGGATGTTGATCAAGAGGTTGCCGTTGATCGTCTTCCCGCAACTGTTCTCCTCGCTGGGATCCCAGCCTCTCGACTGCACGAAGCCTGCACACGGTAAGAAGCTGACACTGAATGACATTGCATTTCTTTGGCTCTTTCAGTATAATTAGTATCCCCACAGTCTGGAAATTCTGTGCCCGAAATTTCCTCTTTTCTGTCACTCTCTTTGTTTCTGTCTTGTTCCTTTGCTTTCTGTTATTTCTTCCTATTCATTTTCTGCCTTGCTGGTCCATTCACCTGTATGTGTTCTGTAAAGTCTTGCGGAGGCAGTTTTAAGTAGTTTTATGCCTGTTTTTATATATGTTTTGGTGTCCTTGGGTATGCTTGGATTTGTATTCAGGTGTGTTATTTAAAGTCCCCTGTGCGATAGATTGGACGGAGTGGTCAGTGCCGAGGGCATGTCCTTGGATTGTGTGCGCGAATGCATTGATATGTGTACTTAATTTTCTTGTCTTTGTTCTCCCTTTTGAAGTTTTGAAGCGGTTATAGCCCTGATATGGCCCTACGCAAACGGCTGGGCTTCAAACAACAACGACAATAATGTTTCTGTTTTATTGTTGTTGCTTAAAGGAGCTGGACAGACGTGCTGTTTTGCCCGCACAGTAGAGGAGAACCGTTTGAACCTGTGTGGTCAGACCCGTCAGTGTGCTACATGATCCTGTTGAAACAGATGTGAAATGTAGGTCGCTGCCAGTTCCGCTGTTTTGCTTATCAGACGTCAGATGCAAATATGAAGAAAGCCATAATTCCCTTCTCCCGATAATGTTTGTTTTTGAAATTTTTGCCTTGGTTGTTCCAAAGAACATTATCAACATGATACAACTCTATCAAATACTTCGTCCCCGAAATGGCGAATTTCATGGTTCTAATAGAAAGGCAGATGCACATCAGAAATAGCCAGCAGAACTGGCCAAGCCAAAACAGCATTCAAGAAGATGAAAAGCGTTCTTACCAACAAATGCCTATCAATTAACATCAGGAAGAGAGTTCTTGAATGTCATATAAAACCGACAATGTTATATGGTTGTGAAATATGGAAAGTCAACACGCAAAGCCAGAACACGACTGAGGCAGGCGAGATGTGGTTTCTAAGAAGAATGTTGAGAGTTCCATGGACAGCAAACAAAAAAAAACAACAAAAACAAACAAACGAGACAGTTTTAATGGAGGCAGACACAAGTTCATTGATAAGGACGATTAGGAAAAGACAGACCACATGTATAGGCTATTTCTATGAGGAAAGGGAAGTTAAAGCACCTGGTCACCACAGGAAAGCTGGAGGGAAAGAAACACTGGGTATACCCAGGGAGAAAATATTGGACGCACTTGCAGGGTGGCTGAGAACAGAGAGGGTAGAAGAGGTGCTTGCGGCAACAAGGGATAGAAACAGATGGAAGGCCATGATCGCCAACGCCGTGTGGCAAGGCACTTGGTGATGATGACTGGAAGGCGCTGGTCAAAAAGGCTGATCTAAACTTGAACGCCAAGAAAACAAAAGTGCTGCATATCAAAGGCAAAGACACTGAAAACATCATGACATCACAATTAACAAAGTTCCTTTAGAAAATGTTCAGGATTTCAAATATCTTGGCTCTGTAAAAACTTATGATGGAACCTGCTCCAAAGACTTCAAAATAAGAATTGGTATGGCAAAGCAAAAAAATGGTCCGGTCAACAACATCTGGAAAGACAGAGGCATACCAAATGGCCTGAAAGTTAGACTTCCAAAATGTTTGATCTGGCCAGTCATGATTTATGACTGCGAAGCCTGGACTCTGAGAAAAACTGAATGCAGAAGAATTGAGGCAGCAGAGATGTGGTTTTATAGGAGACTACTAATTGTCAAATGGACAGACAGGAGAACTAATGAAAGTGTCCTGGAAGAAGTTGATACCACCAGAAAAGTACTAGCAGACATCAACAAGAGAAGACTTAAATACGCTGGCCTTATGTTACGCAACAAGAACACGACCTCATGGCAACTATCTATCAAGGAAAAACAGTGGCAAAACGGAAGAAAGGCAGACCTCCAATCTCATACATCGAGAACGTAACGAACATCAGTGGCCTAAATATTTTTAAAAATGTCCACAAAAGTCCAAGACAGAACGGCCTGGAGGGAGATGATGGCATCCAGATGTGCAGCGGCCAACACCGAACCCGGTGACGCCGACAGGTGCGTCAGGTGAGACTAGAAGACGCCATTTGCAAAATGGGTGTTGGCTCAGTGCAGAACCTTGATTGGCTGACAGATGCCAGCTGTTCGTATGGAATAGTTCAGAATCTATTCCGAACAGTCAGATTGAATCCGATGCCTAGGGCCACTTGAGACATACATTTGCTATGGTAAACGATCCATTTCACTCGATCCCCCGATCTGGAGCTCCGTCCTGAAACGTAAAGTCAAAACAGTTCGTGAGGCAGTGACTTTATTTGTCACAACGGAATTTTCTGCGTGAACTGTGGGCTGCTCTCACCAGACAAAGCACTTCATCATAGTACTGCGCCACTTTATTTTAACCATATGAAAGCGGTTAATGTTTACTGCAGAATTTTGCGTGGGACAACCCTTTTGTTGCCGTGGGATAATTAACGTGCGCTACGAGCGTGCAGGACACGAGACCTGGATTTAACGTCTCGTCCAAACACGAGAACATGACTGCCCAGCCGATCTTAATTAAGAGGTTAGGTAAGTTTGCTTTAGTCCTGAGACGAGCTTTGCGTGTGTGTAACTCAGGAGGAAAGCAAGCCTATGTGAACCATCCGTCCCCCCCCCCCCCGCCATGGGGATGCCGGGGGGGGGGGGAGCTCTTTCAGTACAAATAGTATCCCCCCCCCCCCCACCTTCTGGAAATTCTGTGCGAGTTTTCCTCTTTTCTGTCACTTATGTACTTTTCTCTTGATTGATAATTGGGTACATATATTTAAGTGCATTTTTGGCTATAGAGAAATTAGATATGCGGAAAGTTTTAGGTAATTTAGTTCCGTTTTGTGTCCTTAGTTGTGTTGAAATTTGTATTCAGGTATGCTTTTTAAATCCCCCGTGTGATAAATTGGACGGAGTGATCAACGCCAGGGACATGTCCTTAGGTTATGTGCACGAATGCATTGGTATGTGTAGTTAAATTTTCTTTCTTTTTTCCGTGATTTTCCTATTGAAGTATTGTGCCCTGATATGGCTCTACGCAGTCGGCTGTGCTTTAAACAAAAATAATGATAACAAAGTATGTAGTATGTATGTATGTAATGTATGTATGTATGTATGTATGTATGTATGTATGTATGTATGTATGTATGAACCAGCAAGGCAGAAAATGATAGGAAGAAATGACAGAAAGTACAGGAGCAAGGCAGAAACAAAGAGAGTGACAGAAAAGAGGAAATGTATGGCACAGAATTTCCAGAAGGTGGGGATACTATTCACACCGAAAGAGCCCCCTGATATCCGCATGGAAGCCAGCACCACCAAACTGACCTTGGAACGCTGTGAGAAACCGATAGAAGAGACCCTGTTCCTCTCTCATTGCCATCACGTGCAGACGAACTCTCACAGGAAGGGTCAAATCCCGCACGGACATGTTCACCGCCACTTTGTGCGAGGACGCCAAATAATCGAACCCCGGCGCTTTCCACAGCCGGCAGCCGTCCCAGGATTTGGACCGCTGGGCCACATCATCGAGCACCTCCACCTTGAGGTCCCATTCTGGTTGGCAAGACTGTTCTAGAAGAACCACCGACATCACTTTCCCTGGAGGACCTTGAATGCTGATATGACAATGTCCGGGTCTTTTAAGTCCCGGGTTCGGATCTGTTGCTGGGTCTTCTCCGGCGTGAGGCGTGTAGCTCATGTACAGTCTTTTAGCTGTGAGACGGATTGAGCCGTTTTCCCCCAAGCATTGCCTGACAGCGTCTGAGGAGAGTTGTTCCACGGAATAGGAAGGTACAGCCGTTGTTTTCAATGATGAAGAGTCAGAGTCGTTACTGCGTGTGTGAAACGTGCTGGGGTGGTCACTGGTTGTTTGTGAGGGTGCTGTGCCGTTCACTGAATCCACTATTGTGTTGTTTCTTGGTGTGTTTTCAGCGTTCGCCTCTGAAACAGAGACAGGAGTAACACAGAATGGCGTTAAAACGTAACCATGCACAAAGCGAAAGTAGACATACACACAAACGCGCACGCGCGCGCGCACACACACACACACACACACACACACATACACACACACACACATACACACACACACACACACACATATATAATATATAATATATAGATAGATAGATAGATAGATAGATAGATAGATAGATAGATGGATGGATGGATGGATGGATAGACAGACAGACAGACAGATAGATCGATAGATAGACAGATACATAGATAGATAGATAGATAAATAGATAAATAGATAGATAGATAGACAGATATATTTAGATATAGATATATATATATGTGCACACACACACACACCACACACACACACACACACACACACACACACACACACACGTACGACCACGCACGCACTAGCACGTACTCGATGCTGAAAATATGCTATTTGTGTTATATAGAGAGAGAAACGGTTGGAGCATCATAAGTCCACGGCAGATTTATTGACAAAAAAAGAAGTCGTCTTAACAGCAAGCAACTCCAGGGGCCAGCTGAAGAAGCGTACAATAAAAAGATGTGGATTTAAAGGGAGGGGCGGACCAAGGAAGACCTGTATGGATGGTCTGAAGGAGGCTTTGGCGTCAACCGGCATTTCCCCACTTCAGGCCTTCCCAGCTCTCTGCTGACCTCATCTCTTTCTCTCCGCGACACTCACAATGGTATTAGCAGCAATATCATCATCATCATCATCACATCATCATCATCATCATCATCATCATGTGCCCTGCCACAAGGCGTTGACGATCATGGCCCTCCATACGAATCTATCCTTTGTCGCTGCAAGTACATTTCCCTTCCTGTCTGTCTTCATCCACTCAGCGAGTCCGTCCGGTATTTTCTCCCTGGGTCTACCTGGTGCTCTTTTTCCCTCCAGCTTTTCTATAATGAATCATCATCATCATCATCATGTGCCCTACCGCACGGCGTTAGCGATCATGGCCCTCCATATGCATCTATCCCTTATCGCCGCAAACACATCTTCCATCCTCTCTGTCTTCAGCCACCCTGCAAGTCCGTCCAATATGTTCTTCCTGGGTCTAACTGATGCTCTTTTTTCCCTCCAGCTTTCTTGTTGTGACTAGGTGCTCTAATTTCTCTTGCCTCATATAATGTCTTGTTAATGTTGCTTGTCTTTTCCTAATCTTCTTCGGTAATGTTCTTCTTGTGTCTGCCTCTTTCAAGACTGTCTCGATTGTTTTCTTTGCTGTCTATGGAACTCTTAACATTCTTCTTAGAAACCACATTTCGGCTGAAACAGCTATATAAGTGACAGAAAGAAGAAGAAAACGAAGCATTTGTTCCATCAAACTTTCAATTTTGAACAGAGCCAGGGACCCATTCACAGCTGGGTCAACAAGGAGCCGCTCACACCAAACGTTTTCGTCGTAGACTCGAACTCAAGCAGTCAGAATAAAAGGCAGAACTCTACCTCTCTGCCAGGTAGGCTTCGACCATGAGAGATAAAAAAAAAGTCTTCAAATTAATCGCCCTGGAACAATGGTCAGCACAAAGGACTAAACAACTGCCAAGTTGTGGGTTCAGATATTATCTGTTCTGTGAAAAAAATATTCAGCTTGCCTCGAGGCAGCGTATGTGAACAGATATTATAAGAAATAACGAACGAGAAACCAGTGTTGTTGTCGTTGAGGGTGGGTTTTTGTTGTTGTTGTTGGTGGTGGTGGTGGTGGTGGTGGTGTTGTTGTTTCTTTTTTTTCTGTTTGTTTGTTTCTTTTGTTTCCCTGGCTTCAACCGGCTTCTATGCAAAGTTGAGTGTGTCGTGGGCTCGTTAGTTTCAGTTCCAGTTTCTCAAGATGACGTCTTCGCGCTTGGAATGAACTCCATATAACCTGACGTTACTGGTGCCACGTGATGGAGAAGATCTAAAATAATCATGGCACAAGCCTTAAAGCCTGCACACAAACCCATGAGCTGGCCAGGTCCTGAAGTCCTACATAACCTACAGATTTTTTACATCTTATACTAGTAATGGGCTCGTTGTGAAGACTGGGACCACACGGATGCCTCACTGAGACTGTCATTCAATTTTCGGGACCAACACCGCAGGTGTGTGTATCTCTCAAGCCTGGTCGACCCGAAGATACGTTATGAAAGTAAGTGTAGAGCACAGCCCTGTCACGTAGTCTCAACAGAGAACGGAACACCACAGCATCATGTTTTATTATCCCTATGATCGTTCATCATCATATAGCGTTGTGAACAACTTCCCAGCTTCTGTGGCTGTTAAAGTGGCGAAGAAAATGGGGAAATTAAAAAAAGAACAAATGAAACTGCCTAGGTGCAGTTATCCTTAAAAAAGTGTTTTAAATATTGCTACACAACAATGGTATTCGTTGCAGAAAACAGTGGCGGTTCTTATGTAGTATCTCGTTTTAAGTTAGGCCTCATTTTTTATCTTTTTTTTTTTTTTCAATTTCTCAAATTATTTAAAATTTATTTTCACTGCTGCAACGTCAACCATCGTACTCCATTTATTATTTCTTTTTTGCCAACATACCAATATGTTCAGGTGTTGTTTGTTTATTTATCTATCGACTTATTCATTTATTTATTTATTTCGTGGTTTGTTCATTTATCTGTTCATTTGCTATTCATTTATTCATCGGTTTTTTTTTATTTGTTTGTATGTTTATTTATCATGTAGCACTTAAACGAAAAAACTATGCACGTACTCACACACATACACACACAGGCACCGCGCGCACGCACGCTCGCACATACATGTTACAAGCGATGTGGAAACAGGTGTACAGAAAGATATATAGAGATAGATAGATAGATAGATAGATAGATAGATAGATAGATAGATAAAATAGATAGATAGATAGATAGATAGATAAAATAATAACAGATAGATAGATAAATAATAGATAGACAGACAGATAGAATAGATAGATAGACAGACAGATAGACAGACAGTCAGATAGATAAATAAATAGATAGATAGAAAGACAGACAGACAAGATAGATAGACAGACAGATAGACAGACAGTCAGACAGATAAATAGACAGATAGATAGATAGACAGACAGATAGATAGATAGATATGATAGATAGACGATAGATAGATAGATAATAGATAGATTGATTGATAGATAAATAGATAGAGAAATAGAGTCATCAGTACATAATTTGATTAACAGATAGATGGATAGAGAGATAGATAAACAGACAAAGTTATAAGGTAGATAATTTGATTATCATACAGATAGATGAATAGATAAGTTTTTGGTAATGAACGGTTCAACCTGGTCTGCTGAGAATATGTCTGTCTTCTCTCTGAAAAAGTAAATGGCTAAATGAATGAATAAACGAACAAATGCATAAATGAATAAATAAATGACCGAACAAACGGATGCGTACATGAATGACTGAACAAATAGATGAATATGTACTATATAACTTTCTACTCGCAAACAGTAGGAGAATTGTACCAATGTTGTTTTTTTTTGTTTTTTTTTAAATTTCTTTCCAACTGAAATTGTACACGTATCTTTTCTTAAACAATTACATCATGACCTTTATACTGAAAGACAATGGTCTTTTATTAACAGTTGAAGTTCTGTGGTAAAAACGACGGTTTCTCGCTTTATATAAAGACGACCGCAAAGACAGGATTCTCAGACTTTGTCATTGACTAGTTCTGTTTGTATGTAAACTACGGGCATTTTCACGTTTTTGGTTTAAAGCCCAGCCGATATGTAGAGCCATATCAGGGCTATAACTGTTTCGAAATATACACAATACTTCAACAGGAAAAAAAGGAAAGAAAATTTAATACACATATCAATGCATTTGTGCACATAATCTAAGGACATGCCCCTGGCGTTTACCTCTCTGTTCAATTTATCGCATAGGGGATTTAAAAAACACACCTGAATACAAAACAAAGGAACAAGGCAGAAACAAAGAGAGTGACAGAAAAGAGAAAATTTCCAGCACAGAATATACAGGGGGGTGCAAAAGTAGGTATACAGTAAGTATCACATCATTATTATAATGCTTAATTCTGCTCTCGATTGAGGAGTGTGTGAATACCGACGGCAAGCAGTTTGAGTATCTGAGGGATTAAGGCTGTGCTTGTTATTACATGTATATGCAATATTCATTTGTTTGTATAATAAATGCAATGAGTATTGTACGTGTTTTCTTTTTTCATAACTATACCTACTTTTGCACCCCCCCTGTATATGATGGAACCGAACATTTCATGGACAGGGCACACGCAATGATAGTTTTCACTGCAGAGATCAACAGCAAACTGTGAATCCAATGTGCTATGTCACATATGCAGAAAAGACCATTTACGCGGGAAGAAAGAAAAGAAAACAAACGGTGATCTTCACGAGATACAACGTGCTTCTTTGTCATTAGCGAAAGAAAACAAAGATACCATTGTATTATCACCTCACGGCTGTGAAGACGCGCACGTATGGGGTGGGTAGAGGACGGAGGGGTGTGGTAATGGAATGCCAGTAAAACGACGCAACTGCTTTTCAGGTATTGGTACTATACTAGAAAGATCAGAAGCGTGTTTCAAAAGATAGACTGAGGAGGGTGTATGCGTATGAGTGTGTGGGCGTGCATGTGTGTGTGTGTGTGTGTGTGTGTGTGTGTGTGTGTGTGTGTGTGTGTGTGTGTGTGTAACACAAACCAAGTGGATACATATACTTAAATTCTTTATCTAGGCAAATATATAAAATGTATTGTACATGCCTTCTTTGTATTGTAAGTTTTAGTTTAAGCTGCAGTGACACATCGTGTTGTAGCTATTATAACTTTTGTTGTAATCTGTGTTTGTGTGTTGTCCTGTAGTTTTTGCTAGTTTAGTTTGTTGTTGCTGTAGTTTATCCTAGTGTTGTTTGTGTTGCTGTTGTCTTCTTGTTTCAGTTTGTTGGTTGTTGTTTTGGTGTTTTTTTTTTCTGGTTGTGTGTGGTTTATCGTTGTTACTGCTGTTGTTGTTGCTACTGTTGTTGTCATTGTTATTCGTGCTAGAAGTTTCCTCTTTTCTCTCAATCTTTTTCTTTCTGACTAGTTCCTTTGCTTTCTGTCATGTCTTTCTATCAATTTCTGCCTTGCTGTTCCATTCACCTGTGTGTGTTCGATAAAGTCTTACGTACTTTCTCTTAGGACTGATAATTGGGTACATATATTAAGTGCATTTTTTACTCTAGGGAATTCAGATATGCAGAAGCAATTTTAGCTAGCTTATGCCCGTTTCTACGTATGTTTTTGTGTCCTTACGTACGTTTAAATTTGTCCTCAGGTGTATTTTTAAATCCCCTGCGAGATAAATTGGACAAAGTGGTAAACGCTTGGGGCATCTCCTTAGATTAGGTGAGCGAATTCATTGATATGAATTCTTAATTTTCTTTTTTTTTTTTTCTTTTCCTGTTGAAGTTTGCATGTGCTTTGAAACAGTTATAGCCCTTCATGGCTCTCACGCAGTGGGCTGGGCTTTAAACAACAAAAGCATTGACGTTGCCTGGCGTTGACCATTCCGTCCAGAGGATTTGATAAAACAAAACCTCAATACAGGTGTGAGCATAGGAAAGGACACTAACGCATGCATAAGAAGTGGCCTACATTGAAAAATGTTATTGTCCAAAGACATGTTGACGATATTATTGATAAAGTCACATTATCATCATTTCTTATATCATTTCATTGTTTTCGGGATGTTCTTTTGCAGTTTTTTAACATCCAAGTGTAAATGTACACACTAACAATGGTGGGGACTCTGGAAAAGAATGTTACTTATTTTCGCCTGTGTTCTGGTGTGTTTCTCTGCTTATTCTTGTTAATACTACTCACACAGTATGTACCATAAGCACTGAAACAGATTACAACGTTGTGAAATATACAAAGGAAGCAAAACCAGACTCTTCTACTCAGATTGACTCAAAACACCCCGTTGACGTTTCTTCAGGAAGTGATTCTAATACACACACAACGAACAGGGAGCATCATTCAACAAATCACCATACCGCTAAAACGAGAAATAGATATCAGAATCTGGCAAGTTCTGGTGTACAGAGTGACAATACATATCGGCACTCAAGAATTTTCGATGACGTAACAAGTAGAAATATGTCTGAACGGTCAACTATTTTCAGTAACGGAGACCAAACTATGCCAACTGTAAACGAACATTTAACCATTTCCAGTGACCTACCTACAAGTACTAACGAGCATTCCGCCATTTTCAGTAATGTAACTGCAACAAATACAGACAAACATCAAACAACGTTCGGCGACTCGGCAACAAGAGCCATGAACAGACAGTCGATAAATTTCGGGACGATATCAACGAGGAGTCTAACAATACTCGACTAAAATGAACCACAACACCCAAGAACCTTAACTCCGTACCCAACGACATCGGCGTCAGACGATGTGAATATTGACGACTGGAAGGAATGGCTTCGCGCGCTTGAGACAAGCTCCCAACCGACCCGAACCACAAACTCCCGTGTTTCTTCAACTTCTAAGGCAAGGTCCACGACGGAAAAAACAGTAGTCGATCAGTATTACCATCGTTACAAAACCATCTCAGCCGATGAGATTTCTTCATGTTTGGAGAAGAAGTCGTCTATACACACAAAACATGAGGCCGTAGTGATCGACTATATACAGGTGAGAAACAACATGGCGTGGAACTCCGATGCTGCCGGCACCTGTAAGCTGACTGTGTCAAATTTGTATGGTGCAAAGGTAAGTGACGTTCATGCCATATCATAAAACTCATACGTTAAGCCTATTATTATCATCATCATCATCATCATCATGTGCCCTGCCGCATGACGTTGGCGATCATGACCCTCCATACGAAACAATCTCTTTGTCACTGCAAGTACATCTCCCACCCTCTCTGTCCTCAGCCACCCTGCAAGCGCGTCCAGAATTTTTCTCCCTGGGTCTACCTGGTGTTCTCTTTCCTTCCAGCTTTCCTATTGTGACTAGGTGCTCTAATTTCTCTTTCCTTATAAAATGTCCTGTAAATGTTGCATGCTATTCCTGATCTTTATTGATGTTCTTCTTGTGTCTGCATGTATATATCAAACTAAATCTTGGACTCTTGAGAAGAAACTCTAAAACAAAAAGCTTGTGAAGAAATCCCTAGAGTTATAGAAAGGAAAAAAGAACTGGATGACAACAGGCTTGATGGAAAACAACAGAGGAAGGCAAAAGGAGAAGAGCAGAGATACGAAGGAACAAGAAATCGGGTATAGGTGCAATGAAACTAAAGAAGTTTGGCTGAAAACAAAATGCAAAGAAATGGAAGACAGACACAAAACAGATCCTAAGGGTATGTACAAAAAAATTGAAGAAATTACCTACAGATAAAAGACATGCACATCAACTGGTTAATTAAAATCGAAAGATGGTACGCTTATCATGAAAATGACAAAATATCACATAGATGAGGAGAGTACATTAAAGATCTTTTTAACGATGACAGAAACGAAGAACACATTATAAGAAAGCATGTTGAACGACCACCCATAATGAAAGATGAAGTTAGAGCAGCATTGAAAAGATGAAACCAGGAAAAGCCCCAGGACCAGACAATATTACCGTACAACAGAGATGATTGAAGCCCTGGAGGAATTTGGTATTGAAAAAGTTACAGTCCTCCTAATTGAAATTTACGACATGGGGAAAAATCCCCAAAGATATGTCAAAATCAATTTTTATTGCATTTCCAAAGAAGACAGGGGCTATAGAATGCGAACTCTATCGTACAGTCAGCTTGGTGAGTCATCCTGTTAAGAATTATCATGATGAGGACAAGGAACGGAATCAAAAGAGAAATAGCAGAACTGTGTGAATTTGTGGAAGGGAAAGGAACTATTAACGTCATATATATCCAAAGAATTATCATAGAGGTCAATCGAGTTGACTAAGGATTCATATCTATGTTTTGTTGACTATACCAAGGCTTTCGATCGGGTTAGACATGAAGAACTGATCAACCGACTAGAAAGATTCAATATTGATGGAAAATATCTACGAATAATCAGAATATGTATTGGGAACAAACAGCAGCAATAAGAATAGAAAACGACATAAGCTTTTTCCAAAATATCAGAAGAGGAGTCAGGCAAGGCTGTGTTCTGTCATCAGATTTGTTTTCACTTTACAGCGAAACCATCAAGAGAAACCTAGAAGAATGCCCTGGATTAAACGTTGGAGGAAAAAATGATAAACAATGACACCGTGAAAGTGAGAGGGACCTACAAAACCTTGTGAATATAATAGAAATAGAAAACAAAAATAGAGGGTTGGAGCTTAATAACAAGAAAACTGACGTCATGGTAATCAGTAAAAAACATGAAAACATGAAATCCCCTTATGCAAAATAACAGCAAATGGCACAACTTTGAGACAAGTTCATAAGTTTTTGTGTGTCTGTGTGTGTTGAAGAATTGTGTATGTGTTGAAACTGTTACAGCCCTGATATGGCTCTACGCAATCGGCCGGGCTTTAAACAAAAATAACGGTAACAGTTTAATACAACCCAGTCCAGAACATTCTATCATAATCAGTTAATATAATGCAATACGATACAAGACAAAGCAATACAATAATATACATGTACAATGCAGTACGGATATTTCGAAGTGTCAGGAGTACGCAGCATGACACTTACAACAACCTTATCGAGGATTTTGGTTTTGATGAAAATGTCTTCAACAAATACATCCGTGCGTTCAGCTAAACTCTGATCAAATTGGGCTGTTCGATTTTGAACCAAGTCGATCAGTTTTTTGTCAACGTTTTTTGTTGGCTTTGCCATGTTGCATTTTCGAAGAAGAAGCAGCTCAGCGTGAAATGAGCCTCATTCGCATACGAAAGCCAAAACGTTTTGCTTCGTCATGCGAAGGAAAAGTTCCGCAGCGAAGATCATGCGAAATTAGGTCTTGTCGTCATCGTCGTCGTCGTCGTCGTCGTCGTCGTCGTCATCGTCGTCGTCGTCGTCTTCTTCTTCGTCGTCGTCGTCGTCGTCTTCTTCTTCGTCTTCTTCTTCTTTTTCGTTATCTTCTTCCTCTTTTCTTCTTCTTCTTCTTCTTCTTCTTCTTCTTCTTCTTCTTCTTCATTCTTTCTCTCTTCTTCTTCTTCTTCTTCTTCTTCTTCTTCTTCTTCTTCTTCTTCTTCTTCTTCTATTTTTCTTCTTCTTCTATTTCTCTTCTTCTTCTCTTCTTCTTCTTCTTCTTCTTCTTCTTCTTCTCTTCTTCTTCTTCTTCTTTTTCTTCTTCTTCTTCTTCTTATAACCTTTCTTCTTCTCTTTTCTATTCTTTCGTTTAGTGCTAATTTGCGTGAAGCGAAGTTTTTTTGCGTTTTTAGGTCTATGGAATTTGAGCTTAAAATTAAGTTTTTGGAGGTGAATGGCTCATCGAGTTGAATTGCTGCGTAATTGTTGCAAACCTGTTGCAGATGTTTCACATGCTGATAGAGGAGCAGACATGCAGCACCAGCAACTGGCTCTCCCTCTCCTTGCCAGATCACACCCGACTGTGGGATGGCTGCACGCGCTGGCTCTCACCAGGTTCCGATTACGTCACTTCCTTTCCACGCCTCACGGTACGCATCGTGGTCTCGGACTTCCGGTCTGCCTACAGACTGAAGGTCAGCATCCACTCCGTCTTCAAACCCCGCAGAAAGCAGGTGGAGCGGCTCTTTGTTCATTCTCATCTGGGTGAGATAATAATGCCCAGGCTTTTTATTCTGTTTGGTTTTGGGTGAGATAATAATTACTGGGATTTTTATTCTATTTAGTTTTGGGTGACATAATAATACTTAGGTTTTGCTTGGTGAGATGATAATGCCTGGGTTTTCTATTCCATTTAGTTCTGGGTGAGGTGATAGTGCCTGGGTTTTCTATTCTATTTAGGTCTGAGTGAGGTGGGTAATAATGCCTGAGTTTTCTATTGTATTTAGTTTTGTGTGAGGTGGGTAATGATGCCTGGGTTTTTCTATTGTAATTTAGTTTTGTGTGAGGTGGGTAATAATGCCTGGTTTTCTATTGTATTTAGTTTTGTATGAGATGGGTAATGATGCCTGGGTTTTCTATTGTATTTAGTTTTGTGTGAGGTGGGTAATAACGCCTGGGTTTTCTATTCTATTTAGTTCTGGGTGAGGTGGGTAATAATGCCTGGGTTTTCTATTGTATTTAGTTTTGTGTGAGGTGGGTAATAATGTCTGGGTTTTCTATTGTATTTAGTTTTGTGTGAGGTGGGTAATGATGCCTGGGTTTTCTATTGTATTTAGTTTTGTGTGAGGTAATAATGCCTGGGTTTTCTATTGTATTTAGTTTTGTGTGAGGTGGGTAATAATGCCTGGGTTTTCTATTGTATTTAGTTTTGTGTGAGGTAATAATGCCTGGGTTTTCTATTCTATTTAGTTTTGTGTGAGGTGGGTAATAATGCCTGGGTTTTCTATTGTATTTAGTTTTGTGTGAGGTAATAATGCCTGGGTTTTCTATTGTATTTAGTTTTGTGTGAGGTGGGTAATAACGCCTGGGTTTTCTATTCTATTTAGTTTTGTGTGAGGTGGGTAATAACGCCTGGGTTTTCTATTGTATTTAGTTCTGGGTGAGGTGTGTAATGATGCCTGGGTTTTCTATTCTATTTAGTTCTTAGTGAGATAATAATGCCTGGGTTTTCTATTCTATTTAGTTTTGGATGAGGTAATGATGCCTGGGTTTTCTATTGTATTTAGTTCTGGATGAGGTAATGATGCCTGGGTTTTCTATTCTATTTAGTTCTTAGTGAGATAATAATGCCTGGGTTTTCTATTCTATTTAGTTCTGGATGAGGTAATGATGCCTGGGTTTTCTATTCTATTTAGTTCTGGATGAGGTAATGATGCCTGGGTTTTCTATTCTATTTAGTTCTGGATGAGGTAATGATGCCTGGGTTTTCTATTCTATTTTGTTCTGGATGAGGTAATGATGCCTGGGTTTTCTATTCTATTTAGTTCTGGATGAGATAATGATGCCTGGGTTTTCTATTCTATTTAGTTCTGGATGAGGTAATGATGCCTGGGTTTTCTATTCTATTTAGTTCTGGATGAGATAATGATGCCTGGGTTTTCTATTCTATTTAGTTCTGGATGAGGTAATGATGCCTGGGTTTTCTATTCTGTTTAGTTCTGGATGAGGTAATGATGCCTGGGTTTTCTGTTCTATTTAGTTCTGGATGAGGTAATGATGCCTGGGTTTTCTGTTCTATTTAGTTCTGGATGAGGTAATGATGCCTGGGTTTTCTATTCTATTCAGTTTCGTGTGAGGTGGGTAATAATGCCTGGGTTATCTATTCTATTCAGTTTTGGGTGAGATAATAATACCTGGGCTTTCTATTGTATTTAGTTCTTGGTGAGATAATAATACCTGGGCTTTCTATTGTATTTAGTTCTTGGTGAGATAATAATACCTGGGCTTTCTATTGTATTTAGTTCTTGGTGAGATAATAATACCTGGGCTTTCTATTCATTTAGTTCTTGGTGAGATAATAATGTCTGGGTTTTCTATTCTATTTAGTTCTGGTGAGATAATAATACCTGGGCTTTCTATTCATTTAGTTCTCGGTGAGATACAAATGTCTGGGCTTTCTATTCTATTTAGTTCTCGGTGAGATACTAATGTCTGGGCTTTCTATTCTATTTAGTTCTCGGTGAGATAATAATACCTGGGCTTTCTATTCATTTAGTTCTCGGTGAGATAATAATGTCTGGGCTTTCTTATTCTATTTAGTTCTCGGTGAGATAATAATGTCTGGGCTTTCTATTCTATTTAGTTCTCGGTGAGATAATAATGTCTGGGCTTTCTATTCTATTTAGTTCTCGGTGAGATAATAATACCTGGGCTTTCTATTCTATTTAGTTCTCGGTGAGATAATAATGTCTGGGCTTTCTATTCTATTTAGTTCTCGGTGAGATAATAATGTCTGGGCTTTCTATTCTATTTAGTTCTCGGTGAGATACTAATGTCTGGGCTTTCTATTCTATTTAGTTCTCGGTGAGTATAATAATGTCTGGGCTTTCTATTCTATTTAGTTCTCGGTCAGATAATAATGTCTGGGCTTTCTATTCTATTTAGTTCTCGGTGAGATACTAATGTCTGGGCTTTCTATTCTATTTAGTTCTCGGTGAGATAATAATGTCTGGGCTTTCTATTCATTTAGTTCTCGGTGAGATAATAATACCTGGGCTTTCTATTCTATTTAGTTCTCGGTGAGATAATAATGTCTGGGCTTTCTATTCTATTTAGTTCTCGGTGAGATAATAATGTCTGGGCTTTCTATTCTATTTAGTTCTCGGTGAGATAATAATGTCTGGGCTTTCTATTCATTTAGTTCTCTGTGAGATAATAATGTCTGGGCTTTCTATTCATTTAGTTCTGGGTGAGATAATAATACCTGGGCTTTCTATTTATTTAGTTCTCGGTGAGATAATAATGTCTGGGCTTTCTATTCATTTAGTTCTGGGTGAGATAATAATGTCTGTGATTTCTGTTCTATTCAGTTCTGGGTGAGATAATAATGTCTGTGCTTTCTATTCTGTTTAGTTCTCGGTGAGATAATAATACCTGGGTTTTCTAATCTATTTAGTTTGGGGTGACATAATAATGCCTGGGCATTAAAAACTGGCCTGCTTGCTGCCTGTCTTAACAATTGACTCCTGCACCCTATTCGCCAACAGCAAAACCCTAACCTATGATTCCCTCACCCTATCCACCAGCTTGTGGATAGAGTGAGGAAATCAAGGGGTTAAGTTCTTGCTTCGCTAGATATGGTTGGCAATGCAGGACGCTGGTAGATAGGGCACGGAAGTAAAAGAGTTAATGTTTCCATCATTCTGGTGAGTTCAGCTTAGTGTTTCGTAGATCTCTAATCCCCCTCCTCCATCCATTTATTTCTTCCATTCAGTCTGATTTTTAGGTGAATGTTTACTGTCTGGCATTTTTCTGACACTAGAAATTTCCTACAATTTTGAAGCTCAGGGATTGACCCAGGCTCTTGGGTGACTGGCGGAAGACAGGGCAGCGTGGCGGACAGCCGTTCAGCAAGGCGTTGTGAATGCGGAGAGGAGCAGAGCAGAAAGCGCAGATGAGAAAAGGGCTCTTCACAAACAACGTTCCAGAAACCAGACAACAGCGACTCAATTTGTATGTGGCAGATGTGACAGAGATTGCCACTCAAGAATCGGCCTGCACAGCCACAGCAGAAAGTGCACGTCATGACCACAACGCCTCCTGGTGCAGACTATCATCTCCTGAGATGTAAAGAGGCCGACGAATTGAAGTTAGTTGAATGATACTAGTACAGCAACGTTACTAAGCTCTGTGTGTCTCCGAGCCTTGTTTCATAGCGGGGTGATCATATCACAGCGTTACAGAGCGAGTTCTTTGTCTCCATATACATGTCACAGAGTGTAACAGAGCTAGTTGTCTGTCTCCCTATCCATGTCACAGAATATTAAAATCTAGTAGTCTGTCTCCTTGTTCACGTCACAGAGTGCAACAGAGCGAGCTATCTGTCTCCCTATCCACGTCACAGAATATCAAGAGTTAGCTGTCTGTCTCCCTATCCACGTCACAGAATATCAAGAGTTAGCTGTCTGTCTTCCTATCCATGTCACAGAATATCAAGAGTTAGCTGTCTGTCTCCCTATCCATGTCACATAATATCAAGAGCTAGCTGTCTGTCTCCCTATCCATGTCACAGAATATCAAGAGTTAGCTGTCTGTCTCCCTATCCACGTCACAGAATATCAAGAGCTAGTTGTCTGTCTCCCTATCTACGTCACAGAATATCAAAGAATTAGTTGTCTGTCTCCCTATCCACGTCACAGAATATCAAAGAGTTAGTTGTCTGTCTCCCTATCCACGTCACAGAATATCAAGAGTTAGTTGTCTGTCTCCCAATCCACGTCACAGAATATCAAGAGTTAGTTGTCTGTCTCCCTATCCACGTCACAGAATATAAAGAGTTAGCTGTCTGTCTCCCTATCCACGTCATAGAATATAAAGAGTTAGCTGTCTGTCTCCCTATCCACGTCACAGAATATAAAGAGTTAGCTGTCTGTCTCCCTATCCACGTCACAGAATATAAAGAGTTAGTTGTCTGTCTCCCTATCCACGTCACAGAATATAAAGAGTTAGTTGTCTGTCTCCCTATCCACGTCACAGAATATCAAGAGTTAGTTGTCTGTCTTCCTATCCACGTCACAGAATATAAAGAGTTAGTTGTCTGTCTCCTATCCACGTCACAGAATATCAAGAGTTAGTTGTCTGTCTCCCTGTCCACGAAACAGAATATCAAGAGCTAGTTGTCTGTCTTCCTATCCACGTCACAGAATATCAAGAGCTAGTTGTCTGTCTTCCTATCCACGTCACAGAATATCAAGAGTTAGCTGTCTGTCTCCCTATCCATGTCACAGAATATCAAGAGTTAGTTGTCTGTCTCCCTACCCACGTCACAGAATGTAACAGAGCTAGTTATATGTCTGTCTCCCTATCCACGTCACAGAGTGTAACAGAACTAGTTATATGTCGTCTATCCATATTAAAGAATGCAACAAAACTAATTGCCTTTCTTTCCATATATCATGTATGCACGTGTATGAATGTATGTTTGGTGTGTGTGTGTGTGTGTGTTTGAGTGTGTGTGTGACTGTATGTGTGTTTTTTACCGTGTGCATATGTATGTGCACGCGTGTGCGTGTATACACGTACGTACGCGTATTTCCCACGAATTGACTCCCAATTTTACCCTCGTCAACGGCAGGCTATTTCCAGTCTCCAAACTTCGACGCGGACAATACCAAGAAGTTCTACAAACACGATCTGGACAGTCACGTGTACGTGAACGTTCTGGATGACCACTCCACCGTCGCTACGGTCGCTCACGTCAATATGCGAGTCTTCGACTACTGCTTCCACCGTACCGACGCCTTCGTCATTTTGTGCGCTGACCAGAGGCGTCTGTGGGCCCGCGACGCCTGCAACAGTTCCTTTGACGAGGAAGACGAGCCCAGCACGCGCGTGGTTCACCAGGCGAAGATCCTGTCCGTGCATTTCAAGGTGGACGATGGACGTGACTGTGTTCGTCGGTTTCGGATCTTGTTTTACTTCATCGATAAGGTTGGTGGATATTTGGCTTTTCGTTGTGGTGGTGGTGTGTGGGTGTGGTGTGGTTGTGGTGCGATGTGTGGTGTAATGTGATAGTGTGGTGTTGTGGTGGTGCAGCGTGGTGTGTAATGTCGCGTGATGTGGTGTGTTGTTCTGTGATGTTGTGTTGTGGTCTGTTTTGTTTTGTGATGTGGTGTGTTGTTTTGTGTATTATGATCATCATCATCATCAGGTGCCTTGCCGCATGGCGTTGGCGATCATGTACTTACATCTGTCTCTATCTCTTGTTGCCTCAAGCATCTCTTTCACCCTCTTTGTCTTCAGCCACTCTGCAAGTCCGTCTAGTATCTTCTCCCTGGGTCTATCTGGTACTGTCTTTCCCTCCTGCTTTCCCGTTGTGACCAGGTGCTCCAATTTCCCTTTCTTCATAAAATGGCCTAAAATGTTGCCTGTCTTTTCCTAATCTTCCTTATCAATGATCTACTTGTGTCTGCCTCCATCAAGACTGTCTCGTTTGTTTTCTTTGCTGTCCATGGAACTCTCAACATTCTTCTTAGAAACCATATCTCGGCTGCCTCAATCCTGTTCTGGCTTTGCTTGTTGACTGTCCACGCCTCACAACCGTACAACAGTATTGGTTCTATATAAATTCAAGAACTCTCTTCCTGATGTTCATTGATAGGCATTTGTTGGTAAGAATGTTTTTCATCTTCTTGAATGCTGTTTTGGGTTGGCCGATTCTGCAGGCTATTTCTGATGTTCATCTGCCGTCTGGTGAAATGATCTTTCCAGGTAGTTAAACTGATCAACCTGTCTCAAGGTTGTGCCGTTTGCTGTTATTTTGCTTGAGGGGATTTCATGTTTTTTACTGATCACCATGACTTCAGTCTTCCTGCCGTTTAGTTCCAACCCCTTACCTTTGCTTTCTATTTCTAATAGGCCTCTGTTCACATGGTTTTGTAGGTCCCTTTCATTTTCTGCAATTGTGTATTGTATGGTGGTTTTGTTATGTTGGGTGGTGGTGTGGTGTGTTGTATTCTATTCTGTTGCTTGTGTTGTTTTGTTTTGTATTGTAGTGTGTTTTCATTGTGTTGTGTTGTATGATGTTGCTTTGTGTTGTATTATGTGTTTTTGTAATTATCTCTTGTTTTTGTTTCTTTCTTAATTTGGTATTTGTTTTGCGCACGCGTGTGTGTATATGGTGTGTTTAATTAGTACTGTACAGTCTTTTATCCTAACCTGACAATAGTAGTTTGTGCTTTTAACTCTTTAATGATAAACTGGACGGAATGGTCAACACCATGGATCATAACCCTGGATTGTGTGCAAGGAGGTATTGATGTGCGTTCCCAATTACCTTTAACCCCCCCCCCCCCCCCACAACACACACACACTTTTTTTTTTCTAAGAGGTGTTGAAATGGATCATAACCCTGATGTCGCTCTGCGCAGTCAGCTGGGCTTTAATCACTTATGATGATGACGACAGACGGAGTTACTTGGCCTTACACTGCCAAACGACAAGTGGAACTGCAGCCATCCTCGCTACCTGGCCACAGAACTGAGGCGGATGTTCATCTGTAACCTCAAGACCGAGTGCTGGGACGGGCAGGACGAAGACCAGTGCATACACACCCTGTGCGGGCAGTCGGGGGTCAGAGTTCACGGGGCCTGTTTCTTCCTGACCCGTTCCAGCCCGCTCCAAGCCACGGCTTACGACGCGCGCACAGCGTGCACTAACAAGGGAGGGCGCCTCGCTGTTCTGAGCACGGTCGACAAGTGGCTCCAGGTTCCGTTTCAGATGCAGCTGGATCGTCAAGGGAAGAAATTCTATCTGGCACTGACTTCTGCACCATCTCAGCTTCCCCATATGTAAGCATCTGGTTCTGTCTGTCCTCACTTCTCCTTCCCCACCCCCACCCCCAGCTTCCCCATATGTAAGCATCTGGTTCTGTCTGTCCTCACCTCTCCTTCCCCCCCCCCTCCCCCAATCGAGGGGATGCCGAGGACTCCTGTGCTAGAAATTTCCTCTTTTCTGTCACTTTCTTTCTGCCTTGTTCCTTTGCTTTCTGCCATTTCTTCCAATTATTTTCTGCCTCGTTGGGCCATTCACCTGTATGTGTTCGATAAAGTTTTTCGTACTTTCTCTGAGGATTGATAATTGGGTACATGTATTCAGTGCAGTTTTGGCTCTAGGGAAATGAGATATGCAGAAGCAATTTCAGGTAGGCCTACTTTAATTCTGTTGTTTTGGTGTCCTTAGTTATGTTTAAACTTGTATTCATGTACGCTTTTTTAAATCTCCTATGTGATAAATTGGACGGAGTTGTCAACGCCAAGGGCATCTCCTTAGATTATGTGTGCGAATGCAGTGATATGTGTACTTAATTTTTATTTTTAAAAATTTATCCTGTTGAAGTATTGTATATATTTTGAAACGGTTATAGCCCTGGTATGGCTGTATGCAGTCGGCTGGGCTTAAACAAAAACGACTTTTCGCCATCATTACCATTCTGAAAACATCTACCTGCTATGTAAAATGCAAGAAGGACGCTTAGACGTGGGCCGTTTGCGCTATACAAATGGAATTTTGTTATCGGTATATTATCGTTATTATTTTTATGAACAAGGTAACTGATGACTGGGTAAACCGAATAGGTCATGGAGTACATGGACGGCCCTCCTTGCTTGGCAAAATGACTGTTGTGTGGTACTGGCAGCTGGGAGGTGAATTTTTGCAATTGGTGAGGCATTGTTGTTCTGGGTCCCATCCAGCACCCTAAGTGTTTCTTGTTAACTCTGTTAATTTGTTGTTATTGTTGTTCTTAACACTATTGTTATTACTATTACCATTATTTTTATTGTTATTGTTGTAGCTGTTATTGTTGTTGTCATTATTATCATCATCATCATCATCATGTGCCCTGAAGCATAGCGTTGACGATCATGGCCCTCTATATAAATCTATCCTTTGTCGCTGCAAGTACATCTCCTACCCTGTCTGTCTTCATCCACTGTGCAAGTCCGTCCATTGTTTTCTCCCTGGGTCTACGTGGTACTCTTTTTCTCTCCAGCTTCCTGTTGTGACCAGGTGCTCTAATTTCTCTTGCCTCATAAAATGTCCTATAAACGTAGCTCGTCTTTTCCTAATCTTCTTTGTTAAAGTCCTTTTCGTGTCTACCTCCATGAGGACTGTCTCTCGTTTGTTTTCTTTGCGGTCCATGGAACATTCTTTTTCTTCTAATTATCATTATTATTGCTATTGCGCTGTATAGATATTGTAGTTGTTATGTATGCATGTGCGTACGTATGTATGTATGTATGTATACGCTTAGATTTATGTATGTATGTATGTATGCATGTATACGCTCAGCTTAGATTTATGTATGTAAGTATGTAAGCATGTATGTATCCATGTATACGCTCATATGTATGTAGGTATGTGTGCATGTATACGCTCAGCGCTTAGATTTGATTTTGTCAAGATTTTGCGCTATATAAATAAAAAATAAAAATATATTATTATTATTATTACTATTGTTTTCTTTGCGGCCCATGGAACTCTTAACACTCTTTTTCTTCTCATTATCATTATTATTGTTATTGTTTGTTTTCTTTGCGGTCCATGGAACTCTTAACATTCTTTTTCTTCTCATTATCATTATCGTTTGTTTACCTTGCTGTCCATGGAACTTTAACATTCTTTTTCTTCTCATTATCATTATCGTTTGTTTACCTTGCGGTCCATGGAACTCTTAACATTCTTTTTCTTCTCATTATTATTATTATTACCATTATTATTACTGTCTTCAGTTCTACTTATGTGCAGGTACAGATACGCCCTGGTGTGGCAGGGATCATCAGTAGCTTACTATGCAAACCACCACACCGTCACCTACTCCACGCAGTGTGCTCACAGCGACCTGACCTCCTCCAGGCTCCTCGCCATCATGGACGACTGCAACAAGTTGCAACCTGGGATCTTTAACCTCTGCGAGCTACCCTCCGTCAACGCCAGAAACTCCCAACCACCCAGCGCCGTCAGTCTTGCGCGGGCGGCGAGTCAATCTGTTCCTGTACCGCAGGTGAAATGTCCTTCCGGTCACATGACGCTCGCCTTCCTGGCTTGTGACGTGGCGAGCGCGTGCTGGAGGGGAAGTGACGTCAGTTTCAGCAAGATTAAAGGATCATGGGGCATGCCTTCCCGCTCCTCTTGCCCGGCCGATCTGACGTTCCTCCCTCCCTCGTTCTTGTGTGCTGGTGGCGGGGAGCACGTGCCGTACAGCATGGTGTGCGATCGTCTGCCCGACTGCCTGGATCACAGCGACGAACGCTTCTGTCAGTTCCCTGCGTGTCGAGATGCTGTGGAGTTCTCTTGCAGGAATTCGCAGGTGGTTTTTGTTGTTGTTTTTTTTAAATTTTTTTAGCTGTCCTTTCTGGATGTGTTTTGTTTCTCACACACACACACACACACACACACACACACACACACACACACACACACACACACACACACACACACACACACACACACGAAAAAAACCCACACACAGACACATGCACACATACACATTCCCACACAGACAAACTCACACATGCACACTCCAACATGCAACACAAACACGAAGAAACACACATACATACAAATACATAGACATGCAAGAGGAAAACACACACACACACACACACACACACACACACACACACACACACACACACACACACACACACAGAATGATTCAAACACACAAAGAGAAAAAACAGAACCGTGTTCACACGCGTGCGTACACACATACGCACGCATGCCCACGCACACACACACACTGAGAAACACGTGCGCGCGCGCGCACACACAGTACACACACACACACACACACACTCTCTCTCTCTCTCTCTCTCTCTCTCTCTCTCTCTCTCTCTCTCTCTCTCAAGCCTGAATCTTAAATGGAACTTCAAACATCATCATTTTCGTCGTCATTCTGATCATCATTGTGACAAGATGTACTCTACGCTTGCTTTCATAGTATATCCTGGCATCAATCAGGCTCGAGAGACACCGACACCTGTGGTGTTTGGAATTTTGAGCAAAACCCTCAATGGCTCAGGACATAAATGGATGACTCGACTGCGCGGTCCCAGTCTTACTAACTAGTCCATAGCACACTCAACTCTGGGTAGGAATCGGACGGGGCCAGAAAAATCCCACAATATGTTTTTTGTCTGTTGGGGATTTAAAGCCATTTAATCCAAGTCAACAGTCCATCTTGCTGACCACTCTGCCACGTTGACTGTGTGCGCTGCCAATTTGTTTTTCTGCAGGCAAGTTGGTAGAACCATGTACTCAAGATATGATATCTAGAGTTCAATCCCAGCCCGCAACATTAAAACCTGGCCTATTTGCCGCCCATCTGAATGTTTCCGTCATTCTGGTGGTGTCAGTTAAGTGTTTGATAGGTCCCTTCCCCGCTTTCCCCCACTGTGACTATGTGTTTCAGTGTGTGCCATTATTGGCCCGCTGCGATGACATCCAGCACTGCCATGACGGGTCAGACGAGGAAGGCTGTGAAAGACAGTCACACTCGTATAAAGATGTCAAGTGGAACCCTCCACCTGGACTGGTCACTTTTGACGGACGTGGCAATTTCACCATCACTTCTGCCAACGTCGGTCCCACTGTCAACAATGGGTCGCAGTGCCCGGAGACCCACTTTCAGTGTCCGGGGGATGGTTACTGCCTGCCTGTGTTCCTACGTTGTAACGGTGTCTTGGACTGTCCGGGTCATGAGGACGAGCTGGCGTGTGAGAATTATGAGTGTCCGGGGTTTTTCCGCTGCCGGGGATTTCTAGGTCCTTGTCTGCACGCCATGTTTCTGTGTGACGGCTGGCCTCAGTGTCCTCAGCACGATGATGAACTGTTCTGTAACGTCAGGTGCCCACCAGGCTGCACGTGCCTCGGGCTCTCTTTCACCTGCCGCACTAATGCGTCCGCTTCCTTCAGTCGCCAGCTCCGCTACCTTGATGCCGGTGGCAGTGGCTTAGATTTCAACCTGCTGACAGTGAACAAAATGTTGATCCACCTGAGCCTGTCCAGGTGTGGGGTGAAGAGCCTGCAGCAGCTTCCCTGGCACAATCTCCACAGTCTGGACCTCAGTGACAACCTGGTGAACGTCATCAGGGTTTCACACCTCCAGGCTCTGAATAGCTTGCAGGTCTTGTTTCTTTCAAACAACCCAATCAAATACCTGTTTGCTGAAACTCTGGAAGATCGCTCAAACGTCAGCCATGTTTTCAAAACAGTTGGCAAACTGGACATGTCTGGGACGAGTCTTTCAGAAATAAACAGTACCATGCTGAAGTTCTTTCCAAACGTTCTGAACCTGAACTTTTCCTACGCAGGACTCGAAGTCATCGCAGAGGACACGTTCATACACGTCCCTAAACTTGAGGTGTTAAACCTGGAGGGCTGCCCACTGACCAACTTTCCCATAGCCATGTTTCAAAATCTGCAGCGTTTAAGACAGATATACACCACTCACCATAGAGTATGCTGTGCAGCTACATTGATCGATAGTTTCGTAACCAGCAACTGCAAAGGCAAGGGAGTGAATGTTAAGGAGATGTCATGTCAGATGCTCTTAGCGTCCAACGTTCATCGTGTGGGCTGGTCTGTGTTGGCCTCTGTGATGATCCTGGCCAACGGATGCATGGTGCTGATTCGCCTGGCGCACAAAACGTCAAACCGGTCAACGGTGGACATGTTCGTCACCCACATGTTCATCCCTGGTTGTTTTCTGGCGGTGTACATGGCCGTCATAGTCGTCGCTGACCGTGTGTATGAAGGGAGTTATCTGTGGAAGGACCATGCCTGGAGGAACAGCGGTGTGTGTAGAGGTGCCGGTGTTGTGTGGGTCACCTGCACTTACGTTTCCTTCTTCCTCCTCACCATCATCACAGGGGAACGTCTCCAAGCTGTGTGGAGTCCAGTCACTTCTGTGCTGTTCAGTAAAACATCGGCTTATATTGTGTGTGTCACAGTGTGGATAATGTCGTGTGCTATAGCCCTAGTACCTTTCCTGACAACGCCCCAACACCGCAATCCTTACGGCGAAACAGGCATGTGCAGCTCCTTCTTGATCTCAATAACTCAATCTTCCAGTCAAAGACACCTGCACGAAGCCATGTCGCTGGTCCATCTTGCCCTGTCTTTGGTGCCACTGACCGGCCAGGTCTTCATCTACGTACGCATTCGAAGGAGTGACGTACCGTCGGTCGCCTCATTGAGAAAGAACAAAGAACTGGTGCTTGCACGACGTCTGGTGCTGCTGGTGACGATGGAATCTCTGTGCTGGGCTGTGGTCGGTGTGTCCGGTCTGTTGGCCCCTGACCACATGAATCAGGTCAGCGGGGTGCTGTCAGTGGGTGTTTTCCCTGTGCACTTCACCCTCAAGCCTGTCCTCTTTCTCTGCAATGTTCTCATGGAGCGCGGGCGTATGGAGCGACAGCAGAGACTGATGAAAATGCTGCTGGCACGGAGCAAAAGGCCGCCGTCTGATTAACGAAAATGGCACTGGAACAGAATGAAGGGATATCGTCTGACTGATAAAGATAGCACTGGCACATCGTAAAGGGCTATTACTGTTTGATTGAGGAAGATGGAACTGATGCGGAGGAGATGGGTATCGTATGATTGTTGAAGATATTACTGGCAGAGGAACGTTATCTTGATAAAGATTCATATTCATGTTCATATTCATTTCTTTCGTCACAGTGGATTTACCATGTGAAACTCGGGCTGCTCTCCCATTTGAAAGCGCGTCGCCGCAGTGCAGCGCCACCCAATTCATGGCACTGGCACACAAACGCTACCTTCAGATTGATGAAGATACTGGTACTGCTAAAGCAGTATTCAAGAAAATGAAAATCGTTCTTACCAGCACATGCCTATCAATTAACATCAGAAAGAGAGTTCTTGAGTGTTATATAGAGCCGATACTGTTTGTTGTTGTTGTTGTTGTTGTTGTTGTTGTTTTGTACGGATGTGAGGCGTGGACATTCAACACGCAAAGTCAGAACAAGATTGAGGCAGCTGAAAGGTGGTTTCTGAGAAGAATGTTGAGAGTTTCCATGGACAGCAAAGTAAACAAACGAGAGAGTCTTGAAGGACGAAGAGACAAGAAGAATATTAATGAAAATTAGGAAAAGACAAGCAACATTCATAGAACAATTTAAATGGCAAGAGAAATTGGAGCACTTGGTCACAACAGAAAAGCTGGAGGCAAAAAGAGCACCAGGTAGACCCAGGGAGAAAATACTGGACGGACTTGCAGAGTGGCTGAGGACAGAGAGGGTGGGAGATGTACCTACTGCGACAAGGTCTAGTTCCGTATAGAGAGCCATGATCGCCAACGCCATGCGACAGGGCACATGATGATGATTACTGGCAGAGAGACGCTATGGTATGAACGATGAAGATACCGGTACAGAGGAAAGGACTCTCACCTGATATCACTATCGTCTGAATGATGAAGATACCGGTACAGAGGAAAGGACTGTCACCTGATATCACTATGGTATGAATGATGAAGATACCGGTACAGAGGAAAGGACTGTCACCTGATATCACTATGGTATGAATGATGAAGATACCGGTACAGAGGAAAGGACTGTCACCTGATATCACTATGGTATGAATGATGAAGATACCGGTACAGAGGAAAGGACTCTCACCTGATATCACTATGGTATGAATGATGAAGATACCGGTACAGAGGAAAGGACTCTCACCTGATATCACTATGGTATGAATGATGAAGATACCGGTACAGAGGAAAGGACTCTCACCTGATATCACTATCGTATGAACGATGAAGATACCGGTACAGAAGAAAGGACTCTCACCTGATATCACTATGGTATGAATGATGAAGATACCGGTACAGAGGAAAGGACTCTCACCTGATATCACTATGGTATGAATGATGAAGATACCGGTACAGAGGAAAGGACTCTCACCTGATATCACTATCATATGAATGATGAAGATACCGGTACAGAGGAAAGGACTCTCACCTGATATCACTATGGTATGAATGATGAAGATACCGGTACAGAGGAAAGGACTCTCACCTGATATCACTATCGTCTGAATGATGAAGATACCGGTACAGGGAAAGGACTCTCACCTGATATCACTATGGTATGAATGATGAAGATACCGGTACAGAGGAAAGGACTCTCACCTGATATCACTATCGTATGAATGATGAAGATACCGGTACAGAGGAAAGGACTCTCACCTGATATCACTATGGTATGAATGATGAAGATACCGGTACAGAGGAAAGGACTCTCACCTGATATCACTATGGTATGAATGATGAAGATACCGGTACAGAGGAAAGGACTCTCACCTGATATCACTATGGTATGAATGATGAAGATACCGGTACAGAGGAAAGGACTCTCACCTGATATCACTATGGTATGAATGATGAAGATACCGGTACAGAGGAAAGGACTCTCACCTGATATCACTATGGTATGAATGATGAAGATACCGGTACAGAGGAAAGGACTGTCACCTGATATCACTATCGTATGAATGATGAAGATACCGGTACAGAGGAAAGGACTCTCACCTGATATCACTATGGTATGAATGATGAAGATACCGGTACAGAGGAAAGGACTCTCACCTGATATCACTATGGTATGAATGATGAAGATACCGGTACAGAGGAAAGGACTCTCACCTGATATCACTATGGTATGAATGATGAAGATACCGGTACAGAGGAAAGGACTCTCACCTGATATCACTATCATATGAATGATGAAGATACCGGTACAGAAGAAAGGACTCTCACCTGATATCACTATCGTCTGAATGATGAAGATACCGGTACAGAGGAAAGGACTCTCACCTGATATCACTATCATATGAATGATGAAGATACCGGTACAGAGGAAAGGACTCTCACCTGATATCACTATGGTATGAATGATGAAGATACCGGTACAGGGGAAAGGACTCTCACCTGATATCTCCTGGAAATACAACGTCCGTTTCTTTCTCCTTTGTTATTTGTTACAGCGATCACACGATCCCCTACCAGGCTTGCCAGGCCGTCATACCTTCACCAGAGCCCCGTTAGACAAGGTTTTTTGCTGTAGCCACCTCTCAAGAAGAGGACAAAAAGGCAGCTGAAGGGAAAGCAGTTTCTTAACGCCGAAGATGCCCGAGCTTTCTTCGAGGGCGTCATTTTGGACATACCCCGGTCAACGTGGTCTGGTGTCATAGACAGCTGGTTTGAGAGGATGGTCAAATGTGTACAGGCTGAAGGGGGTTATTCGAAAAACTGGAGTAGACAGAGAGGTTGTAAGTGTTGTTGTAAAACCAGATTGCAAAACATAATGAGTGACCCTCGTATAGCGCAAAATCTTGATAGAAATCAAATCTAAGCGCTGAACATACACATACGCACGCGCGCGCACACACGCGCACACACACTCACACATGGCTATAAATGGGGAAAAAGAATAAAAGCAATGGAAAATTATAGAGAGCATATTGTATACAAATATATATTACAATGTGATTCCACTCCGAGCGGAGACAGGCTACAGAGGGGGATGAGTGAGGTCAGGATTTTATGCAGAGGAGAAAAGGTGAGTTTTGAGAGCGGACTTGAAGGAGACAAAAGTTTGTTCCAGGGAGAGTGGACCAGAAACAGAGAAGGCTCGTGGACCATAGGTATTGAGCTTAGTGCGTGGAAAGCGATAAGTCAGAGGATCGGAGGCAGAGCGGAGGGTACGTGAGGGAACATAGATCTCAAGTAGGCTTGAGATCCCTATTAAAACAAAATCCAAAATCATCGGTTCCATTTACATCCCTGCCTTAACGTTACCAGCGTCAGACCTGGACCTTGACCAAGTCTACAGTCCTCACCTAGCTGATGTGCTGTTTGCAAACAGCTGTCAACAAGACCAAACGCGACGTGGTCAGATATACCAGTGTCAGAAAAATGGATAAAACAACATCAGTCGATAATCATATTCATCAGTAGAGAGTTAAATGGTTTGGCCATCTTCCCGTTCATCTACCGGGTGGACGATGAAGCAATGGACTTTATTTTTACCACAGACATGGTGTCCGTTTCGCGGGTATTCTTGTGTATATCGAGCGCGTTCATGTTGTTTCGATTCTTTCATGTATCTCCCTTACTACGACCCCTCTCCCACCCCTCTCCCACCACCTACCCACCACCCCCCTTTGAAAGGGTTATGTGCCTAAAATACACTAAACTCCTATTCCTAATATAAAAAAAAAGTTCAAAAAATGAATGTGGACGAAGTGGTTTGGTCATCTGATCAGAAGGCAGTCCTACTACCAGCTGGGTCAACAAGCATACAACAAACATATATTTGGATCTAAAGGAAGAGACAGACTAAGGAAGACCTGGCATTAAAGTGACCTTGACGTCACACGGCATTTCTCCACTCCAGGCCTTCCAGATCACTTCTGACCGTCAACTCTTTCTCTCCACGACACCCATGATGGTACAAACGGACAGATCAAGAAAGAAGATACACGTTACGAGACGATGCACTCTCACAGATGCATAAATTGTACACAACAATTTTTTCCCCAAATGTAACATGTACAGCACTTTATCAACTATTTTTGTTTCAAAAAATCTGAAGCACAGGCATAGAATTAAAGAATATAATCCAAAAATCAAAAGCGTTTATATCAAGTTTCAAGAAGCTTGGTCGTTTTATTCTGCAATTTATTCATTACCGCATTGCAAGTTAATCGATCGATTTGGCTTATTCTTTGCTTGTTATGGACAACAAAGAAAACAAATGAGACAGTCTTAAAAGAGGCAAACACAAAAATGACATTAATGAAGAAGATTAGGAGAAGACAAACAACATTTATAGGACACTTTATGAAGCAAGAGAAATTTCAGCGCCTTGTCACAACAGGAAAGCTGGAGGAAAAAGAGCACCAGATAGCCCCGGGGAGAATATACTGGACGGATTTGCAGAATGGATGAAGACAGAAATTGTGAGAGAGATGTATTTACAGCGACGAAAAATAGATTGGTATGGAGGACCATGTTCGCCAACACCATGCAGCAGGGCGCTTGATGATGTTACAGCACTTGTTTGCGGCAACCATGATGTACCGTTTCTCTTTACACTGAATGCTTCACATGAAAAAACTCACATGCATCATGTTCTTGGCTTTAATCGTGTCATATCCGGGGAGGTGGTCTAGACTTTGTCATTTAGCCTGTGTAGTCCCTCATTCTTTCTTTTACAGATTTTGCAGCAAATGCGTGTTTGCTTTTATAAACCAAATACCACTTCACATTACAAAGAAACTTTTAAAAGAAAATTGAGAACAAAAAGAAAAACATTCTGCAAGAACTATTTGTTGCTGTTGTAGACAAGGCGGGACGTGAAGCATATCACTGCCAACACACACTTTATTTACTGTCTAAACACTTGTCATTGTTCAGTTAGTGTCTGATGGAAATATCAGTGGGCTTTTGGGAATGAATGCCAAATGAGTGAGTTGTTTGCTCATTTGGTAGTTGGAGAAGCAAATTAGTTAATGACTGAGTCTGGTGGCTTATAGAAACATGAAGTCTGTGCAGGAACATGCCATCTGCGCAGTACGGGCTAAATAACGCGCATGTGAGGAAAATCGGAACGCTTAAAGAAATATAATATATATATATGTATGCATATGTATATATATATATATGTGTGTGTGTGTGTGCATATAATACATATATGTGTGTGTGTTATGAATATTTGTTTATTTTAACTAATTAAAAAACAAATATTTATTTATCTAAAGCAAGAGAAATATCCTGTAGTCACAACAGGAAAGTGGAGGGAAAAAGAGCACCAGGTAGACCCAGGGAGAAATACTGGACGCACTTGCGGAGTGGATGAAGACAGAGAGGGTGGGAGATGTACTTACAGCAACAAAGAATTAATTCGTATGGAAGGCTGTGATCACCAACGCCATGCGACAGGGCACATATTACATACATATAATTATATATAATATACATACATACGCACGCACATTCATATATACATGTATATATATATATATATATATATATATATATATTATATGTATATGTATGTACATATATATATATATATATATATTATTATATATATACATATATATACATGTGCATATATACATACATACATACACATATACAAAGATATTACGCATCGTTGCAATGTAAAATTTCCCTTCTGAAACTCAGTGCAACATGAAAATTATAATGAGTATAGTATAGCGCAAAAAGAAAGTATTCACATCGCCACTGTCTTTCCTGATTGGCTGACGATGGTTATTTCTGTCAACGGAGCCAACTGAGGGAGAGTGTGGCTGTGACACCGTTGTCCACTGCCTATATCTGCATCACAAACTGGACATCTGAAAACGCCGTATTACTCAAGGCCGGTATCATTAGTTTCTGGTAGACCCATCTTACACTAGTTACAGCTAATCCTTCTCACACAAACACGTAACACATACGTAAAGACATTGAAGTAATATGCATTACTTAAAAACTAAATAAAAAGAACGAAAATGACCACGTTGTGTGGCTATATCCCCGGGTTTGTCATCTTCCCACCTTGCCATTCGGTCTGTAACAAGTAAACTGACGAATGGGTCATGCAGCGCATGGACAGCCCCCGCCCCCCCCCCACCCTTTGCTTGATGAAATGGCCATCGAGAGGCGTCTTGAGCTTGAGATGCGAGTCCGGTGAGTGGCGAGGCATTGGTGCTCTGGGTCTTGTCCACACCCTCGTGGTGTTTCTTGTTAATATTCTGTACTAAATAAATTGACAAATGAATTGTAAACAACAAACCACAGCCACACAAACAAACAGAAAGAAGAAAGTAAAGGAAGCATGAAAACCAAGAGGGGATGACGGGGGGAGACAGATAAAGGCGGTAGTTAATGATGGAATGGCTGCCTGTATATTAATGTCTGACACAACTTTGTGCACAGAAACAGGCTTGTATATCACGCTACAAAGTAGATGTGTCTGCCTCTGTGGGCATGAGTGTGAACACTGGGGAAACGGTGATTCGTGGTGTTGGAGTGGCCATACTGGGGCACACAGACAGACAGACGGACAGAAACAGAGAAAGAGAACGGGAGACACAGAGACATGGGGAGACAGACACAGAAAGAGAGAACGGGAGACAGAGAGAGAGGGGGGGGGGGAGACAGGAGAAGACAAGAGTGAGACAGACAGAACGGGAGACAGAGAGAGAGGGGGGGAGACAGGAGAAGACAGAGTGAGACAGACACAGAAAGAGAGAACGGGAGACAGAGAGAGAGAGGGGGGCAGACAGGAGAAGACAGAGTGAGACAGACACAGAGAGAACGGGAGACAGAGAGAGAGGGGGGAGACAGGAGGAGACAGACACAGAAAGAGAGAACGGGAGACAGAGAGAGAGGGGGGAGACAGGAGAAGACAGATGAGACAGACACAGAAAGAGAGAACGGGAGACAGAGAGAGGAGGGGGGGGGGGGAGACAGGAGAAGACAAGAGTGAGACAGACACAGAGAGAACGGGAGACAGAGAGAGAGGGGGGGAGACAGGAGAAGACAAGAGTGAGACAGACACAGAAAGAGAGAACGGGAGACAGAGAGAGAGAGGGGGGGAGACAGGAGAAGACAGAGTGAGACAGACACAGAGAGAACGGGAGACAGAGGAGGGGGGAGACAGGAGAAGACAAGAGTGAGACAGACACAGAAAGAGAGAACGGGAGAGAGAGGGGGGGAGACAGGAGAAGACAAGAGTGAGACAGACACAGAAAGAGAGAACGGGAGACAGAGAGAGAGGGGGAGACAGGAGAAGACAAGAGTGAGACAGACACAGAAAGAGAGAACGGGAGACAGAGAGAGAGAGAGGGGGGGGGAGACAGGAGAAGACAAGAGTGAGACAGACACAGAAAGAGAGAACGGGAGACAGAGAGAGAGAAGGGGGGAAACAGGAGAAGACAAGAGTGAGACAGACACAGAAAGAGAGGGGGAGACAGGAGAGTGAGAGAGAGAGACGCAGAAAGAGAGAACGGGAGACTAGAGACACAGTGAGAGAGAGAAAGAGAGAGACAGAAACAGAGAGAGAGAACGAGAGACAGGAGACTGACAGAGTGAGAGAAAGAGACAGACACGGAAAGAGAGACTGACCAAAACAGAAAGAGGAAGAACAGGAGACAAAGTGAGAAGAGACAGACAGACAGAAACAGAGAGTGAACGGGAGACAGAGAGAGGGAGATAGAAAAGAGTGGAGAGAGAAAGAGGGAGGGTGTGAGAGAGGGATGGAGAGAGAGAAGGGGAGACGGAGAGAGAGAGCACAGTGGCGCTGGACAGAAGGAGTGGCAAACACACTCCACATGTACAACACGACCTTACGCCAGTCAACCCGCTGAGCTGCAGACCAGCAGCTTCATCTGTCCACGACACATCCCAGAGCAATTGGAAGAAGAAGGAAGTGTATACGGTATCTGGATAAGGTCTCATCGTCTTTGTACGTTCACATCCTCATCATATTTTTTTCCTTCTCATCCAATAACTGGAGAGATCGTTGGGAGGACCCACGGAAGGCAGCAGCAGACCTTATTCTCCATTTTGACGTGGTGTTACCCTGATATGGCTCTAGTAGTCGGCTGGGCTATAACCAATATGAACAGGATCCCCCATGCCCATTTCTCGTGGGGCTGCAGCAGTAAGCAGTTCAATCATACCAAGGATAGTCTGGGCTTTTTTTTCTCTCGTTTACCACCCAGCTCTTCTCCAGTTCATTTCGTGGACAGCTTCTTTCAAAGGCACCCTGGTGGATGGTCATGGACGGTGGGTGTGTAACACGGGTGGCGTGACCTAGACTCAGTTTCACAGTTGTCCTAAGAATAATACACTCACACAAAGAACTGTCTTAGGAATAACACAGCCACACAAACATCTGTGCAAGGGATGACCCAATCACACAAAAACTGTCCTAGGAATGACCCAGTCACACAAAGAACTGTATTAGGAATGACCCAATCACACAAAGAACTGCCTAGGAATGACTCAGTGACACAAAGGAATTTCCTAGGAATGACCGTCTCACAAGAGTGTCCAGGAATTAACCAATCACACAAAGAATGTTCTAGGAATGACCCAGTCACACAAAGAACTGTTCTAGGAATGACCAGTCACACAAAGAACTGTTTAGGAATGACCCAGTCACACAAAGAACTGTTCTAGGAATGACCAGTCACACAAAGAACTGTTCTAGGATTGACCAGTCACACAAGAACTGTCGTAAAAATAATCCAGTCACACAAAGAACTGTCCTAGGAACAATCCAGTCACACAAAACTGTCCTAGGAACAATCAGTCACACAAAGAACTGTCTAGGAATGACCCAGTCACACAAAGAACTGTCCTAGAATAATAAATCACACAAAGAACTGTCCTAGGAACAATCCAGTCACACAAAGAACTGTCCTATAATAATCCAGTCACACAAAGAACTGTCCTATGAATAATCAGTCACACAAAGAACTGTCCTAGGAACAATCCAGTCACACAAAGAACTGTCCTAGGAACAATCCAGTCACACAAAGAACTGTCCTAAGAATGACCCAAATCACACATAGAACTGTCTTAGGAATGACCCAGTCTCACAAGAACTGTTCTAGAAATGACCCAGTCACACAAAGATCTATTCTAATAATGACCCAATCTCACATAGAATTGTCCTAGCAATTATCTAATACACAAAGTTTTGTCCTAGAAATGGCCTAGTGTCACAAAAACTGTCCTAGAAATGACCTAGTCATACAATGTAGTCCTAGGAATAATCCAATCACACAAAGAACTGCCGTAGGAATGATCCAATCACACAAAGAACTGACATGCAAATGACACAATCACGCAAAGAACTGTCTTAGGAACGATCCAATCTCACTAAGAATTGTCCTACGAATGACTCAGTCACACAAAGAATTGTCCCAGGAATGACCCAACCACATAAAGAACTGTCCCTGGAATGACTCAATCACACAAAGAACTGTCCTAGGAATGACTTAGTACACAAAACACTGTCCCAGGAATGACCCAACCACACAAAGAACTGTCCCAGGAATGACTCAATCACACAAAGAACTGTCCTAGGAATGACACACAAAAAACTGATCCCAGGAAAAGACCCAAACCACACAAAGAACTATCCCAGGAATGATTCAACAACACAAAGAACTGTCCCAGGAATGACTAAACCACACAAAGAACTGTCCCAGAAATGGCCCAACCATACAAAGAACAGTCCAAGGAATGACTACTCAACCACACACAAAGCACTGTCCTAGGATTAACAGTCAAACAAAGAACTGTCCTAGGAATGATCCGTTCACACAAAGAACTGTCATAGGAATGACACAGTCACACAATGAACTGTCACAGGAATGACCCAATCACACAAAGAACTATCCTGGAAATTACCCAGTTACACAACAGGCTATCCTAGAAATGGCCTCACCACACAAAGAACTGACCTAGGAATGACCAAATCACACAAAGATTTGTCATAGGAATGACCCAGCCACACAAAGAACTATCCTACGAATGGCCCATTTTCACATAGATCTGTCCTAGGAATGTTCCAATCTCACAAAATATTGTCCTAGAAATGACCCAGTCAAACTAAGAACTGTCTTAGGAACGACCCTGTTACACAAAGAACTGTATTGGGAATGATCCAGTCACACAAAGAACTGTCCTAAGAATGGCCCAGTCACACAAAGAACTGTCCTAAAATGACAAAGAACTGTCCTAGGAATGACCCAATCACACAAAGAACTGTCCTAGGATGAAAATCACACAAGAACTGTTAGGAAGACTGGTCACACAAAGAACTGTCCCAGGAATGACAAATTCACGTCAAGAACTGTCTCAGAAATGACCCAGTCACACAAGCACATCTTCCACCCTCTCTGTCCTCAGCCACCCTGCAAATCCGTCTAGTATTTTCTCCCTGGGGCTACCTGGTGCTCTCTTTCCCTCCAGCTTTCCTGTTGTGACCAGGTGTTCTAATTCTCCTTTCCTCATAAAATGGCTCTTAAGTGTTGCCTGTCTTTTCCTAATCTTCCTTATGAATGATCTTGTGTCTGCCTCCATCAATACTGTCTCGTTTGTTTTCTTTGCTGTCCATGGAACTCTCAACATTCTTCTTTGAAACCACATCTCGGCTGCCTTAAAATTGTTCTGGCTTTGCTTGTTGACTGTCCACATCTCACAACCGTATAACATTATCGGTTCTATATAACATTCAAGAACTCTCTTCCTGATGTTAATTGATAGGCATTTGTTGGTAAGAATGCTTGTCATCTTCTTGAATGCTGTTTTGGCTTGGCCGATTGTGCTGGCTATTTCTGATGTGCATCTGCCGTCTGGTGTGATGATCGTTCCCAGATATTTAAACTTATCAACCTGTCTCAGATTTGTGCCATCTGCTGTTATTTTGCATGAGTGATAATGCCCAACCGGTACGCCCCATCTGCGCCACAGCGCAACGCCAATTTTTCATCTGTATGCGTGTATTTCTGTTTAACTATGAAGACGTTTTTCTGTTTTTTCACAAAATTTTACCAGAGAGAATTCCTTTGTTGCCGTGGAATCTTAAACGTGTGTTGAATGCGTGCTGCATACAAAACTTTGGTTTACTATCTCATTCAAAAGACTACTACCTAACACCTACACTTAAAAGATTTAATGCAGAAAGTTCCCTGTCCAATCCGTGATTCGAGCCGGTTGGTTTTTGTGTGTGTGTGTGTGTGTGTGTGTGTGTGTGTGTGTGTGTGTGTGTGTGTGTGTGTGTGTGTGTGTGTGTGTGTCCTAAGCAAGGGTTTTAACCATTAGGCCACACATTCAACTAATACAAAAACTAGGGACAACGAAAAGATCGTGATGATGATAATCTATACAAGGCGCTTTAATCTGAATACATAAAGCAAATCAAAGCGCACGCTCTCGTTATTCACTAAAAACGTTCATTTACAACGAGAAAAGAGACACAAAGCAGGAAATACTGGGTAGGGGAGAACAGGAAGGGTAATGGGACGAAGGCGCAGGTGTAAAACGGAACGAACAAAATCACTGCTAGGCAAAAACGTATGTCTTCAAGTTAAGACTTGAAGGAAGACAGAGACTATGCAACTGTTGAAGAGACTGGACAAGCCCGATTCCAGTTGTATGACTAAAAGTTATCGACTGGCGTTACATGACCACAAGCACCGTGTGACGTTGTACGATAACTTTTGGTGATCGGCTGGGACTGTCGTCACTCAACTGACATTAATTTTGTTATGTAGACATATTTCTGGACTTCCTGGGATTGTGCGAGAACTGTCCTCTTTTAGTATCGTTTGCTTTATTTCCTATCACTACCCACTTAAATAATGACAATTATGATAATAATAGTAGTAATAATGGTAATAATAGTAGTAATAATGGTAATAATAGTAGTAATAATGATGATGATAATAGTAACAATGATAATGACATCAGTGATAATCATAATCATCATCATCATCAGAATCATAAGTTAACTTGTACAGCACAAACAGTCCAGGTCAAAGAATGGTCATTATGATTTACATCACATGGCACCTGTGACGAAAGTGCATATAGAATTCATTCCGAGCGCGGGGGTTACACTCGTAATCACTGACATGTAAACCTGATAATCAGTTAAATTACAGCTACTGAGATGTGCCTTTGTCTCTAAATCACTGTTTCAAGCTCACAATCACTGACATGTAAACCTGACCCGTCATTTACATTACTGCTATCAAGGTACGTTTTTGTCTCTTAAATTTCAACATCATAGTCCAGCTGGTCCTCCTTCCCACAGACGAAAACCTCAGCAAGCATTGGTCTCATCAGCGTTCGTCGATCTCATTCTGCTTTACAAGTCAAAACGAGGACGTTTTGGAGATCCTGCCTTGTCTGGGTTCCTGGCGTGCCAGAAAAAGTTCCAGGTAGCCGTCCTATCTGCTTGTTCTCCGGAGAGTTCTTGTGGGTGGCCATGCACACGTTCCAGACATTTTCTGTGTGACAGGTTCTGATGTCGTAACCTGCTTTTGAAATAATGTCATACAGTTCAAATCAGACACCGACGAACGTGATAGCCAAGTGAGTGAGATACCACATTTCCAATCTGAAGGTGTGGGTTCGATCATACCTAAGTAGCTCCCGCTTGGTTGTTGAAGGTTGGAGATTTTTGCCGATTTCCCAGGTCAACATATATGGTGGCTTGTTAATGCCAAAATCTTTTTCATGTGTATACGCACGCAGAATATCAAATACACACGTTAAAGATCCTGAAAATCATGTCAGTGTCTGTGGACTATGAAAACACCCAGTACCGCACTGAAAACGATTTACATCATACCAAAAGGAGCACGGCTATACCATATTTTAACAACAGATCAAATGACACATTCTAAAATTCTTGGACTAAGTAGCCAGAAAAACTGGGAACAAACATCCCAAGGAAAAGGATATTCGTAAAAGTTCATAAAATGCAAGACTATAGATTCAAATGGTATCAAATAAACACGCCATCGTGTTCAAAATTCTAGGAAATAATGTCATTCGTAAAGAAATGGGACTTGTAAATAACTTTCCCTGTGCCTTCTATTTGGAAACCAAGGACAGCATGGGGGATCTCACATTATGAAAATGTTTATATGTCAAAATATTCTGTGAAAGGATAGGAGAATTGCTGAGGTCAAAACGCGCCAACTGCGCATCGATTAGTTGGTGTATATGTGATTATGAGCACTTGTATATATATATATGTGTGTGTGTGTGTGTGTGTGTGTGTTTCCTTTTTGCTGTTGCTGCTACACATGTCATTTACATGTACCCAAGATTGTTCCAGTGATAGACTGATAGGTAGAAAGAAACTCTAGGGAGAGCTAGACAACAGAAGGTCTTCAGAGAAGTAACCCCCTTTAGACAAGTGTTTCGGCCCTGAATTCCTTACACTCTCGGGGGGCCGGGCCACATCCAGGTCATGACTCCTGGATGCCCTTCTGCTGTTGTCTATTTTTTTTTTTTTTTTTTTTCCCACGCCGGGGATCGAACCTGGGCGATTCTGCGCTTCAGAACTGCGGTACGCGGTTTTACCAATGTGCTAACGGGGCACACATCATCTGTAGGGAATTTAATCCTTATGAAGTTCACTTTTTTGGTTCCTCCTTGCCCAGATCCAGCTTGAGCTCCTTTCTGCTGCCTCTGCCATCGCTTTAAGGGCTCTAGTCCTCTTCTTCCCAGAAATGGCGAGTTGTTTCATGAGATCATAAGCGGAGGTGCCCACAAACCCTCTTGCCCCGACCTCTATGGCGAAGATTTTGACCCGCAGACCTGCTTTCTTCAGGGTGCTGGCAAGACCGGCGTATTTTTCGGTCTTGTAGATATGTGCTTCTTCCATTCTGCTTTCGTATGGCACAGTGAGTTCTATCAGAATGCTAGTATAAAACATGTAGGCTAGGTAAACATAGGCTGGGTAAAGCATAGGCTAGGTAAAACGTAGGCTAAGTAAAATGTAGGCAAGCTAAAACATAGGCTACGTAGGACCTCAGGATCCGGCCAGTTCATGGGTTTATGTGCAGGCTTAAGGCTTGTGCCATGAACACCATACACTAGTGCATATGGAATTCATTCGGAGCGCGGAGACGTCATCTTGAGAAACTGAAACAACTACGCAAACATCACATCAACTGAACATTTAATCTTATTTGGTGCTGATCAAAACATGCACACAGAATGACTCTTTGACTGAATAATGATTCTAGGGGAAAAAATACACGTATATTCATAAACGCAAACTCGAACAAAAAATCGGCCAAACACCATTTCTTACCCATTTTACCACAAAATATCAGGTAGAGGAATATAATGCAAATCTGAAGTAGACCTTACACGACTGTAGAGAAAAATGGCTGCTGTACGTTTATATATCCCTAATTTCAGATGAGGTTTGATAGGACTCCTTATTTATATGTACCTTTTAGCTACTGTATGTTTATATAAAGTATATCTTTGACAGTGGATGTACTTCATGCACACAGACCTTGTGTTGAAGATGTGGAAATATCACATGTCTTTTGGACTTTAATACAAATGATTAAATCTGATACAGAAGATTTTGTCTTTGTTTGTTTATTGACATATATAGTGTTTGTTTATTGACATATATAGTGTTTGTTTATTGACATATATAGTGTTTGTTTATTGACATATATAGTGTTTGTTTATTGACATATATAGTGTTTGTTTATTGACATATATAGTGTTTGTTTATTGACATATATATGTTATATCTGTTGTATGTGTGTATTTATTTAATACATCTTTGAAAGTGACTGTACCTCATGCGCACAGATCCTCTGTTAAAGATGTGGAAATGTCACATGTATTTTGAACTTTAAAATCTAATGCAAACAATTAAATCTGATGCTAATGATTTTGTCCTTGTTTGTTTGTTGACATTTATATATATATGTTATATCTGTTGTATGTGTGTATTTATTTAATGCATCTTTGACAGTGACGTTACTTCATGCACACAGATCCTGTGTTAAAGATGTGGAAATGTCACATGTATTTTGGACTTTATATCTAATACAAATGATTAAATATGATACAAATGATTTTGTCTTTGTTTGTTTACTGATATATATATATATGTTATATCTGTTGTATGTGTGTATTTATTTAATACATCTTTGACAGTGACAGTACTTCATGCACACAGATCCTGTGTTAAAGATGTGGAAATGTCACATGTATTTTGGACTTTATATCTAATACAAATGATTAAATCTGATACAAATGATTTTGTCTTTGTTTGTTTATTGACATATGTATCATCTGTTGTTTGTGTGTATGTATTTATTTAATATTTCTTTGACACTGACTGTACTTCATGCACACAGACCCTCTGTGGAAGATGTGGACATTATTGACAATGACTGTACTTCATACACACAGACCCTCTGTGGAAGATGTGGACATTATTGACAATGACTGTACTTCATACACACAGACCCTCTGTGGAAGATGTGGACATTATTGACAATGACTGTACTTCATACACACAGACCCTCTGTGGAAGATGTGGACATTATTGACAATGACTGTACTTCATACACACAGACCCTCTGTGGAAGATGTGGACATTATTGACAATGACTGTACTTCATACACACAGACCCTCTGTGGAAGATGTGGACATTATTGACAATGACTGTACTTCATACACACAGACCCTCTGTGGAAGATGTGGACATTATTGACAATGACTGTACTTCATACACACAGACCCTCTGTGGAAGATGTGGACATTATTGACAATGACTGTACTTCATACACACAGACCCTCTGTGGAAGATGTGGACATTATTGACAATGACTGTACTTCATACACACAGACCCTCTGTGGAAGATGTGGACATTATTGACAATGACTGTACTTCATACACACAGACGCCTCTGTGGAAGATGTGGACATTATTGACAATGACTGTACTTCATACACACAGACCCTCTGTGGAAGATGTGGACATTATTGACAATGACTGTACTTCATACACACAGACCCTCTGTGAAGATGTGGACATTATTGACAATGACTGTACTTCATACACACAGACCCTCTGTGGAAGATGTGGACATTATTGACAATGACTGTACTTCATACACACAGACCCTCTGTGGAAGATGTGGACATTATTGACAATGACTGTAATTCATACAACAGACCTGTGGAGTGTGACATTATGACAATGACTGTACTTAACACTGGACATTATGAAGATGTGACTTATTACAATGACGACTTCTAACAAGAGTGCTATTGAATTGGACATATTGCATGCTGTACTTCATACACACAGCCTCTGTGAAGATGTGGACATTATTGACAATGACTGTACTTCATACACACAGACCCTCTGTTGAAGATGTGGACATTATTGACAATGACTGTACTTCATACACACAGACCTCTGTGGAAGATGTGGACATATTGACAATGACTGTACTTCATACACACAGACCTCTGTAGATGTGGACATTATTGCAAGACTTATTCAAAACAGACCTCTGTGAAGAGTGGACATATTGACATATGACTGTACTTCATACAAACGACCTCTTTAAAGATGTGGAATTATTGGACAAATGACTGTACTTCATACACACAGACCCTCTGTGGAAGATGTGGAATTATTGACAATGACTGACTTCATACACACCAGACCCTCTGTTGAAATTGGACATTATTACCAATGACTGTACTTCAAAGCACAGTACCTTGGAAGATGTGGACATTATTGACAATACGACTTCATACCACAGAACGTACTTGGAAGAGTGGACATTATTGACAATGACTTCTTCATACACACAGACCTCTGTGGAAGATGTGACATTACTAGACAATGACTGTACTTCATACAACAGACCCTCTGTGAAGAGGACATTATTGAATGATGACTTCTACAAAGACTCTGTGGAATTACATTATGACAATGCTGATTATACACGACTTGGAAATGTGACATATGACATGACTTATCTACACCAGACCTCTGTGGAAGATGTGGACATTATTGACAATGACTGTACTTCATACACACAGACCCTCTGTGGAAGATGTGGACATTATTGACATGACTGTACTTCATACACACAGATCTGTGGAAGATGTGGACATTATTGACAATGACTGTACTTCATACACACAGACCCTCTGTGGAAGATGTGGACATTATTGACAATGACTGTACTTCATCACACAGACCCTCTGTGGAGATGTGGACATTATTGACAATGACTGTACTTCATACACAGACCTCTGTGGAAGATGTACATTATTACAATGACTCTTCAAACACAGACCTCTGTGAATTGACAAGACATGGACTTCATACCACAGACGCTCTGTAAGTGTGACATTAGACAATGACTGTACTTCATACACACAGACCTCTGTGAAGATGTGGACATTATTGACATGACTGTACTTCATACACACAGACCTCTGTGGAAGAGTGGACATTATTGACAATGACTGTACTTCATACACACAGACGCTCTGTGGAAGATGGACATTATTGACAAGACTGACTTCATACACACAGACGCTCTGTGAAGATGTGGACATTATTGCAAGACTTACTTCAACACAAGACGCTCTGTGGAAGAGTGGACATTTGACAATGACTGTACTTCATACACACAGACCCTCTTGGAAGATGTGGACATTATTGACAATGACTGTACTTCATACACACAGACCTCTGTGGAAGATTGACATTATGACAGACTGTACTTCATACACACAGACCTCTGTGAAGATGTGGACATTATTGACAATGATGTACTTCATACACAGACCTTGTAAGATGTGGACATTATTGACAATGACTGTACTTATACACACAGACCTCTGTTGAAATGTGGACATTATTGACAATGATGTACTTCATACAACAGACGCTCTGTGGAAGATGTGGACATTATTGACAATGACTGACTTCATACACAAGACGCTCTGTGGAAGATGGGACATTTTGCAAGACTGTACTTCATCACAAGACGCTCTGTGAAGATGTGACATTATTGACAAGATGTACTTCATACACACAGACGTCTTGAAGATGGGACATTATTGAAATGACTGACTTCATACACACAGACCTTGTGAAGATTGACATTATTGACAATGACTGTACTTCATACCACGACCCTTGTGGAAGATGTGGACATATTGACAATGACGTACTTGAACAGCAGACGCTTTTGAAGATGTGGACTATTGACAATGACTGTATAATACACACTGCTCTGTGGAAGATTGGACTTATTGACAATGACTGTACTTCATACACACAGACCCTCTGTGGAAATGTGGACATTTTGACAATGACTGTACTTCATACACAGACGCTACTGTGGAAGATGTGGACATTATTGACATGACTGTATTATACACACAGACCTCGTGGAATGTGGACATTATTGACAATGACTGTACTTCATACACACGACCCTCGTGGAAGATGTGGACATTATTGACAATGACGTACTTCATACACACAGACCCTCTTGGAAGATTGGACATTATTGAAATGACGTACTTCATACACACAGACCCTCTGTGGAAGATGTGGACATTATTGACAATGACTGTACTTCATACACACAGACGCTCTGTGGAAGATGTGGACATTATTGACAATGACTACTTCATACACACAGACCCTCTGTGGAAGATGTGGACATTATTGACAATGACTGTACTTCATACACACAGACCCTCTGTGGAAGATGTGGACATTATTGACAATGACTTACTTCATACACACAGACCCTCTGTGGAAGATGTGGACATTATTGACAATGACTGTACTTCATACACACAGACCCTCTGTGGAAGATGTGGACATTATTGACAATGACTTACTTCATACACACAGACCCTCTGTGGAAGATGTGGACATTATTGACAATGACTACTTCATACACACAGACCCTCTGTGGAAGATGTGGACTTGTCACATGTATTTTTAACTTAAAATCTTTAATACAAATGATTCTCCTTTGGTGATAGTGTTTGTCCTTGTTTCTTGTTCAAAAAGAATAAAAAGAATGTGAGAAAAAAAAAAATGCACGTCAAAGATTCTGCAAGCCATACTGATGGAATTACGTAAAGTCATCCAGCATCAAAGACAGAATACGCAGTACCAGACTACCGGTAAAGTGTGGTCGAAACTACGTCTGTTAACGCCCTATCGATATACTCAGCCCTATCGGTATATTTCGTTGAAAACAGCATATACAAAAAATATTTACGAAATCTAAAGCTTAACATTTGAATTTATTTCTTCGGAAAATTATAAATGTGTACACAATGAATATTGAAAGGTCGTGATTAAGTTAGAAATGCACTCATTTAAAACCCCTTGGTACAATTCGGCCTCCCTGTCCCGACCTACTTTTAGTTTCGTCTGCTTTTACAGCGAACGGTGATTTTTTTTTTTTTTTTTTTTTACCCCCAACAAATTATTCAGCCATGTCATTATTTTGTGATGTTTCTAAAACGGATGGAATGTGCATAAAATACAAAGTGGAATGTATTAATTTTTACATGGCTATACGTGCTGGCTGACCATCGGTGCCAGTGATGAGATACATGTAACAGACCTGGTTGCCAGTGCTAAGTGAACCTGGGGAGGTGTTGTTAGTCAAGATGTGTGGGATGGAAAACACCTGCTTCCAAACCGATAGGGCTGAGTGTACCGATAGAGTGTTAACATACGTCCATACACACATCCGGGGAAAAATCCAACGTTTTAGTTCTTGTTCTTATTGTCCCAGCCGACTGCGTAGAACCTTATCAGGGCTATAGCGATTTCAACACACACACAGTACCTCAACAGGAAAAAAAGGAACAGAAAATTAAGTACGTGTATCAATGCATTTGTGCTCATAAGGAGAACCTCCTGGCGTTGACCAAACATGCACTTAATACATGTACTCAATTATCAATCTTAAGAAAAAAGTACGTAAGACTTTACCCTGCACATACAGGTGAATGGACCAGCAAGGCAGAAAATAGTGGGAAGAAATGGAAAGAAAGCAAAGGAACAAGGCAGAAACAAAGAGAGTGACAAAAAAGAGGAAATTTCTAGCACAGTTTTTCCAGAAGGTGGTGATACTGTTTGTAAGAGCCTCTGTCATCTCCACTGGGTGAATACTTTAGTTATTTAGAACAAAATGATAATTCGAGATTGCTCAGTTCGTCCCCGCACCCACCCACCCCCCACAAACACACTCACACATACCCACACACGCACCATGATAACCATCCCAAACCATTTTAGTCAGATTAACACAAAATGTAGTACTAATATGTGAAGATGTATAACTAAACGTGGAAATAATTGAAACAAACACATTTACTAACATACGAAAAACAATATGTAGAATTCTACGTGGAAAGAAACACAGCATGAATGAAACTCCAGAAACCTCTTGAAAAGGTAAATTGCAATGGTAGAATGAAAAATTGTGCAAACTGATTAAAAGGTGTTGACAACAACTGCAAATTAAAAGTTGGAACTGAAATTTAGTACAACACATACACGCGCGCGCGCATATGCACACACACGCACAGTTTCTCAAGATGACGTCTCCGCGCTCGGAACGTATTCCATATGCACTAACGTGACGTTAGTTGGCGATTATGGCGTAAGCCTTAAGCCTGCACATATTAAACCCATGAGCTGGCCAGGTCCTGAGAAACGGGCATAACACGTTGAAAACACTGGTTCTGGTGGAACACACACACACACACACACACACACACACACACACACACACACACACACACACACACATATATATATATTATATATACACACACACACACACGTATGTATCAATTTTATCAGCTTGCTCACCTTGTATTGAGTTGTTGGATCCAAACTGTAAATGTTTATCCTGTTACTAATGACTAATGTAGATCAGGATGGCAACTATCAATGTTTATCTCTAAGAATTCGACGTGCGAAAATGAAATGAACTAAACTAAGCAATATAAAATAAAATAAAGTGAAAAAAAGTGAAAAATGAAATAAGCAAAACAAAATCAAACGAAATAACTAAAACAACCCAAAATATAATGAAATAAGATAAATGAAGGATATAAAATAAAGTAAAATAAAATGAAAATACAAATATGAAACGAAATAGATCAAAAACTATTTGAAACAGAATAAAACAGAACAAAATAAATAGAATTAAACATAAAACGAAAATGGTTATCAGGAGCTGCATTTTCAAAATAAAGTAACTCAAAGTAACGTAAAATGAAATAAAACAAAAACAACGTAACATGAAATGAAACGGATTGAAATATAATGAAACAGAATAAACACAACAAAACCAAATAGAATAAAACTATAAAACGAAAATGATTGCCATGTGTTGCATTTACAAAATAAAGTAAAATAAAATGAAATAAAATAAAATAGATTAAAAAAAAAAAAACTTACGGCCAGGAATAAGTTTTCAAAATGAAATTAAACAGGAAAAATAAAACAGAACGAAATAGAATAGAAATTACCATAAAAAGAGAAATGACTGGAAGTAGGCTGCATTTTCAAGAAGGGTAACTGCAGTTTTGTCTTGAGCCCTGGGAGAATAAAACCAGGGTTGCCTCCCTTGTAACGAGAAGAACACACACACAAGCGAACTGTATGAAAAAGTTGGCGACAGCAGAAGGCCATCAACGAGTCATGAAGGCTTATCAGGCCGTTAAAAACGTTTCCAGGACAAATATAAACATAGCTCATACGGATACACTGACTACTTGACTATCTACGATTTACAGAACATAAATAAAATTTTATAATATCAACCAAAGAACATAACTTTTGAGAGTCACGTAGAAATTATCTCCCATGTTGTTGAACTTCTCAAATCTAACATAGTTTGCGCTACCCATTCAGCTAGCATAGAAGCAGATACAAAGCACAAAAACCGTAAGCTCAGAACACTCCTCAAAAAAGGAGCGCCCAAGCCTACCTTTATACTCTGCAACTACCCTACACACGATTTTATGTCAGAAGTTTCAGTTTCAATTTCTCAAGATGACGTCTACGTCTCCGCACTCGGAATGATTCCATATGCACTAACGTCACAGATACCATGTGATGGAGAAAACCCAGAATGATCACGGCACAAGCCTACACATAAAATCACGAGCTGGCAGGTCTGAGGTCCTACCTAGATAGTTCCATAACCCTGAGGTCGTAGGGCAGTGAGGGGACAGAGACCCCAACTTTTTCCCGGGGCCAGCACCATTATAGGGCGGCGCCCATCCCCTCTCCCTCGCTTCAAATTCATATTCACATTTTTTTACCAAGATTTCAGAAAGGCAAGAAGGCTAGTAGGTCTTTAAGGGGTGGGACCTGAGAAATCAACCTATCTCTTCAACGATTTATACCAAGACAGCATGGCAATGCCCTGCTCTTCACGATTTTCAACTGCCGTGGGATCATTAGCGTGCGCAGCCAGAAGGCACACGGGTCCGACTCGTTTTTCGTTCCCTTTCCGAAGGACTAGACGTTCAGTTCGATTTTCCTGTCAAACTGAGGAGAAAAGTCGAGGCCTCTACAGGAAACGAACCCTGGAATCTCGAGTTTAGTTATTGGCAGACGAACGTCTGAAACATTCTGCCACTCTTCTAAAAAATAAAATAAAAAAAAATAAAAGGAAAAAAAAAAGACTGCCAGGGAATGAGTTTTCAAAATGAAAAAAAGTAAAAATAAATCGTATCTGTACGATCTATGTTTATATTTGCCCTGGAAACTTTTTCAACAGCCTGATAGGTCTTCATGACTCCTGGATACCTCCCTGCTGGCCTTTTATGTCAGAATAATAAAGTATGTTCCCGGAAGGAAGGAAGACAGAAAGCTATTGGCGTCATCACTCGACTTTAATCTTTTCTGACCTGACCGATGCCTGGATCTCTTTCTCCTCCTTTTCGTTCTGTCCCATCTGGGCACTCTCCCCACGAAGAACGGTTTGACGTTCACGTTATCCTTAAGCTTGCACACGCAGACGGGCACAGGCGACGGGCACAGCACATGAAGAGTCGGGCACTCTTCAACCCACAGAACCGGGCACATTTGACCAGAGGGGTCATTACCGTGATAGGCCAAATTCGTACGCGTAATATCCACGTTTTTGATTCACGACGAATCTGCCATCGATTTGAGTTACGTAAATGTGTCCTAACAATCAGCCACATATCAGCCCAGGCACACTCTGTCACATAAAAGAAAATTTTAATTCAAAACTGTTGCTTATGGTTGTGGGTTCAAATCCATGGGTGCGCTACATTAAAACTGGTCTCTTCACTATCCCATCTTAATATCATTGTTGTTCTGGTGGTGCTCTATATTAATTAAAACTGGCCTTCTCGCTGCCCAATCTTAACATCATTGTTGTTCTGGTGGTGTCAGTATAGGATTAGATAAGTTCCCCCTTCCCCTACTTCCCTGGGATGGTTATCCCTGTCGGCCATTTCACCTATAGTATTTGTTTGTGTGGTCAAAATTAGACTCAGTGATAGGCCTATGATGCTTTCGATTTGTGTGGTGAAAATCAGGGGAGATTAAACAGCGTGCCTTCAATTCGTGTGGCTGAGACCAGACGCGAAGAGAAATGCAGTTCAGTTTGTAATGCTAAAACCTGACGGGTTACTTGCTTCCAAAAACGTTTGAATAATTATATATCTTGGTCTCTGTTCTAGTCACGCAAAGTTGTAATCATAATAATTTGTTGTTGTCAAAATCTCTTTCGTACGATAGCAAAGGCTCGATCACAAATATAAGAGGACTTTGCAAATACTGTGTAAAGTTGATCAGAATCGACATACTGATTTCAAGTGTTGACAAGAAGAGAATTTTCAGCCTTCATTAAAAATGATCTAACAGAGAACAAAAACTTAAATAAGGATAGATTTCAGTATCAAAACATCTTTTGAAACAAACAAACAAAAATCTAGAAACAAATAAAACTGAAACAAACAAAACACACACATAAACAAAACGTTTGAGAAACAAAATCTTTGACGAGAGATTTCAGTATGACTCTGCGCGACTCACCCATGATCTTCTATGACGTCACGCTTCAAACGTCAGGTGTGACGTGCCGCTGGGTCTGACGTCATAATGCAGATTCCAGACTGATGATGGTAAACCATGATGACAATGATGATGATGATGATAGACTGACCCATCGTTCTGATGGACGAGTGGGCCTGCTAGTTTTTATCGCCAGGTGCAGGTCTTCATGTGAGATACAATTGTTACTGCTATTGTTGTTTAAAGCCCAGCCGACTGTGTAGAGCCATATCAGGGCTATAACCGTCTCAAAACATACTAAACTTCAACAGGATAAAAAACTGAAAAGAAAATTACTTTCTGATATCAATGCATTCACACACATAACCTAAGGAGATGCTCCTGATGTTGACCACTCCAATTTATCACACAAGGGATTTAAAAAACACACCTGACTACAAACTGAAACATAATGAAGGACTCTAAAACATAAAAAAAAAACTAAAATTGCTTCCACATATCTCACCTTCCCAGAGCCAACAATGCACTTAATACATGTACCCAATTATCACTCCTAAGAGAAAGTACGTAAGACTTTATCGAACACATACAGGCGATTGGGCCAGCGAGGCAGAAAATGATAGAAAGAAACGACAGAAAACAAAGGAACAAGACAGAAAACAAAGGAACAAGACAGAAAACAAAGGAACAAGGCAGAAATAAAGAGGGTAAAAGAAAAGACGAGATTTCTAGAACAAAATTTCCAGAAGTTGGGGATACTACTGATACTGAAAGAGTCTCCGGCATCCCCACGGGGAGTACTTTGTTGCTGATTACACGCTCAGTAACACACGTAGAAATAATATAAAAACAAAACATGGATGTATCTGTAAAAACGTCTCTTTCAAGAAATCCTGGTTGATGTAGACTGCATGTACACAGCTCCAGACTGCATGGCCTGTGGCCTCCCGTCTTTTGATGGGAACCGCCCTCATAATGCTGGCTCCAAGAAAAAACTGTGGTCTCTACCACCTCACTGACTCCTTTACACCTTCAAAATCGTGGGACAACCTTTACCCATATCTGCCAGTAGTTGTGTGACAAATCCTTGGTCCTGCGGAAATCCCTATGCACCGCCAATGTCTGGCAATATGGGAGGGGGATGGACTTGATGAAAGACTCAGACCACCAGAATTACAACAGCTTTAACCTTTTGACTCCCTCACCCTATCCACCAGCTTCAAAATCTTAACCTTTGACTCCCTCACCCTACCACCAACTTCAAAATCTTAACCTTTTGACTCCCTCACCCTATCCACCAACTTCAAAATCTTAACCTTTTGACTCCCTCACCCTATCCACCAACTTCAAAATCTTAACCTTTTGACTCCCTCACCCTATCCACCAGCTTCAAAATCTTAACCTTTTGACTCCCTCACCCTATCCACCAACTTCAAAATCTTAACCTTTTGACTCCCTCACCCTATCCACCAACTTCAAAATCTTAACCTTTTGACTCCCTCACCCTATCCACCAACTTCAAAATCTTAACCTTTTGACTCCCTCACCCTATCCACCACTTCAAAATCTTAACCTTTTGACTCCCTCACCCTATCCACCAGCTTCAAAATCTTAACCTTTTGACTCCCTCACCCTATCCACCAACTTCAAAATCTTAACCTTTCGACTCCCTCACCCTATCCACCACTTCAAAATCTTAACCTTTCGACTCCCTCACCCTATCCACCAACTTCAAAATCTTAACCTTTCGACTCCCTCACCCTATCCACCAGCTTCAAAATCTTAACCTTTGACTCCCTCACCCTATCCACCAACTTCAAAATCTTAACCTTTCGACTCCCTCACCCTATCCACCAACTTCAAAATCTTAACCTTTTGACTCCCTCACCCTATCCACCAACTTCAAAATCTTAACCTTTCGACTCCCTCACCCTATCCACCAACTTCAAAATCTTAACCTTTTGACTCCCTCACCCTATCCACCAGCTTCAAAATCTTAACCTTTTGACTCCCTCACCCTATCCACCAGCTTCAAAATCTTAACCTTTTGACTCCCTCACCCTATCCACCAGCTTCAAAATCTTAACCTTTTGACTCCCTCACCCTATCCACCAACTTCAAAATCTTAACCTTTCGACTCCCTCACCCTATCCACCAGTTTCAAAATCTTAACCTTTTGACTCCCTCACCCTATCCACCAGCTTCAAAATCTTAAACTTTCGACTCCCTCACCCTATCCACCAGCTTCAAAATCTTAACCTTTTGACTCCCTCACCCTATCCACCAGCTTCAAAATCTTAACCTTTCGACTCCCTCACCCTATCCACCAGCTTCCTGTTGTATCTTACAACTGACTGAGAGAAAAGCGTACTATCAAAAACATGATTAGGAGATGACATTTACATAACACATAACTTCCATCAAGCTAAATCTTACAACTGAGAGATGGAGTTACAACCAACAACCTGATTGTAAGATGGTGTTTATGTAATACATATATATTACTATTTTCAGAAAATGAAAACGACCTACAAAACCTCATGAATGTAATAGAAATAGAAAGCAAAAATAAAGGGTTGGAGCTAAATAGTATGAAGACTGAAGTCGTACTTCTTACTACTGCTCATGAAGACATGGGCATTCCATTTGGTCCCCTTCTTACCCACTGGACGAGGCGGCAGGGAAGTTTTAGTCCTGTTTTTATTATCCATTGTTTGGTGTTTGTGATCTGTTTGTGACCGTGCGTTCGCGCTTGACAAAGGCATGGCCGAAAATTTGCGCTTGTTTTGTTTTGTTTTGTTGGATACGCGCTTATATTGGTTTTCTTGTTCTTCTGGTTCCTGTTTGCTTGGGCGCGGGCAGTCACACTTGTTTTGGATCATAGTGATTAATTAAAAACATGAAATCCCCTCATGTAAAATAACAGCAAATGGCACAACTTTGAGACAGGTTGATATGTTTAAATATCTGGGAACGATCATCTCACCAGACAGCAGATGAACATCAGAAATAGCCAGCAGAATCGGCCAAGCCAAAACAGCATTTAAGAAGATGAAAAGCATTTTTACAACAAATTCCTATCAATTAACATCAGGAAAAGAGTTCTTGGATATTATGCAGAACCGATACTGTTATACGGTTGTGAGGCGTGGACACTCAACACACAAAGCCAGAACAAGATTGAGGCAGCCAAAATGTGGTTTCTGAGAAGAATGTTGAGAGTTCCATGGACAGCAAAGAAAACAAATGAGACAGTCTTGATGGAAGCAGACACAAGAAGATCAATGATAAAGAAGATTAGGAAAAGACAAGCAATATTTACAGGCCATTTTATGAGGAAAGGCAATTAGAGCACCTGGTCACAACAGGAAAGCTGGAGGGAAAGACAACACCAGGTAGACCCAGGGAGAAAATATTGGACGGACTTGCAGGGTGGCTGAAGACAGAGAGGGTGGAAGATGTGCTTGCAGCGACAAGGGACAGCTGCACAAAGACGGCACATGATGATGATGATGATATTTATTACTAATACTATGCTTACATTGTTGCTAAGATATTAACAATGTTAACAACAAACACCCGAAGGTCTCTTCCAACACCCTAAGGTGTTTCTTGTTAACTTTTTAACATGATTATCATTAAGCCTGTATTGTTGTTGTGATGCATGATTGTGCAGGAAAAACTTCCACCCCTACCCATTTGTGTATGGGCTGGTGGCGTTCACAGTCGAACAGTGTCAGTGACAGTGTGTCTCTTTCACTCTTTTACCTGTGCATAAAAAATACGCACATGCAAGCATGGTACACACACACACTCACGCACACATGCACATATAAGCACATGCACGTTCATTCACATGAATACATGTATTCACCAACTCAGCGAGAAAACTTTCAAACAGATAGAGAAGTGTCTAAGACTACTTGGTAGACAAAACTGCGTACATGTGCCGGGGTGCACGCGTGTTTGCAAACAGACCGAAGGAGCAAGGGTTGAATGCAAACCACAAGTTAAATTTTGATACTTGTAATAGTCTTGGTCAAATATGATACTGGCTGCTGTCATTTGTTTATGAACTTTGAATATACTGGGGTAAGGTAGGGACTTGCAGATTAACATGCGTTCTTCAACATTATGTCTGATGTCCCCTGTATTCAATACTTTAGAACCAATAAACCAATCCTAATCATACGTATGCAGAAGGGAAGCAATCAGAGTAAACAATTAAACAGTTCACCAAAGTCTTTGTTTACCGTATAACAATTAATTTTGTTGTTCTGATAATCTTCAACCGATTACGCAGCCACACACATACGAATACTTATACACACACCAACTGCTGATCAGAATCATACCCTTTTTTTCATGAAATGCTAATAAAAATGTAGAGTTAAAATCTGCGGTTCTGACCACACATTTTTCGGTCACAGACAAAATTCGTAGAAAATGTTCCAACAAACATGGGAAACAACTGCATCTTCGAGGTAACAACATTAGTCTAGTATGAATTTGCTCCCTTATCAAGTCTCTGCTCGCTTTCTTGTGAGACCATTTGCTATCATGTGTTTCGAGTTTTAACAATGTTTAATTCTTTTCATGCGACCAAAATTTGCACGATGGCCACAACCAAACCTTCCACCAAAAATATTCTTATAACAATCTTTCTCAGCAAGCTATCCATTACTTACAGTCTTACAATAATCTTTTTCACCAACCTTCTACTACTATCATTCTTACATTTTCACCAACCTACTACTAACAGTCTTACATTTTCACCATCCTTCCACTACTAACAGTCTTACATTTTTCACCAACCTTCTACTACTAACAGTCTTATATTTTCACCAAGCCTTCCACTACTAACAGTCTTACATTTTCACCAAGCCTTCCACTACCAACAGTCTTACATTTTCACCAAGCCTTCCACTACTAACAGTCTTACATTTTCACCAACCTTCCACTACTTACAGTGTTACATTTTCACCAACCTTCCACTACTAACACTCTTACATTTTCACCAACCTTCCACTACTTACAGTCTTCCATTTTCATCAATCTTCCACTATTAACGGTCTTACATTTTCACCAACCTTCCACTACTAACAGTTTTACATTTTCACCAAAGCTTTCCACTACTAACAGTCTTACATTTTCACCAACCTTCCACTACTAACGGTCTTACATTTTCACCAACCTTCCACTACTAACAGTCTTACATTTTCACCAACCTTCCACTACTAACAGTCTTACATTTTTACCAACCTTCCACTACTAACAGTCTTACATTTTCACCAAGCCTTCCACTACTTACAGTCTTACATTTTCACCAACCTTCCACTACTAACAGTCTTACATTTTCACCAACCTTCCACTACTAACAGTCTTACATTTTCACCAACCTTCCACTACTAACAGTCTTACATTTTCACCAAGCCTTCCACTACTTACAGTCTTACATTTTCACCAACCTTCCATTACTAACAGTCTTACATTTTCACCAACATTCCACTACTAACAGTCTTACATTTTCACCAACCTTCCACTACTAACAGTCTTACATTTTTACCAACCTTCCACTACTAACAGTCTTACATTTTCACCAAGCCTTCCACTACTTACAGTCTTACATTTTCACCAACATTCCACTACTAACAGTCTTACATTTTCACCAACCTTCCACTACTAACAGTCTTACATTTTCACCAACCTTCCACTACTAACAGTCTTACATTTTCACCAAGCCTTCCACTACTTACAGTCTTACATTTTCACCAACCTTCCATTACTAACAGTCTTACATTTTCACCAACATTCCACTACTAACAGTCTTACATTTTCACCAAGCCTTCCACTACTAACAGTCTTACATTTTCACCAACATTCCACTGCTAACAGTTTTACATTTTCACCATCCTTCCACTATTAACAGTCTTACATTTTCACCAACCTTCCACTACTAACAGTCTTAAATTTTCACCAACCTTCCACTATTAACAGTCTTACATTTTCACCAACCTTCCACTACTAACAGTCTTACATTTTCACCAAGCCTTCCACTACTTACAGTCTTACATTTTCACCAACCTTCCACTACTAACAGTCTTACATTTTCACCAAGCCTTCCATTACTATCAGTCTTACATTTTCACCAACCTTCTACTACTTACAGTCTTACATTTTCACCAACCTTCTACTACTAACAGTCGTGTATTTTCACCAACCTTCCACTACCAACAGTCTTACAATAATCATTTTCACTAAACCTTCCACAAACACAACAAAGTTTTTTGCAACGTCAGCGGCAAAGGGCGCCTTCACGTGCTCACAATCTGGTAGCTACGATGCACGCGCAGTCTGGTCGTGCATGCAGGTTACATGTACACTCTTGCTGTTTCTGCGTGGGCTCATCATGTCCTATTTGAATACCGTCTGGTGGCACCTGGCGGCGGCGTTACGGGACTTGTTCTTGCCCTCTTCCATTTGTGGAAGCTTGACATTGCTGCTCGTCCATCAACATAGAATAAAAGAATAAATACATAAATAATAACAATTACCATATATGATAAATATCTGCATAAATGTATAGGATTTAACAATCAGCATAACATAAAAGAATATATACATAAATTACATAAATGTAGGATATATCATAAGCATCTGAATACATAAATGAATAGGATTTTAACAATCAACATAGCATAGAAGAATAAATACATAAATAATGAAATATGAACGTCATATGATAAGTATTTGAATACATAAATGCATAGGATACTGCAATCAAAACAGCAGAAAAGAATAAATACATAGATAATAAAAAATATACGACCTATGATAAGTATTTGACTATATAAATGCACAGGACATAACGATCAACAAAGCATAAAGGAATAAATACATAAACAATAAAAAGGAAGATAAACAGGGGGGGTGCAAAAGTAGGTATACAGTTATGAAAAAAGAAAACACGTACAATACTCATTGCATTTATTATACAAACAAATGAATATTGCATATACATGTAATGACAAGCACAGCCTTAATCCCTCAGATACTCAAACTGCTTGCTGTCGGTATTCACACACTCCTCTAACCGAGAGCGGAATTAAGCATTATAATAATGATGTGATACTTATTGTATACCTACTTTTGCACCCCCCCTGTATGATAAGTATTTGTTAACTGTTGGCCAGCGTTCTTCTGCTGTCTAAGGGCCGTTAGCCTGGAATAGACTTCCGCTCTGCCTTCACCTATCACCTACCCCTTCTGCTTTAAAATCCAACTTAAAAACCTACCTCTTTTCCCGACAATGAATTCAACAGCTACTTCTTTCCCTCGGTTTGTGCACGTTTTTTTTAATATTAAGCATTGTAACGCAGTCTTTGTCGATTGTGTGTGTATGCTTGGTGCGTGAGTACGATTTGATTTGAACTGTTAAGATTTGGCTCCGTATAAATACTGTCAGCAAAGAAAACAAACGAGACAGTCTTGATGGAGGCAGACACAAGTAGATCATTCATAAGGAAGATTAGGAAAAGACAGGCAACATGTATAGGCCATTTTATGAGGAAGGGGGATTTGGAGCACCTGGTCACAACGGGAAAGCTGGAGGGAAGGAGAGCACCAGGTAGACCCAGGGAGAGAATGCTGGACGGGCTTGCAGAGTGGCTGGGGATGAGGAGGGTGGGGGAGATGCTAGGGGCAACGAGAGATAGAGATGGATGGAAGGCCATGGTCACAACGCCATGCGGCAGGGCACCTGATGATGATGATGATGATGATGATAAATACTGTAATGATTGTTGTTATTATTGTCTGAATGTATAAATGAATAGGATTTTAATAATCAACATAGCATAAAAATAATGAATACATGACTGAACAATCAACAACTTTTTTCTGAAAGAATTCTGTCCGTCACATCAAGTGTTCAGCATTTGGCCTCGTGGTTTATAAATTTTGCATAGGGCAGGGAGGGGGCTCTTCTTCTCTTCCCCCCTCCACTAGATCTTAAATGGTGGTCTAGGTACTAATCTTTCAGATGAGACAATACAGTGATGTCCCCTGTGCAGAAACACTCGGCGCACGTTAAATATCCCACGGCAACAAAGGAGCTGTCCCTGGCAAAATTCTGTACAGAAATCCACTTTCGAAAGTAAACAGAAATACATGTTATACAGAAAATGAAAAAAAATGGATGGCGCTGCAATATGGCGAAGCGATCCCTACTGGGAAATCATTTCGAATTTCGCATGGTTAATCTACTGTGGCAAATTGAAATCAATACAAATGCAGTAAAATGTCAATAACAAAGAAAAAACACACACAACGTCATAGAAAATCAATCACACACACACACTTATTCATGCACCACGCACACGCACACGCACACGCACATGCACACACACATACACAAAATATCATGTAACTAAGTGCGATATTTGGTTCTGGTCTTTCTTAAATGCAGAAAGTAAGATTTATAGCCTACCTCATCAATATTAAAAGTTACTCATTATATTTCCTGGGCCATGAAAATATGACGCACACTCATGTGAAGATTGCTTCTAGGATAAAAAAAAACTTTCTGAGCACACACACACACACACTCACACACAAACACACAAAACCACACACACACAACAACATAACACACACACACACAACACACACATCTACACACACACAACATAACACAACACTCACACACACACACACACACACTACACACACACACACACACACACACACACACACACACACACACACACACACCACAACACACACACCTACACACACACACAACACACACACACACACACACACACACACCTACACACACACACAACACACACACACCTAAACACACCAACACACACACACCTAAACACACAACACAACACACACACACACACACACACACACACACACACACACACACACACACACACACACACACACACACACACACACAGAGTAGATTTACTAGCTACTCTCAAAGATTGTCTCCGTCCCCAATCCCCTTTTTTGTTTCACGAGACTGAAACATGCACACACAAAAAACATCATCAACGCCAACACCTCCACCATCAACACAGCATCAACAAGAACAACAACAACAAAACACCATCAACAACAACCACTCCAACAAGACTATAACAAGGACAGAACGCATTACTTCAAATCGTCCAGCACAGGCAGAGTGAGAGGCAGAGGGGTGGAGGGTCTCCATGTCTCCAGCTGCTGCACGGTGTCCATCTCCTCCTGGTACCGTCTCCTCTTCTCCCTCTCTCTGAACGATTCCCTGAAGCCATAGCCACACAACTATATGACAACTATCATGACCCAAACATACAGAATGTGACACATTTCTTGACCAAAACATACAAAATATGACACATTTCACGACCCAAACATACAGAATATGACAGATTCCTTGACCCAAACATACAGAATATGACAGATTCCTTGACCCAAACATACACAATATGACAGATTCCTTGACCCAAACATACACAATATGACAGATTCCTTGACCCAAACATACACAATATGACACATTTCACGACCCAAATATACAGAATATGACAGATTTCCTGACCCAAATATACAGAATGACAGATTTCTTGACCCAAACATACAAAATGTGACACATTTTATGACCCAAACATACAGAATATGACAACTATCTTGACCCAATATACAGAATATGACAGATTTCTTGACCCAAACATACACAATATGACAGATTTCTTGACCCAAACATACACAATATGACAGATTTCTTGACCCAAACATACACAATATGACAGATTTCTTGACCCAAACATACAGAATATGACAGATTCCTTGACCCAAACATACAGAATATGACAGATTCCTTGACCCAAACATACAGAATATGACAGACTCCATGACGTAAACATACAGGATGTAACATAATGTAAACATACAGAATATGACAAATTACATGACCCAAACTTACAAAATATGACAAATTTTATGACCAAAACATACAGAATATGACAGGTTTCATGATCCAAACATAAAATGTGACAGATCAGATATTTTTTTACCTAGGCATACAGATTATGAGAAATTTCTTGACCCAAACATGCACTTTCTTGACCCAAAGAAGCAGAATTACTTGACCCAAACAAAGACTATGACACTTTTCTTGGCCCAAACATACAGAATATGAGAGATAACTTGATCCAAAAATATAGAACCCGACAGACTTCATGATCCAAACATACAAAATATGAGAGATTACCTATCCAAAAATACAGACTATCACAAATTTCTGGACCTAAACACACAAAACATGAGAGATTATCTGACCCAAAAGTACGAATTATAACAGATTTCTTGATCCAAATATACAGAATATGCGAGGTTACTTGACCCAAAAATACAAAATGGCACATTTTTTAACCTAGGTAGAGAAAACATAATCACAACTTTTTTTTTATCTAAACATACAGGTTCACAGATTCTTTGACCCAAACATACAGACTATGACAAATTCCTTGACCTAAACATACAGAATATGACAGATTTCTTGAACCAAACATACAGATTATAACTTATTTCATAATCCAGACACAGACTATGACAAATTTCTCGACCCAAACATAAACAATACGACATTTTCCATGACATAAACATACAGAACGTGACAGATTTTATTTTACCCAAACACAGACTATGACAGATTTCTTGACCCAAACATACAGGATCACAGGATTTCTTTACCTAACATACAGGACACAGGATTTCTTGACCCAAACATACAGGATCACAGGATTTCTTTACCTAAACATACAGGACCACAGGATTTCTTGACCCAAACATACAGGATCACAGGATTTCTTTACCTAAACATACAGAACTACAGGATTTCTTTACCTAAACATACAGAACTACAGGATTTCTTTACCTAAACATACAGGATCACAGGATTTCTTTACCTAAACATACAGAGCAACAGGATTTCTTTACCTAAACATACAGAACTACAGGATTTCTTGACCCAAGCATACAGGACCACAGGATTTCTTTACCTAAACATACAGAGCAACAGGATTTCTTTACCTAAACATACAGAGCAACAGGATTTCTTGACCCAAACATACAGGATCACAGGATTTCTGTACCTAAACATACAGAACTACAGGATTTCTTTACCTAAACATACAGAACTACAGGATTTCTTGACCCAAACATGAAGAATCACAGGCTTTCTCGACCCAAACATACAGGATCACAGGATTTCTTTACCTAAACATACAGAACCACAGGATTTCTTGACCCAAACATACAGGATCACAGGATTTCTTGACCCAAACGTACAGAATCACAGGCTTTCTCGACCCAAATATACTGAATCACTAGATTTCTTGACCCAAACATACAGAATATGACAGACTTCTAGATACAAACTCACAGGATTTGTCAGCCTTCTTAACCTAAATATATGAATGGCTGATTCTCCACTCATTCTTACAAAAAGACAAATTCATTGACTCAAACTGACCTTTGAAATTAAACATGTAAATGAATGTAGGTACACACAAGGTTTAAACTGTCCCCCTTGGGAAAGCCGGGGGCTCTTTCAGCATAAATAGTATCCCCACCTTCTGGAAATTATGTGCTTGATCAATGGACATAACTCTTGAGAATTATCTCCCATGTTGTATAGAACTTCTCAAATCTAACACAGTTTGCGTTACCCATTCAGCTAGCATAGAAGCAGATACAAAGTACAAAAACAGTAAGCTCAGAACACTCCTCAGAAAAGGAGCGCCTAAGCCTACCTTTATACTCTGCAACTACCCTACACACAGCTATGAGAGAGGAGAGAAATACATACAATATATTGGTCTTGTGTTCAAGATTGACATAGTCTTTTATTCTTGAACTGACGAAACACACACACATAGACTAGACAGAACATATACATGGTTGCTTCCAAGGCATATAGGTAATACCAAAGAAATAAGAGGGAAGCAGGGACAATTTTTATAATATTAATCAAAGGACATAACTCTTGAGAATTATCTCCCATGTTGTATAGAACTTCTCAAATCTAACACAAACATTTATAATATTAATCAAAGGACATAAGTCTTGAGAATTATCTCCCATGTTGTATAGAACTTCTCAAATCTAACCAATCTTGAGAATATCTCCCATGTTGTATAGAACTTCTCAAATCTAACACAAACATGTGTTAGATTTGAGAAGTTCTATACAACATGGGAGATAATTCTCAAGAGTTATGTCCTTTGATTAATATTATACAAATTCTCCCTGTTCCCCTCTTATTTCTTTCTGTTCTTGAATTTTTTTTTTCTTATCTGTCACTCTCCTTGTTTCTGCCTTGCTCCTTTGCTTTCTGTCATTTCTTCCTATCATTTTCTGCCTTGCTGGTCCATTCACCTGTATGTGTTTGATAAATTCTTACGTACTTTCTCTTTGGATTGATGATTGGGTACATGTATTAAATGCATTTTTGGCTCTAGGGAAATGTGCTGAGCAGGAGCAGTTATAGGTAACTTAGGCCATTTTTTTTTTAATGTTTTAGTGTCCTTAGTTATGTTCACATCTGCATTCAGGTTTGTTTTCTGAAATCCCTGGTGATGAATTGGACGGAATGGTCAACGCAAGGGGCATAACCTTTGATTATGTGCGTGCATGCATGGATATGCCATACATAATTTTCATTTCCAGGTTTTTTCCCAACCAGACGTTGTATATGTTTTGACATGGTCATAGCCCTAATATGACTCTGTGCAGTCGACTGGGCTTTAAACAATAAGGAACCACACAAAAAAAACAAGAAAAAAGAATCAGAACGCATATTTAATACAAGACAAGACAGGTGCAAATATTTGGACAACTGGCCTTTGTCAAGCTTAGGCGTAAGATCACAAACGAATAAACACCAAATACAAAAATTAGGAGAAAAAGACTGAAACTTCCCTGCTGCTTCGTCCAGTGTGAGAAAAGGACTAAAACAAGAATGGAATATGAATAAGTTTGAATTGTGAGTGTCATTCTCAAATAGTGACTGATCATGTTAGTGGCTGACTGCACTGTGTACTGGCAACATTTCAAGGTTGTGTAACTAAACAGATGAATCTAAAAATAAAAATTCATAATGATAATAATGCTTGACGCATGTGAAACGAGCCCTAACAACATTGCTCAGTATGAATCAAGTCTGAACAGAATTGTGCCTGTGTGTGATAGCCATACGTAAATAACCCACTGCCTATTTCACTTCCATCTGAACTCACTGTGGTTGATGGTGAAGTTCGGAGAGGTATGAAGGTGTCTGGAGAGCGGAAAGAGCAGGCAGGGCTGTAACATCCACACACACACACACAAACACACACACAACACCACTACACACACAACACACACACACACACACACACAACACACACAACACACACACACACACACACACACACACACAACACACACACACACACACACACACACACACACACACACACAACACACACAACACACACACACAACACACACACACACACACACACACACACACAACACACACACACACACACACACACACACACACACACAACACACCCCACACACACACACACACACAACACAACACACACACACACACACACACACAACACACACACACACACACACAACACACACACACACACACACACACACACAACACACACACACACACACACACAAAACACACACACACACACACACACACACACACACACACGCACGCACACCACTTTTCAAAACTGTTCTGTAATTGTATTGTGTTGTATTCACGCGTCCTCAAGGCGTTTGAAGTTTGGAATTTGTTTCAAGTGGATTCATTGCACCAGGACAATTCCGCATGCGCTCTATCCAAATCTGCCAGCAATTATCTAGCAGCCTCCACATATACTCTGTCCATATCTCATTATCTGCCAGCAATAAATGTAGCAGGTTTCACGTGTGCTCAATCCAAATTTGCCAGCAATTATCTAGCAGGCTTCACATATGCTCTGTCCATATCTCATTATCTGCCAGCAATAGATGTAGCAGGTTTCACGTGTGCTCAATCCAAATTTGCCAGCAATTATCTAGCAGGCTTCACGTGTGCTCTATCCAAATCTGCCAGCAATTATCTAGCAGGCTTCACGTGTGCTCTGTCCAAATCTGCCAGCAATTATCTAGCAGGCTTCATGTGTGCTCTGTCCAAATCTGCCAGCAATTATCTAGCAGGCTTCACGTGTGCTCTGTCCAAATCTGCCAGCAATTAACTAGCAGGCTTCACGTGTGCTCTGTCCAAATCTGCCAGCAATTATCTAGCAGGCTTCACGTGTGCTCTGTCCAAATCTGCCAGCAATTATCTAGCAGGCTTCACGTGTGCTCTATCCAAATCTGCCAGCAATTATCTAGCAG
>JAPXFY010000017.1:76036331-76068831 GCA_030674185.1 Monoplex corrugatus
ACCTTAGCTTTGGGTCAGTGATACCACATGCCAAAAACAAACCTGAGTCTACATGTCCCATTTGCCTGGTGACAGACATCATTTTCTCCAAAGAACGCCTTTTAAAAATCTAGTCAGGCCTTAGTTTACACACAGAAATAAGCTGAATTTTTGCATATAATACTTCTCCTCATAGACCATTAAAACCGCTGTGTGCGCAGCCATATTGCCCACGTGATCAATACGTGTTTATGACGTCAGTTGTCATATGTCCTGGCGCAGTAATACGATTTGGGACTGTCTCGATATTTCTTTTGCCCCGACAAACAAAAATAATTTTACTGAAGCAGGCGTAGCTTAGTTCTAGCCGGCCTAAGACTTAGATCTGAAGCCTGGGTGTGCGTTATTGAGCACAAATTACTTTGGACTTAGATCTGAAGTGTGAAATCAATATGAGTTTAAGGGCGCTACTAGTTACATTATATAACTTAAGTCTTGTACATCAACTTTTTTTTTTTTTTTTTGAAAAGCTTCGACTTCATTTTTTGGGGGTTTTTTTTTTGGACATCATCATCATGTGCCTTGCTGCATGGCGACCATGGCCTTCCATGTGAATGTATCCTTTGTCGCTGCAAGTACTTCTCTCCTACCCTGTCTGTTTTCATCCACTGCGCAAATCCGTCCAATATTTTCACCCGAGTCTACCAGGTGCTTTTTTTTCCCTCTAACCTTCCAGTTGTGGCTAGTTGTTCTAATTTCTCTTGCCTTATAAAATGTCCTTTAAATGTTACTTGTCTTTTCCTAATTTTCTTCGTTAATGTTCTTTTTGTGTCTGCCTCCTTCAAGACTGTGTCGTTTGTTTTCTTTGCTGTCCATGGAATTTTAACATTCTTCTTAAAAACCACATTTCAGCTGCCTGTCTTTTTTGGATATAGAAACAAATATTTGTTCCCTTTAAATACAAGTTTAAAAATTATTACAGATTAATGTTAAAACAAGGTAGGTCTACACATTAATTTTAAAAGAAATGTAAAACAACACAAAGGAAGAGACAGAGTGGTAATAAGCTTAAAAGAAAGGAAGTTCAAGAAGGTTCATTTCCTTTATGATCAAATTTAACTGGATTATCGAAAGACTTTAAAATTGCTTTCTTGAATTGAAGAGATTTAGATTGAAATTCGAGGGGGCATTATGACATAATAACATGTGAATCTATTATTAGCAACAGACTAGTGTTATAAATGAAAGGTGGGCCGAGCTTTTACATTGTGTGTATTGTTCTTACTATTGTTGTTTTACTGACCGCTATGAACTTTACACTGTTTATAATTGTACATGTGCAAGTGAGCACATGTCTAAGTGTGCACACATATGCATATGTGTATGTGTGCTTTTAGCTTTGTGGCGCACAAACATCAAAGCTACATTTAATACTGCGTTCTTTAATATCGCGTTCTGCGTTGATCTTACCTGTGTAGTCAGGGGTACATTTAGCAGTGTCCATCTTATTGGTTCTAAATCAAATCATTAATCATTGGCAGTCCTAAAGTAAGAGCTCAGGCTTTTTCTTCCATTTTGGTGTTCACAGGGTGGTGACAAGAACATTGAAAGATGTGTTTTTTCTAATATTCTTCTGTTTGGTACTGTTAGAGATATCTGATTTTACAACAGCATAGGGTAAATGTAAGTACAATGAAAAATAAGTGTTTTTTTCTAACATTCTTCTGTTTAGCACTGTTTGAGTATAAACCTGCTTTTAAAGCAGCATTAGGGATAAGTGTAACAATACCCTTTTAAAGAACACCAGCTGCAAAAACTTCACCCTTTCAAACCCTCGCCCTGTAGGAAGCTGGTGGATAGGGTGAGGGAGAGAAAGGGTTAAGTTTTTGCTTTGCTGTCATGGCTGGCAATACAGTACAATGACGGATAGCCTGAGGGAGTCAAAGGGTTAACCCAGACGCCATAGAGGAGTATGGTGGAAGAGATCGCAACTTTTCTACAGACCGTTCATTTTACAATGGTACCCATCTCGTCTTCCTTGCTATTTTCATCCTCCTCGACTCTTAAAAAGGGTCAGATCAGGGCTCACTCACAGCTGGAAAAACTAATGGCTGCATGTGCACACCTTTCTTGAGCTAGAACTGAACCTGCATGATCAGACTGGAAAAATGGGAGCTCATTGAGCACTCAATAAGGGCAAGTACCCATCCACACCTAGGGTCAAATACCCACGCACAACTAGGTGAAATAGAGCCCGTGCTCTTGAGTTCTTTCTTCCAAGACAAGTACATTTGAACCAACGCGGTCAGACAGGAAAGTGAAAGCATCACATCTATAGCTTCCAAGCTTCAATCTGATCACTGCTGATATTTGTCTTTGTAAAACTTTTATCCAGACTCAGTGGCAATTAAAAAGAAGGGTCTGTGATTATTGTAAGGCTTTGAGCACACTCATCATGATACCTGCCAATCAACTGCAGGTATACACACACACACACACAAGCATACATACATACACACGAGAACTCATACATGCACTAACTTAAACAAGCAATCGACTAACAACAACAACAACAAAATAATGCGTTCATATTTTTATTCACTCCACATAACAATCTCATTTTTTACAAAAACAATGACTCAAATACAAGAAATTTTAACTCAAATTGTATTTTAAAAAAATCTTTTGTTCTGTATTGGTTAATCATTCCTGCTTGTTCTGTTTCAAATCCTGATTTAGTATCAATCTGGCGAACAGAAAATTTTTTTTTAAAAACCTTTATTCTATGTCTATTTATTTTACCAGAGAATTTTTTTGACTGTACTAGAAATTGCTGTGTGGAAATAAATTTGCACTAGCACAGATAACAGAGCAACATCACATGCTTGCAACTGAAGTAGCAGATGCCATATAATACTGTTACCATAAAACCGTCTGATTATACAAATAATACTGTTAAAAATGTACATTTTATTCACAGAACAACTTGAATATTTGTACGTGTATACGTCAACATCATTATCAATATCACACTCTTTAAAAGAAATGACCACATAGTTATGAATGTATAAAACCAATTTTTTATGTTGTAAATAGTCGTGAGCAAGGAATAAAATAAACATATATTTGCACTCTCAATAATGGTGATTATTGCCACAGTTCAAATCATGGACAAAACAAAACAAAAAACACACATAGCATCAAGGTAACGTCTACATCGCCACAGACAAAGCATAGCACTCAGACTGGGGATACTTTATACAAAAACCCAAAAGGCAAGAATAAAACCAAAATCAAGCGACATTCTCAACATGGACGGTTTTGTAACTGGATGGAGATGGGGCAGTGGGAGTGGGATCTCTTCGACTGTTATAAAAATTAACAAATCATAACAGCAGTATTACAAACAACATCACAGATATACTTTGGAAGGAATGTTTTGGAAGTGTAAAAGTACAGATGTTTTTAAAAAGTCATTTCTCCATGATGTTCATCTGTGTTTAAGATTTATAGTGAACATCAAATCACGCAATTTTGATTTTTTGATTTATATGAACATAAAAGGAGTAATCCTCAACAGCTGCTGTTCTGCAGTTAAATGAACACATAATCACACACAAAACACACAGGAGCATGATCAAAACAGCCCAAACTTTGCATTGAACATTGGACAAATGCAGGCTTAATGTCAATCTGCATATCAGAACAATTGTAGACTGCTCTAAATCGAACAATGTAGCATTTTCATCCATCTGCATTTTAAGACAGTTTCAAAACACACCACTGTGGTCACAAACATGTTCGCATAAATCTGAATGAACCCAAAGAACACACACAAGACATACAGGTTCCAACAGCAAAGGGTCTTCTCCAGTAACACAGCAGAGTTATGCCATGTGCCGTGTCCAGACAACGTCGCAGCCCAGTTTACTTGATGTCACAGAGGAGACCGACGCCTCTCAGGGTCCAGTAGTCTGGGTTCTTGTTGGTCTTCAGCATCAGTGGGAAGATGTAGGTCAGGTCAGTACGCTGGGGCTTCTTGTACACAGGGCACTCGTACAGGTTCATGGAGCGCTGTTTCTCCTGGTTGGTGGCGCTCACGTGGACCACTGGCAGCTGGGTATACAGCACTTTGGGTGTGGGTTCAATCAGTCGAGCATTGCGGCGTTCCCAGCCAGCACCATCCAGGAAGAGACCGTGAATGTACACACCTAGCATAATACAAAATAGGTATTACACAACAAGAATTACAGCATACAGTATGTAGTATCCAGACCTATACAAAATGGGTATGTACACATCTGGAATTATACAAAACAGGCATTACACAACTAGCATTACAAACATAGAGTACGTAGTATCCAGACCAATATAAAATGGGTATGTACACACCTAGAATTATACAAGATAGGTATTACACAACTAGAATTATTAGCATACAGTATGCGTATTACACATCCAGACGTTTTACACAATAGGGTAAATACACACCAACAATTATACAAACTGATATGTGCACACCTAGACTTATATAGGACAGGTATGTACATACCAAGAATTATACAGAACAGGTGTGTACATAACTAGAATTATATGAAACAGGTATGCACACACCTATAATGTGTATCTGAACAGCTAGAATTACACACAGCAGTATGTACATACCTAGAATTATACAAAACAGATATCTATGCAACTCAAGTTATACAAAACAGGAATGTAGACACCAAGAATTATACAAAACAGGTATGTACTCAGCTAAACTTACACAAAACTTATACATGGCTAGATTATACAATCTGAGTATGCACACACCAAAATGTGTAAAAACATGTATGTACAGAACTAAAATTGTACAGTACATGCATGTGCACACCTAAAATTATACATCTACACATGCAGAATTACACAAAGTGTATATGTATACATCTAGAATTATATGATATGCGTAAGCATACACTTAGAATCATACAACAGCAGCAGACTTCCTAAGCGTGTGCACAACCCTATGTGTTCACAAGGTATGGAAACAGGGAGGAGAGGGGTAAGAAAGGATCTATGAAACACTAAGCTAACACCACCACTAGGACGGAAACACTAAGACAGCAGCCAACAGGTCATCAGTTGTTATTGTTGCAGGCTGGGACTAAGGTCATGATAACAGATCTTAACTCTTTGACTCCTGCACCTTGTCCACCAGCATCCTGCTTTGCCAACCACACCAGCAAAGCAAAAACTTAACCCTTTGACTCCCTCACCCTGTCCACCAGCTTCCTGCAGGAAGCTGGTGGACAGGGTAAGGTAGTCAAAGGGTTTAAGTTTTTGCAATTGGTGAATAAAGTCAAAGGGTTAAGTTCACAGCTCTATCAAAGGAACCAACCAATCTATGGTTAAGTTTTTGCAATTGGTGGATAAAGTCAAAGAGTTAATTTCACGGCTCTATCAAAGGAACCAACCAATCTATATGAAATCACTGAATATATGTTGTCGTTCGCAATCTTTTTAAAAATCATCATTCATATACTGCAATTAGAATAATATATCAATACCCCCAGTTCCACACTTCCACTAATTCATCTGTCTTGAAATTAAACTGCTTATAACAATGAAATTATATCATTTAATAAATCACACAGAAGCTGTTACAGTCTTCTGAAGATCGCCTACAAAGTAAATCACTTCAATTATTTCCACCAAACTGTAAAATATACATTGAAATACACACACAACACACAAATAAACAACAGCCTCCTAAAGAAAACAACACACATAACAACGAAAAATAAATCAAAACTAAAACAATATTATCAACAACTGACGAAAAATTGCTCCACAAAAATGAAAGATACAAACAAAATGGTGCCTTGCTCCTCCCCCCCCCCCCCCCCCCACCCAACCTCACCAACACACACAACACTGAATGATGATCCCCACACTACGATACCTACCAGTCCTTTTGAGGATGCCAGTTGACATAAAGACACATGATGTAACAGAGACTCATGACAAAAGGTCTTAAGCTAGCCAAGTGACGGAGTGCTACAAGTACATACCCTCTCCTGGTGGTGAGTGCACGTCTTCCTTCATCATTCTGCTGACTTCGTTGTCCAGGATCACGGTATCCAGAGCCCAGCCCTTATGGGCACGCGTGATCTCCTGCCTCATGGCTGTCAGGAAACCCTGTCACAGACACAAACACACATGGTCTCACTTTCAACAGATAAGTGACATGGGGGAGAGAGAGACAGCTGGGGGGGGGGGGGGAGAGTGAGTGTGTGTGTGTGTGTGTGTGCGAAAGAGAGAGAGAGACAAAGAGAATGTGTGAGTGTAACAGCGAGAGAAAGAAACAGATAGACGGAGACACAGAGAGACTGACAGACAGGGACAGAGAAAGAGACAGACAAAGAGAGACAGAAACTGTAACTTAGACTGCAAAATACGATCTGTATCTGTCTTGTTGCAGCAGCCAGCAACCAGTCTCACACACAGCAATGTACAGAGCCACAGACTGTATAAAGCACAGGTTTTGGAGCTCTAAGCTGTACCACGCTTGTGTACACTGACCTCTGGTATTGATAAAGGCAGACCATTACTGCCACTAAAATACTGCAGTTGCCCGTCTCTCTGTTCATGTCTCTGGTTTAAATTTGTTTGCTCAAGAAGAGTCATAGCAGGAAATGTACACCATATATACTGCATCCTCTTTAACCTTTTGACTCCCGCATCCTATTCACCAACTGCAAAAACATAACCCTTTGATTCCCTCACCCTATCCACCAGCTTCCTGCAGGAAGCTAATGGATAGGGTGAGGGAATCAAAGAGTTAAGTTTTTGCTTCGCTGGCATGATTGGCAATGTAGGATGCTTGTGGACAGGGTGTGGGAGTCAAAGGGTTAAAACGCTTCAGACAGATGCATTCACAGATTTTGACAGGGGAGAGGTTACAACCAGTCCACTCAGATGGACATTTTCTTTACCCTGCAAAGACTCCAAGGCAAGCCAAAAGTTCTCCATAATGTCTACAGTTCTTTTCTCTATGCACACGACTGCACGCTCGCTGCACACTTAAGTGAGGACATCAAATACACAACTACGTACATATTTACTGTGGCCTGCAAATGTCAACTTCAAAGATGGCAGACAAATTCTGCTACTTAGACAGTTCAGTGAGCAGCAAAGGACGTCTTGATGCAGTGATGAAGCTGTGTGTTTCAAAAATCAGTTCTGTCTTTGGAAGGTTGACCAAGAGATTGTGGCAAAGCCATGACATCACATCACCTGTCATCTGTCGGCGTCACCAGGTTCAGTGTTGGCTGTCACTCTGTGACACAGCTACCCACCTCCAAATGGCTCTGTCTTGACTTTTGTGGACAACTTCTTAAATATTCTGGCCACTGATGTTGGTTATGTTCTCAGTGCATGAGATTGGAGGTCTGCCTTTCTTCCTTTTTGCCTTTGTTTTTGCTTGAAAAAACGTTGCCATGAGATCTGTGTTCTTGTGACGTGACACATGGCCAATGTATTTCAGTCTTCTCTTGTTGATGTCTACTTGTAGTCTTCTGGTAGTATCTACTTCTTCCAGGGCACTTTCATTAGTTCTTCTATCTGTCTATGTGACACATAGTAATTTCCGATAAAACCACATCTCTGCCGCCTGAATTCTTTTGCAATCATCTTTTCTGAGAGACCAGGCTTCACAGCCATAAATCATGACTGGCCAGATCAAACATTTTAAAAGTTTAATTTTCAGGCCATTTGGTATGCCTCTGTTTTTCCAGATACTGTTGACTTGGACCATTTTTTTGCTTTGTCATTTCATTTCTTATTGTGATTCCTTAGAGCAGGTTCCATCATCAGTCTTTACAGAACAAAGATATTTAAAATCTTTAACATTTTCTAAAGGAACTTTATTTATTGAGAAGTCTTGATTGTTTTCAGTGTCTTTGCCTTTAATATGTAGCAACCATAGCATCAGGCTGACATAAAGACTGCTGTGCACAGTGCTGTAGCCCTGAGCATCTTACTACACTGCCAGGTGGCCTGAACCACTCTGACTGTTAGTTTACTTACTGAACCTCCAACCAATACTACCCTCTGTATCACCAATACCCGTTATTTTTCTACTCTCATACAAATCCCTGTAACTCAAACTGTAGCAGCAGGAAACTCTGGGGAGAGCCAGACAACATTCTTGTTTACAGGACCCAAAACAAAAACTTTATTGATATATTTGTCACAACCACAAAACACTTTCTGTCTTCAAAACAAGTGTGACTGCCCGCGTTCAACAAACATTAGGCCCAAAAAAAACACAAAAAAGAATAAGAACGTGTATTTAATACAACCAGACAAGACAGGCGCAAATTTTTGGCCAACCGGCCTTTGTCAAGTCGTAAGATCACAAACAAACACCAGATGCAAGAATTAGGAGAAAAAGACTGAAACTTTCCTGCTGCTCTGTCCAGTGTGAGAAAAGGACAGAGCAGCAGGGAAGTTTCAGTCTTTTTCTCCTACTTTTTGCACCTGGGATTTGTTTGTGGTCTTACATTTGGCTGAAAATTTGTGTTTGTCTTGACTTGTTGTATTAAATATGCGTTCTTATTCTTTTTTCGTGTTTTTTCTGGTTCCTACTTTCTGTCTTGTTCATTTGCTTTTTTGTTTGTTTGTATGTCCGTTTTAATCCAGTATGATTATTTGGGGGCTGAGCAAATTAGTGAGAAAAAAGTAACAACAAAGGCCTGCTGCTGCAGCAGGGCACTTGTGACATACCTGTGGATTGAAGAATCCAGTCATCCAGAAGGACACAGGACGTCCCTCGAACAGCCAGGCGCTGAACTGACCATTACGATCCAGCAGGTCAGTAAACCAGAATCCCAGGGTAGTGGACTCCCAGGAAATCTGTGCACATTGATGCATATTTCAAAATGAGTACTACCATCATTACTGTTACTGTTATTTTTGTTTAAAGCCCAGCCAACTGTGCGGAGACATATCAGGGCTGTAACCGTTTCAATACATACACACTACTACAACAGGAAGAAGGGAAATGAAAATTAAGCACACGAAATCAATGCACTTGCGCACATAATGTAAGGATATGCCCCTGACGTCGACCATTCCATCCAATTTATCACACAGGGATTTAAAAAAAAATATGCCTGAATACAAATTTAAACATCGCTAAGGACACTAACATAACTAAGGACACTAAAGCATATACAAAAACAGGCCTAAATTACTAAAACTGCCTCTGCATATCCCATTTCCCCAGAGCCCAAAACAAATGCACTTAGTACAATTACCCAGTTATCAATCCTAAGAGAAAGTATGTAAGACTTTATCACACAGACACAGGTGAATGGACCAGCAAGGCAGAAAATGATAGGAATAAATGACGGAAAGCAAGGAAACAAGGCAGAAACAAAGAGAGTGGCAGAAAAGAGGAAATTTCTAGCACAGAATTTCCAGAAGGTGGGGACACTATTTATACTGAAAGAGCCCCTGGCATCCCCATGTGGGGAAGCATTACAATCCAGCAGGTCAGTGAACCAGAATCCCAAGGTGGTGAACTCCCAGAAAATCTGAGCACACTGATACATTACATATTTCACCATCTATTCAACACATCATCCGAATCTAATCAACAGCAATATGTAAATCTGGTGTGTATGTGAAATCTGGCAGAGGGCTGTCTGGGTGATGTAGGATGGACATGAAGGAACCTTATCCCATCTAAAACATCATTTAATCATACGTTTTGTCAATTACTTTGTAGACAGAATAATATTTATGTCTGTTTCTGTGTACATATCTATGTTCATGTGTGTATGTGTATGTTGGTGTGTATGTTGTGTGTGTGTGTATGTATGTGTGTGGTGTGTGTGTGTTGTGTGTGTGTGTGTGTGTGTGTGTGTGTGTGTGTGTGTGTGTGTGTATATATATATATACACATATTGTGTGTGATGTTTGTTGTGTGTATGTGTTGTGTGTGTGTGTGTGTGTGTGTGTGTGTGTGTGTGGTGTGTGTGTGGTGGTGGTGTGCGGCGTGCGTGCGTGCGTGTGTGCGTGCGTGTGTGTGTGTGTACATAATTGTTAGATTCACAAAGCATTGTAACATATTAAAACAAATATGTAAATATATGGACAAATAATTGCTGAAACTGCAGTGCACAGTACAAAATGCTTGTGCACTTGAGTTCAAGCACTAAAATTGTTTCTGCTTTATGAAGGGCTACAATGAGAGAGAGAGAGAGAGACAGAGAGAGAGACAGACAGAGAGAGAGAGACAGAGAGAGACAGACATACAGAGACAGAGACAGAGAGGGGGGGAGGGGAGCAGAGGGAAAGTGAGAGGGTGCGTGTGTATCTGTGTGTGCATACAAAGATATGTATGTATGAACGTGCGCATGAGTGTGAGTATGTAAATTTGATTTATTATCCTCTGTATCACCAATCTATCTATGACATTAATATTCACTTACTCATTCACTCATAAACCTACTACCACTTCTTATTTCTGATCTCTTACCTTTCTCCAGGTGTTAGGAACGCGGGCATCAAACATGTTGTCGAGAGCATCACGGAGGTTCTCACTCATGATGATGGTGCCATCAATGGCCAGCTTGAGATCAACCAGGGTGGTGCGCACGATGCTGATCACCTTCTGCATGCGGTCAATCTCCTGGCGCAGGAAGATGTTGATGGGCTGCAGCAGGCCCATCTTCTTCAGACGCTCTTTCACCTGAGTAAGACAAACATTTTGGGTTTTGTAAACATTGTGAATAGGAAATAAACTGCTATCCGTGATGGTATCTGATTGTGACAGGCCAGGAGCAGCCACTCTTTCACCTGAGTAAGACAAACATTTTGGCTTTTCTACAACATGGTGAACAGGCAATAAACTGCCATCTGTGATGGTGTCTGGTCATGACAGGCCAGGAGCAGCCACTCTTTCACCTGAGTAAGACAAACATTTTGGGTTTGTAACATTGTGAACAGGCAATAAACTGCCATCCGTGATGGTATCTGATTGTGACAGGCCAGGAGCAGCCACTCTTTCACCTGAGTAAGACAAACATTTGGCTTTTTACATATGGTGAACAGGCAATAAACTGCCATCTGTGATGGTATCTGATTGTGACAGGCCAGGAGCAGCCACTCTTTCACCTGAGTAAGACAAACATTTTGGCTTTTCTACAATATGGTGAACAGGCAATAAACTGCCATCTGTGATGGTGTCTGGTCATGACAGGCCAGGAGCAGCAGCTCTGAGTAAGACACACATTTTGGTTTTAACAAACATCATCGTGAATAGGCAATAAACTGCCACCTAAAATGGTGTCTGGTCATCAGAGGTCTGAATCAGTTGCTCTTTCACCTGAGCAAGACAAACATTTTGAGTTTTGTAAACATCGTGAACAGGAAATAAACTGCTATCTATGATAGTGTCTAGTCATGAAAGGCCAGGATCAGCCGCTCTATCACCTAAGTAAGACAAACATGTTGGCTTTTTTAAACATCACGAACAGGGAATAAACTGCCACCTATTATCGTGTCTGGTCATCAGGGGTTTGAATCAGCCGCCTTTCCACCTGAGTAAGATAAACATTTTGGTTTTTGAGAACATCGTGAACAGGATGTAAACTGCCATCTATGATGGGGTCTGGTCTTCAGAGGCCAGGATCAGCCGCTCTTTCACCTGAGTAGAAAAACAAAGTTACAAAATAGGTAGTGGCACTAAAAGTTACCAACGCCCTCTCTTTTTTCCAACAGATTCCCTAAAATTTGGCTTCTGTTTCACTTTCAGTTTCTCAATATGATGTCTCCGCACTCAGAATGAATTCCATATGCACTAACCTCACAGGTGCCACATGTATCGTGATCATGGCACAAGCCTTAGGCCTGCACATAAACCCATGAGCTGGCCAGGTCCTGAGGCCCTGCTAAGACTACGTTTTACCTAGTCTATATTTTATACTGGTATTTTATCAGCCTACCACTGGAATATTCTTGGTTACAGGTAAATGACATGTGTACCTGTGTATCTTACCTTCAAAAAAGGAACATATATACATAAAGTAAACAAATAAATAATTTAGTCTGAATCACAGAACAACTAGCTATCTCGTCTCACATGACAGAACTCCCCCCCCCCCCCCCCCCACCCAGTCAATGCCCAAATGCTCAGCTGTCTATCAACTAGGTGAAACCATATTTTCTTAATCACAGATAGGTTTGTAAGTGAGTTAAACGAAAGCGAGAAAGGATTCTTTTTACTTTTTCAGTGCAAACCATTCAGAGAAAAAGAGTGCCAGATGCACTTCAGATGAGGTCAGAAGACTGGCAAAGAAAGGCAAATCAATAAACATGGCCTGGATTAAGAAATAATAGAGTTTTGAGCTTGGATATCACTACTACAAGTACGCTCAGAGTTAATGCTTATTGCTGCACTGCTATTCCAAGTAATCTGGGAATTTCCTTGCAGTGAATTAAGATGTATAACTGCGAGTTCTCACCTCGTAGGGGATGTAATCCTCAGGGAGTTTTTCCAACATATCATCAGCCAGGCGGTACACGATGGTTTCACGGGTCTCACCACCTCCGCTGCCGGCATCTTTGGGCTGAATGTTGACGATGGTGGCCAGCATGGTGTTGGCTGTGTTGGTCTGGTAACTGTGTGCAAACAGTCATTTGTTTTTCTTTATACAATGTGAACTGAGTGACTTGATGTGGGAAGCTAAAGAAATAAATCTAAATACACACAAAAAAGCACACAAACGCATGTAGATTTACATTGCAATTTTACCATCTATGCACACATTACAGTGCTGCTGCAGGCGTGAATGAAAAAAAATCACTCATAAAGATATAATGTTGCCGGCAACTGCAAAGTTTTAGTTCTTTATTTAAGTTATCTATCTTGCTAACACATTTTGGAAACGGAGAGAGATTCACAGAGATGGCAAAACTTCTCTCCTGAGCAGGGGTAAAATCACTCATAAAGATATAATGTTGCCAGCAACTGAAAAGTTTTAGTTCTTTATTTAACGTATCTATCTTGCTAACACATTTTGGAAACAGAGAGAGAGATTCACAGAGATGGCAAAATTTCTCTCCTGAGCAGGGGTAAGTGAATGGCGGAGCTTGGGAGGGATTCCAAAGCTTGCAGAAATTTCCCTCTGACCTGTCCAAAAGTCCAACTGCTGTTCAGGAGAGAAGTAAGGCAGTATGACAAAAATGTTTTCTTTTTCGTGTAAGCATATTACATGATGTCATCAACAAAGTGTACCAAACAGCTTGTAGTCTAATCCTCTGGACAACAAAGTCAACATGCCTCCAGATTCCCTTAGATTTTTTAGAATTCTACCTCCACCAAGACTATAATCCACCACTCCTGGGTAACACAAAATTTCCCTTTTTTTAATGAGAGAGAGAGAGAGAGACAGAGAGAGAGAAGAGACAGAGAGAGAGAGAGAAGAGAGAGAGAGAGGAGAGAGAGAGAGAGAGAGAGAGAGAGAGAGAGAGAGGTGAACGAGACGAATACAGCCAGGTGAGGAAATATAACACCAAAGGGTTACAGTTCAGTCATGTAAAGACTTACGTGATGTCAGCATTAGGATGCAGACCAAAGCACTCTGGGGTATCAACCAGTGGCAGGCTTTCAATGTAGTTTCTGTACTCCTCCACTGTCTTACACTTGGGAATCTTGTAGCCTGTCACAGTCACACAGATTTATTGGCAAAACGGTGTATAAAGACACTGAATGATAACTGTTTCACCAGTAAACAGACTGAAAGATAACTTTCATCAATAACATGATAAAATAAAGACTACAAGATTAGCTTTTCAACAAAAAGTACTTGAAACATAAATCAAAGGGATTGTCTGCTTTTCAAGCAAAAAACACAAAAATAGAATCGGAACGCATATTCAAATATAACAAAACATGACAGGCATAATTTTTTGACAAACTGGCCTTTGTCAACTGTAACAAAAAATAACCACACAAAATTTGGGAAGAAAAACAGCTAAACTTCCCTTATGTTTTGTCAAGCAGGGAAAAATCAATATCTGCCCTTTATTGTTTTTAGTGTATGCTTGACAGAGGCCAGTTGGCTGAAAATTTGTAACTGTCTTGTTTTGTTAAATCAAATACTGTTCTGATTTTATATTTCTGTATGTCTGGTTCCTACAAAGTGTCTGGCCTGGGACTGAAGTCTTTATGTTTCTCCAATCACTCTCCTTTTATCATCATACCTATCCAATATCATTTCTCCAGTTTTTCATGCTCAGCTAATACAGTTTACTTCAAGAAGTTCCACACATCACAATCACTCTGTCCTGAAAGAAGGTGAGGACCCTGAAACCTTTGCTCCCCAATGACTGTATGGGTTATGCCCCAGTGACTGCACAGGTTATGGGAACACCTTTATCTTTTAATGGCATCACTATCCCATGACCCTGATGTCGTAGGGGAGTGAGATGGTAGAGACCTGAACTTTCCTTGGGGCCAGTATTATAAAGACAGTGTCCATCTCCTTTAGCTTGCTGCTTTATCTTTCCTAATCTTGAAGACAGTCAGGTACCCATTCAAAACTGGGCAGGCCAGAGACAATACCCACATGTAAAGTTTCATGGGCACGATTCACACCAGCTGTGCAAACTCAAACAGGCATACTGGAAGGTACGCACACTACCTCTATACCAACAAGGCCTCTTTCAACGCAACATCATTATTTTTTTAACCACATTATTTCCATCTTTTAACACCACACCAACATCTTTTAATACAAAGCCAATAAAACGAACACAAAATCCCAACAGCGCCAGGCCACACCAGACCCATTAAGGCAACATCACAAACACAAACGGACAAAAACAGAAGACTGTAACTGACCTGTGTAGAAAGCAAAGTTGTCACTGAACATATGTTCTGTGAACCACACCCTGGTGTAGGTGTTGAGCAGACGTTTGTCGTAGTCATCTGTCACACGGCCACCGTACTGAACCTCACCGATCATGTAGCGCACAGTCACCCAGTTCACTCCCTGTGTGCCACACATCCATCACAGTAAGCACATGTTTTACCAGGCAAGAGTAAAAAAATGCAAAGTCACACATGTCAGGTTGTATAGTTTACCCCTTATTCCTTCACTTTGTATGGTATATCCCTAACCCCTCATTTCTTTCCTTTGCTTTCCAAGTACTACATCATACAAATAAAAACTATGCGAAATCAGAAAATTGCTTCAAACGCTGTTTCAATATTTCCCATAGCAGCTGCAAGCTCATGTTGTGAATTTGCAGATGGTTTAGTAATCGAATATTATCCAATTCTCAGTCTGTCCAAAAGGGAGATCCTTAATCTTAAACAAATAATTGGAAACCACCAATAAACTGTGTTTTCAAAAACTTCATGTGAAAAACACACAAACCTTTAATCATTAACACTGTCCATCGTCATGGTTATTTGCTTGTCCACAGAAACTTTAGTCCTAATTCCACTATGTGAAGGAAGTTGTGTTCCAAAGAAGGTTTACAAGTAATAATTCTTTTTGCGCATTAAACCGAGTTCTGTAGAAGATTTAGAGTCAAAATTCAGCTTTATGTATTAAATTGTGTTATGAAGGTGTTCAGAGTATGTTCATCACACCTGGACAATTCCATAAGCGCTCTACCCAATTCTGCCAGAATTAACTGGCAAAGACCCTAAGCCTGCACAAAACCCTATGCACAAGCAAGGTCTTGAAATGGAGAGTTGGATGGGGAACGAAGCTGTGAAACACTAAACCGACACCACCAGAACAATGGAAACATTAAGACAGGCAGTGAACAGACCAGTCTTAATGCTGTGGGCTGGGACTGCACTCCAGATATCAGATCTCAAGTACATGGCTTTAATGACAGAACCAATCAGCCCACAATTGAACATGGCTAGTTTGAGGGTTGAGGTCACAAACCTTGCACTGTGAGCATGGTGCTCCAACAACACAGAAAAGTTACACTTTGGAGACGTGCCCTAAAATGGCTGCTGAAACTGTCGAGACACACAGTTTTTGGTACTTTTTAAAAACTTTATGGAGAATAACCAACGATAATAAACCTATCATGTTATACATGTTCAAGAAGGTCATTATGTCTACTTTGTAACTGTGCAGACCGCTTGTTTCTGTATGCTTTTATTTTTTCTGGTTTACCATTGAAAAAGAAATGCAAATGGCTAAAAAAAATAAAAATAAAAAAAAAGTTCCGGATGTACATAACATGACTTATCAAACTGCTGCTTGTAGTCCATTAACTATCCATGTCACAAAACTGCACTGAACATGTCACAGGATATACATCATTCACTGGAAGTCACTATGAGTTCTGCTTTTATGAATATTTTGTCCCAAGAATGATTATATACAGGCGCACTGTCTTTTGATACTTTGAAATTCCTTTGTTTGGGGTACCGCAAAAACAAGCCAAAAATAGATTTCCAACAGTCTGCTATGATCAAAGGGAAAGAAATCTACTTAGAAAAGTGGTTAAACTGTGCTTTCAACATAATCTCCCTTACCACAGTATGCAAATTGTCTCAGTATAAAAATCATAATGTCCTCCGCAGCTTTGACTGCGGCGTATCACAGTCAACAGACTGAGTTCCGCAGCCTGAGCTGCGGAGCATCGCCAACGAGTTAAAGGTCATAATTCATCTTTGGGTATTATTAGTGTTTCATAGAAGATTTACTATCACAACAGTGCTCTGTTTAATTAAACATTAGATTGTATTTCTGAGTCATCACTTCGCCAAGCAAATACACAATCTTTTTATCACTTTCACACACAAAACACACACGTCACTTACTCGTTTGGGGTCAACATCATCCAGATGGTTCTGGATAAACTGCACGGTGGCATTAAAGTCGCCCTGGTTGAACTCATAGGGAATGTTCCATCCGATGGGACCAAACTTACGGCGCTCCTGCACGGTGGTGTGGAGGAAGGCCACGCTGTACAGCATGGGTTTCCACATGGGCATGTTGCTGTATTCCAGTTGTTCCTGACACACAAGCAACAAATTGAATGGATAACACACACTGATTTAGCATTACTGTGGTAACTCTTGGGTTTTTTTAAAATTTATTATGGTCTGGGTGACACAGTGTGATTTTGCATTATTGTGATAATTCATGGGTTTCTTAAATTTCATATCTGCTGTGAGTGACAGTGTGATTCTGCGTTATTGTGATAATTCATGGGTTTCTTAAACCTTATATCTGGTGTGAGAAATACACTGTGATTTAGTATTACTGTGATAATTCATGGGTTTCTTAAACCTTATATCTGGTGTGAGAAATACACTGTGATTTAGTATTACTGTGATAATTCATGGGTTTCTTAAACCTTATATCTGGTGTGAGAAATACACTGTGATTTAGTATTACTGTGATAATTCATGGGTTTCTTAAACCTTATATCTGGTGTGAGAAATACACTGTGATTTAGTATTACTGTGATAATTCATGGGTTTCTTAAACCTTATATCTGGTGTGAGAAATACACTGTGATTTAGTATTACTGTGATAATTCATGGGTTTCTTAAACCTTATATCTGGTGTGAGAAATACACTGTGATTTAGTATTACTGTGATAATTCATGGGTTTCTTAAACCTTATATCTGGTGTGAGAAATACACTGTGATTTAGTATTACTGTGATAATTCATGGGTTTCTTAAACCTTATATCTGGTGTGAGAAATACACTGTGATTTAGTATTACTGTGATAATTCATGGTTTTTCTTAAACCTTATATCTGGTGTGAGAAATACACTGTGATTTAGTATTACTGTGATAATTCATGGGTTTCTTAAACCTTATATCTGGTGTGAGAAATACACTGTGATTTAGTATTACTGTGATAATTCATGGGTTTTCTTAAACCTTATATCTGGTGTGAGAAATACACTGTGATTTGTATTACTGTGATAATTCATGGGTTTCTTAAACCTTATATCTGGTGTGAGATAACACTGTGATTTAGTATTACTTGTGATAATTCATGGGTTTCTTAAACCTTATATCTGGTGTGAGAAATACACTGTGATTTAGTATTACTGTGATAATTCATGGTTTCTTAAACCTTATATCTGGTGTGAGAAATACACTGTGATTTAGTATTACTGTGATAATTCATGGGTTTCTTAAACCTTATATCTGGTGTGAGAAATACACTGTGATTTAGTATTACTGTGATAATTCATGGGTTTCTTAAACCTTATATCTGGTGTGAGAAATACACTGTGATTTAGTATTACTGTGATAATTCATGGGTTTCTTAAACCTTATATCTGGTGTGAGAAATACACTGTGATTTAGTATTACTGTGATAATTCATGGGTTTCTTAAACCTTATATCTGGTGTGAGAAATACACTGTGATTTAGTATTACTGTGATAATTCATGGGTTTCTTAAACCTTATATCTGGTGTGAGAAATACACTGTGATTTAGTATTACTGTGATAATTCATGGGTTTCTTAAACCTTATATCTGGTGTGAGAAATACACTGTGATTTAGTATTACTGTGATAATTCATGGATTTCTTAAACCTTATATCTGGTGTGAGAAATACACTGTGATTTAGTATTACTGTGATAATTTCTGGTTTCTTAAACCTTATATCTGGTGTGAGAAATACACTGTGATTTAGTATTACTGTGATAATTCATGGGTTTCTTAAACCTTATATCTGGTGTGAGAAATACACTGTGATTTAGTATTACTGTGATAATTCATGGGTTTCTTAAACCTTATATCTGGTGTGAGAAATACACTGTGATTTAGTATTACTGTGATAATTCATGGGTTTCTTAAACCTTATATCTGGTGTGAGAAATACACTGTGATTTAGTATTACTGTGATAATTCATGGTTTCTTAAACCTTATATCTGGTGTGAGAAATACACTGTGATTTAGTATTACTGTGATAATTCATGGGTTTCTTAAATTTCGTATCTGTGTGTGGGTGATACACTGTGATTGAACATTACTGTGATAATTCATGGGTTTCTTAGATTTTGTATCTGGTGTGTTTTATATCTATCTATTAATGTTTTATATGTTGCTTGACAGATCATGCAGGGAATACTTCAGTAGTATGTTAATTGTATACTGAACATAAGGACACTAAACCATACATAAAAATGACCTAAATACATAAAATTGCTCCTGTATAGCACATTTCCTTAGAGCCAAACACACAGTCAATACATACATTAAATTATCTATCCTATGAGAAAGTATTTATGGCTTTACAGAACACATACAGGTGAATGGAACAGCAAGGCAGAAAATGATAGGAAGAGATGACAGAAAGCAAAGAAGGAAGAAACAAAGAGTGACAGAAAAGAGTAAATTTCTAGCATAGAATTTCCAGGTGGGGATACTATTTATACTGAAAGAGCCCCCAGCAACCCCACAGGAGACAGTCCTTTCATCTAAAATCACAGGTACTGGTTTAGTACACCACAGTCTGATCCAGCTTTCAGCTTCAGTTTCAGTTTCTCAAGATGATGTCTCCGCGCTCGAAATGAATTCCACATGCGCTGTGTGATCATGGCACATGCCTTAAAACTGCACATAAACCGTGACCTGCCAGGTACTGAGGCCCTACCTAGCCTATGTTTTACCTAGTCTATATGTTACACTGGTATTGTATTATCCTATCACAGAAACAATCCTGGTTACATGTAAATGACATGTGTATCTGTGTATCTTATCTTCATAAAAAGGAAGCACGGTCAAGTATCAATAGGTATAAAAGTTATCAGTCCTTTCATCCATCTATCTGTGGAGTTAACATCAACCCATTTTGAAAACTGGACACAGACAACAACAACAACGAGATGTGCTAATTACCTGCGTGATGCCACCATAAGTACGTTTCAGGCCGGCCTTGACGCCCATGGGAGGCTCGTTGGTGAACTTGATGGACGACTGCAGCAGGTTGATGGGGAACTTGGGGTGGGGCTCAGTGGTCAGCCACAGGCGGAACCCTTCGTTGATATTTTCTGTCGTCAGCACCTGCAATGGTGACAATCATAAATACTAAATTATGAACATCCTCACTGCAACTTGCCATACTTTATATCACAGAGAGATCCTTTGTGGAATTCACTGCGCTCTACAAACAGAAAGATCCTCAGTCAAACTTTAGTCTACATAATGAAAAGATTCTCACTGGAGTATTTACACATATATCCATACGTTGGAGTACACACACACACACACACACACACACACACACACACACACACACACACACACACACACAACACACACACACACACACGCAAAATGTGCGTGCACACACACACACACAAACACAACATGCGCAAACAGCCACACACACACAGATACACACAAACATATATACACACACACACACAGATACACACACACACACGACCACACATACACACACAGACACATATGACCACACACATACACACAAATATACATACCGTATCAAGCAGCTCATCCATAAAGTCCAGACCCAAGTGACAGTTCTGCAGCAAGACCCAGCGGCCTTCTGTCATAGACACGGCCATCAGTCGTCTGGCGTGTACGTCCTGCCCCTGGCCCATAGAGATGGCTCCAATCACTGTAACACACAATTTGGTAATGTTCAAGAGGCAGAAGAGTGGCAGAATGGTTCAGATTGGTTCAGTTTGCCAGCCAATAACTAAACTTGAGGTTCCAGCCTTCGTTTCCTGCTGAGACCTTGACTTTTCTCCTCAGTTTGACCAGAAAATCAAAGTGAAATCTAGTCCTTTGGAAGGGGATGAAAAACAAGTCTGGCCTGTGTGTGCTAAAGGTCCCATCATCATCATCATGTGCCCTGCTGCATGGCGATGGCGAATGACGGCCCTCCATATGAATCTATCGCCTGTTGCTGCAAGTACATCTCCCACTGTCTCTGTCTTCAGCCACCCTGCAAGTCCGTCCAATATTTTCTCCCTGGGTCTACCTGGTGTTCTCTTTCCCTGTCGCTTTCCTGTTGTGACCAGGTGTTCTAATTCCCCTTTCCTCATAAAATATCCTATAAATGTTGCTTGTCTTTTCATAATCTTCTTTATTCATGTGCCAATAACTAAACTTTAGGTTCCATGGCTCAATTCCTGTTATGGCCCCCACTTTTCTCCTCAGTTTGACCAGAAAATCAAACAATTTCTAGTCCTTTGGAGGGGTATGAAAAAAACAGACCCTCGCACCTTCTGGCTTGCACATGCTAAAGATCCCATGGAAGTAGAAAATCATGCAGAGCAGGGCATTCGCCCAGCTGCCCTGATGTAAAACTTTGGATAGATAAATTAATTTCCCAGGTCCCTCCCCTTGAAAGCCAATTAACCTTGCCTTGCTAAGGTCTCGACTTAAAAAAAAAAATAGTGTCGTGCACTGTGGTGGTGCGCTCTCAATGAGGAGAACAGCCCAAGTTCACATGGTAAATCTACCGTGACAAAAAGAAATGATTATGAATATGAATATGAATATGAATATGAATAAAATTATGAATATGACTATGATTCACTACACTCAGACAATTCTGTATGTGTTCCACTCAAAACAGAATCCATCTGGCAAATTTCTTGAATCTGCATACAACCTGAGGCAATGCCAAGGTCCTGGTATAGAGTTCAGAGTTTGTTCAAGATGGATTCATCATACTTGGACAGTTCCATAAGCGCTCCACCCCTCAAATGTACAGTAATTATGCACGGCAACCTTACTGAGCCTGCATAAAACTTTAAGTGCTGGCAAAGTCTTGAAATGAGGGGTGGGGGGACCAATGAAACATTAAGCTGACACCATCAAAATGATCGAAACATTATGATGGGCGGTAAACAGGACAGTGTTTTTAACACTGCAGGCTAGGATTGGACTTGAGATATTCAATGCTGAAGTCACGGCTGTATCAACAAAACCAACCAGTCCATAATCTGGAATGAAAGCACACAAGGGCTGGAGGGGTGTGTGTGTGTGTGTGTTGGGGTGGGGGAGAGTGAGATAAAATAATTTACCAGAATGCTGACATTATATATATCAGTAAATCTTGTATACTGGCCATAAATCAGGAAAAAAAAGTAGCACATAGAAACTGCATTCTAATGAGACAAGAAGTTTTATTCACTCTTCATGTATAGCCTAGATTTTTGGAATGAAGAATCCTTAAAACAAACAAAAAGAATACTAGTATACATATACATAAACATATGATACTGGCAGTGGCCAAAAGAAAAGTTAGTACAATACCAGTTGCCGTGGTGTTGTGGTTAGCGCAACAGACTACCGACTGGAAGGTTGTGGGTTCGAATCTCCTTCGGTCCCTTCAAAAACCACTGTGAGATTTTTCGGCTCTGACCAGTCCTAACCAGAGTTGGGCACGCTATGGGCTCATTGGGAAGACTGGAACCACACAGTCGAGTCTCATCCACTTCACGGATGTGTCATTGAGGGTGTTGCTAAAATCTTCTGACTAGCACCACAGGTGTCTGTATCTCTCGGGCCTGGCTGATGTCAGGATATATTACGATAGTAAGTGTAGAGTACAGACCTGTCACGCAGTCTCAGTCCTAGATGGAACTCCATAGCATCATGGTTATCATCCTCATCGACATCATATTCATCACATCGTAAAAGCTGTTCCAACTTCTGTGGCCATGAAGGTGGCATAGAAAATGGGACGAAAAAAAAGTGAGCTTAAAGGTAACCTCCGTGAGTGCAATGATCCTAAAAAGAAATATAACAAATAAAAAAAAAATAGTACAATGTTGTTTTTTTTAAAGATTTCTATCAGTCTTTAATGATGTATCGCTTACAGAAAAACTTAACCATACTCACTGAATCCTTTCTGTTTGGCCAGTCTCTCAATGTTCTCTGTGGGGTCAGAGCCCATGGACAGGAAGCCGACCAAAGGTGTTCGCGTACCGGACTCTCCCCACATGGACTCCAGGTTCAGGATCACACCTTCAGCAAACTACAAAACAAACGTCCAAAATATCGTCAACTTCAAAGCGAATTAAAGAAAGAAAAGAGGAAAATGACAAGGGACCTGAAATGCTGGGGGGAAAAAAAGAGTACGAATGCAAGACTGACAGAAAGCTAGTAGGGAACAACATGAAGGGGGTGTGCGAAGAGATGAAGTTAACCCTTTGACTTCCACAACCTATCCACCAACTGCAAAAACTTAACCCTTTGACTCCCTCACCCTTTCCACTAGTTTCCTTCAGGAAGCCGTGGAAAGGGTGAGGGAGTCAAAGAGTTAAGGTTTTGCTTTGCTAGCATGGTTGACAATGCAGGATGCTGGTGGAAAGGTGCAGGTGAAACAGAGCTGCAACTTTAATGGAAGATGAAAACAAACTTAACATCTGTAATGTTCAATATGATGGTCATGATTTTAATGGTGATAGAAAAATATTTACTGATATTTTGAGTTTGGCCTGAACTGATAACAGGAGGAAGAATAATTCTGAAATGTTGTATTTCCACAATTTGTAGTGTCTTGACTCTTGGTGAAGTGTTGTGGGATGACACCATGTCTAAATATGACAGAGACATGCTGGTAAAGATGATCAGAAAAGTAAGAGGGATGGCAGAAAAGAAACAGGACAAAAAGGGGAATAGGCAGATTGAAAACGATCTTCACAGATCACACTCATCCTTTACATAATGAATTCAAAAACAGATGTACAGAACGGTTTTTAGCTCTACATGCAAGAACGACATGCTTACACAACTCTGTTTTTCCAACAGCCTCATGCATGCATGCTTGTACGGCACACACACACACACCATAGACACCTCTTTATCCCCCCCCCCCCCTCCCCGTCTAAAAGCATGTATGTGAATAGACAAAAGAAATAATGAAAAAAAAAACACACACACACACACACACAACACACACACCACACCACACACACACACACCACACACTACAGACATAAAACCACGCCAAAAAATACAACTCACAGCGGTTCCCATGGCTTCAGCAACATAGGTCTTGGCCATTGGCACAGTACGGTCAGGGCACCAGGATCGGATCAACAGAAGTTTGCGGAAAGTGTCCAGTGTGGTGGCATACCCATCAGGGATGGGGCACTCTTCTGGGGCGTCTTCATCAAACCAGGCCTTCCATGCCTGAAATAGGGACAACAATCACAACAGTAATGACATGATGTTGACGATGAGATGTAAAGCAATAATGTTGATGATGATGATAAAGTGGAAAAGAAGGTGCAAGAGAAGGAAAAGGAGCATGATCATCATCATCAAGTGCCTTGCCACATGGCGTTGGCGATCATGACCCTCCATATGCATCTATCCCTTGTTGCCACAAGCACATCTTCCACCCTCTCTGTCCTCAGCCACTCTGCAAGTCTGTCTAATATTTTTTTCCCTGGGTCTACCTGGTGCTCTCTTTCCCTCCAGCTTTCCTGTTGTGACACCCCTTTCCTCATAAATGGCCTATAAAAGGAGCATGATAACAAAAAAAATGTGAGACAGAACAAGGAAAAGGAATAGCACAGAAGACATGGTGGAAGAAGATCTGACCATTTTATTGCAGACAGGACCTGTTAGAACTGGGGTAGCTTACTCAGTTTTACCAATCAACACTAGAACTGTATGGACTGCAGAGTATTTCACTGCATTGTATCCACACATCACTTGTCAGCATCACCCAGTTTGATGGTAGCTGCAGCAGCAGACATGGTAACTATTCTTCTCCATTCACTCCAATCTGGACTCTTCTGTGCTAGTCTGTAGACCTTCAAACCACTGATGTTGTTTATATAGTGGGTGGTCCGCTCAGACTTCTTTTGGCCTCCGCTTTTCCTTGCAAACTGTTGACATCAGGGTTGTACTGGCATTGCGGTTGCATGGCCAATGCGTTTCATTTTTCTTTCATTGATTTCTGCCTACAGTTGATGTTGGACTGTGAGCTCATTCAAAATGCATTAGTTTTGATATTGGTCCATTTGACTCTAAAAAGCCGCCTGTGGAACCATGTCTCTGCTGCTTCCATCTTATTTTCATCTGCTTTTCTGCATGTCCAGGTTTCACAGCTATAGAGTATTACTGGCCAGACCAGACATTTTAACATTTTGATTTTAAGAGCTGTTGGAATGCTTCCATCATTCAGTTGGATCATTTTCTGTTTTGGCATTCTGACTCTTATTTTGATATTTTCAGTACAGGTGCCATCATGACCTTTAAATGAGCCAAAATATTAAAAATTACTCATTTTACATTGTATTACAGAAACAAAATGAAGCCTGACCTTGTCATTGCGGCCAACTTGTGAGAGGATCTGCGAGAACTGTGGCAGCTTGCTGAGCTCCACCAGGTTCAGCCAGGTCATGTCCATGATCCACTTCTTGGGTTTGGGTTCCACAGCGTTCAGGTCGAGGGCAGCACCGCCTGTCAAATACATATACAACATATATATATATCACACCTCTATGTGCTGTTATTGCAATGTACCACACACATCACACCTCTATTCTCACAATATCAAAGTTAACCTGCCTAATACACATACACCACATACATCACACCTCTATTCTCACAATATCAAAGTTAACCTGCCTAATACACATACACCACATACATCACACCTCTATTCTCACAATATCAAAGTTAACCTGCCTAATACACATACACCACACACATCACACCTCTATTCTCACAATATCAAAGTTAACCTGCCTAATACACATACACCACATACATCACACCTCTATTCTCACAATATCAAAGTTAACCTGCCTAATACACATACACCACATACATCACAACCTTATTCTCACAATATCAAAGTTAACCTGCCTAATACACATACACCACATACATCACACCTCTATTCTCACAATATCAAAGTTAACCTGCCTAATACACATACACCACATACATCACACCTCTATTCTCACAATATCAAAGTTAACCTGCCTAATACACATACACCACATACATCACACCTCTATTCTCACAATATCAAAGTTAACCTGCCTAATACACATACACCACATACATCACACCTCTATTCTCACAATATCAAAGTTAACCTGCCTAATACACATACACCACATACATCACACCTCTATTCTCACAATATCAAAGTTAACCTGCCTAATACACATACACCACACACATCACACCTCTATTCTCACAATATCAAAGTTCACCTGCCTAATACACATACACCACACACATCACACCTCTATTCTCACAACACTTTGGTATTTTCTTTTTTATCTTTTCCATCACATGGCACCTGTGAAGTTAGTGAATATGGAATTCATTCTGGGTGCGAAGACATCATCTTGACAACTTTACAGTTTTTACATTAACTGCGACAACTTTATAGTTTTTATATTAATTATGATGACTTTACAGCTTTTACATAACTTGTAATGACTTTACACTTTTTTACACTGTGATGACTTTACAGCTTTTTACATTAACTGTGACAACTTTTTAGTTTTTCACATAAATTCTGATGACTTTACAGCTTTTACATTAATTGTGACAACTTTACAGTTCTTACATAAGTTGTGATGACTTTACAGTTCTTACATAAGTTGTGATGACTTTACAGTTCTTACATAAGTTGTGATGACTTTACAGTTCTTACATAAGTTGTGATGACTTTACAGTTCTTACATAAGTTGTGATGACTTTACAGTTCTCACATAAGTTGTGATGACTTTTACAGTTCTTACATAAGTTGTGATGACTTTACAGTTCTCACATAAGTTGTGATGACTTTACAGTTCTCACATAAATTGTGATGACTTTATCATTTTTTTACATTCATTTTGTGATGACTTTACAGCTTTACACTCATCATAAAAATTTTACAGCATTTGCAAGGCAGCTCAATACACTTACCCTTGATAAACACACTGAACTCCTCTCCGCGCACTCGGCCAGCAGTCATCTCGATCTTCAGGGTCATGAGAATGGTAAAGAGGAACTTGTCCATCTCATAGAGACCACGCGCCGTGTACTGGAAGACTAAGAGGGTCAGGTAGTCAATGATGTTGTTGATACGCTTGCTGGTGATGGGGGACTTCTGGGAGCGTGCCATGGACAGGTCGAAGAGCTCCAGGAACTGTTTCAGGGAGGTCTGGTACATGACGTTCACCATGCTCATCTCCACAATCACGAAGTACAGGATACTGCCTCGCAGCGCCACTGAAATCACATAGGTGAAAGTGTTATGTCTGATATGTTGATGGGCATGGTAATGATGCTGGTGAATGTCAGATTCAGACTTGAATGTTCTGTGTTTGACCTGGGTTTGAGGTTAACCAACTAAAGAAATGGTTCCTGTCGTGGAATACACATTTGTTATGTAAAAGGCACTGAATGGGTCTGGGAATAAGCTTTATATTGCATTCAGCAAACCGTCAAATGTATCTGATCATCCACAAACTTTTAAGTTAGCAAATGGTGGCACACAAGACTCAGAACTTTGGCAGAACATTTAGATCATCAAAATGTACTGCTTACTGACTAGGAATATGATGGAAAGAAAAGGAACTGAGTTTGAGAGTTTCATGAAATGGTACATCCATGCATGCTTCATCTCATGAGTTATCCACATGAAAACATAACAGATGCCTCATGCATAGGTGTATTTGCTGTAAACAAAACAAGACATAAAACAAAACAAAGACAAATCCACAAACCTGGTCTAAACTCTTCACGGGCAGTGTTGATCTTGATCTCAGTCTCAGCAGCAATGACCAATTTTTCGCTGACCTCCTCAGCGGTGGCCTTGGTGACCTTGAGCACCTCAATGAGGGATTCATCCTCAACAAGCGACCCCTGAGTGGAGGTCAGACGGTACAGCAGGTTGTCCTCAAGCTCTTTCATCTTGCGCTTGTTGCTTGTCACCTCTTCCAGCAGGTTGGTACGCTCTGCTTCCAGTTCCTGTGTGGACAGTCATCCAAAGTCAGCTTAATATAAATAAAAATAGGTAAATAAATAACAGTAAAAACAAACAAACAAACAAACAAACAAACAAAACAAAAACCTGCTATCACTGAGCATGCTATGAGCTCACTGGGCAGACTGGGACGACAATGTTGAGTCTCATCCTCTTCATGGATGCATCACTGAGGATGCTGATCAAATCTTCTGACCAGCACCACAAGTATTTATATCTCTTTGGCCTCGTGGACACCAGGATATATTATGACATTAAGTGTAGAATACAGCCCTGTCACGCAGTCTCAATCCTAGACGGAACTCCATAAAATCATGAGTATCATTCTAATCGCCATGATCATAATCATTATCGCATTGTAACACTGCTGGCTTCTGGGGCCAGTAAGGTGGAGTAGAAAATGGGACCAAAAATGTGAACACAAAGGTAACCTCACAAGTGCAATGATCCTAAAAAACAAAAAACAACAAATAAACAAACAAACCAAAATCTGCAATTATGCATAAGCTGTTGTACATGGCATAAGACAAAGATCCAAAACAATCTTGACAGATGCCATGAGCCACAATTCTTCATTTATGGTTTCCCTCTGAAGTGGGCGTCTCTGCGCTCACAATAAATTCTGTATGCAGTGATATCAAAACGATCATGACATAATCCATATGTCTGAACATAAGCCAGGTCTTGAGGTCCTACCTAGCATGGGGATCATACGTCTATCTCCTTGTCTCCATCTGTCACTGAAAGAGCTTATTTAGTAGTGAAATGTATATCTCCATCTGCAACGTCCCGAGAAATTAATGGAAATGGACACAAAAAAAATCACATCTGGTTCCCCAATACAAATGGACTGCACCAACAGCCCACATGACTACACTATAGAAACCCACCCTCGGACAACACAGCAAACAGCTTCCATCAGCTCCCCAACACAATTCTTCATCCCCATCATTCTATCATCCTAATTCCCTCACTCTATCGTCAACACCTGAGCAATCACCTGGTTTAGATGATGTTTTATTTATTCAGGACAGTAATCTTTGAACATGGACAATGTCAGTTAACAAGGAACAAAGCACAGTTTATTCATTACTTTATACGACATAACATCAGTGAATAGGGAACAAAGCACAAGTAATATTTCATATGGCACAATATCAGTGACTATAAAACAAAACGTAGCTGATCTGTTCCAAACTGTCATTTTACATGGCACAAAATCAAAAAACACACAGAAGAAAACACAGCTGACCTGTTTCTCAGTGAGGATGACAATACCCAGCAGCTGATCTTCAAGACCCTTCATGGTGACAGTGAAGTCGATGATGGAGGTGCGGGCGGACACCTCAGGGGTGTATGCGGGGTTACCCAGCTTGGTGGTGATGTACAAACGGAACCCTGACATCACGTCACACTCCTTGTCACCCACTTTCACCTGTTTACACAGACACATAAACATGCCGTCACATCACGACGATGGTTTGCAAGAAACTGCTTTCTTTCATCTCAAAGAATGTCATTCGGAGAATGAAGTTAGCCACTATTTATCCTAAAGATTTTGTTGAGTTTGTCTGAGTCTGTTCAAGAGGAATTCAACATGCTTGCACAATTCCATATACGCTCTGTCCAAATCTATGAATGATGATCAGGCAGACTCCTTGAGCCGGCAAAACACTACGCGCCGACAAGATCTTGAAATGGAGGTGGGCAGGTCAGGACGAAGACATATGAAAGACTAAGCTGATACCATCAGAATGACTTGAAGCAAAAAGAATTAGTGTCTGAGGGATATTTTTCCAATCTGAGTTCGACCTTGACTGCCCAGTATCTGAGGGAAATAGAGATTTTTCCAATCTGAGTTTGACCTTCACTGGCCAGTATTTGAGGAAAAGGGAAGAGATTTTTCCAATCTGAGTTTGACCTTCACTGGCCATTTTCTGAGGAAAATAGAGATTTTTCCAATCTGAGTTTGACCTTCACTGGCCATTTTCTGAGGAAAATAGAGATTTTTCCAATCTGAGTTTGACCTTCACTGGCCATTTTCTGAGGAAAATAGAGATTTTTCCAATCTGAGTTTGACCTTGACTGGCCAGTATTTGAGGAAAAGGGAAGAGATTTTTCCAATCTGAGTTTGACCTTCACTGGCCGGTATCTGAGGAAAATAGAGATTTTTCCTATCTGAGTTTGACCTTCACTGGCCAGTATCTGAGGAAAATAGAGATTTTTCCAATCTGAGTTTGACCTTCACTGGCCAGTATCTGAGGAAAATAGAGATTTTTCCTATCTGAGTTTGACCTTCACTGGCCATTTTCTGAGGAAAATAGAGATTTTTCCAATCTGAGTTTGACCTTCACTGGCCAGTATCTGAGGAAAATAGAGATTTTTCCAATCTGAGTTTGACCTTCACTGGCCATTTTCTGAGGAAAATAGAGATTTTTCCAATCTGAGTTTGACCTTCACTGGCCAGTATCTGAGGAAAATAGAGATTTTTCCTATCTGAGTTTGACCTTCACTGGCCATTTTCTGAGGAAAATAGAGATTTTTCCAATCTGAGTTTGACCTTCACTGGCCGGTATCTGAGGAAAATAGAGATTTTTCCAATCTGAGTTTGACCTTCACTGGCCATTTTCTGAGGAAAATAGAGATTTTTCCAATCTGAGTTTGACCTTCACTGGCCGGTATCTGAGGAAAATAGAGATTTTTCCAATCTGAGTTTGACCTTCACTGGCCAGTATCTGAGGAAAATAGAGATTTTTCCAATCTGAGTTTGACCTTCACTGGCCAGTATCTGAGGAAAATAGAGATTTTTCCTATCTGAGTTTGACCTTCACTGGCCATTTTCTGAGGAAAATAGAGATTTTTCCAATCTGAGTTTGACCTTCACTGGCCAGTATCTGAGGAAAATAGAGATTTTTCCAATCTGAGTTTGACCTTCACTGGCCATTTTCTGAGGAAAATAGAGATTTTTCCAATCTGAGTTTGACCTTCACTGGCCAGTATCTGAGGAAAATAGAGATTTTTCCTATCTGAGTTTGACCTTCACTGGCCATTTTCTGAGGAAAATAGAGATTTTTCCAATCTGAGTTTGACATTCACTGGCCAGTATCTGAGGAAAATAGAGATTTTTCCAATCTGAGTTTGACCTTCACTGGCCATTTTCTGAGGAAAATAGAGATTTTTCCAATCTGAGTTTGACCTTCACTGGCCAGTATCTGAGGAAAATAGAGATTTTTCCAATCTGAGTTTGACCTTCACTGGCCAGTATCTGAGGAAAATAGAGATTTTTCCAATCTGAGTTTGACCTTCACTGGCCAGTATCTGAGGAAAATAGAGATTTTTCCAATCTGAGTTTGACCTTCACTGGCCATTTTCTGAGGAAAATAGAGATTTTTCCAATCTGAGTTTGACCTTCACTGGCCATTTTCTGAGGAAAACAGAGATTTTTCCAATCTGAGTTTGACCTTCACTGGCCAGTATCTGAGGAAAATAGAGATTTTTCCAATCTGAGTTTGACCTTCACTGGCCGGTATCTGAGGAAAATAGAGATTTTTCCAATCTGAGTTTGACCTTCACTGGCCATTTTCTGAGGAAAATAGAGATTTTTCCTATCTGAGTTTGACCTTCACTGGCCATTTTCTGAGGAAAATAGAGATTTTTCCAATCTGAGTTTGACCTTCACTGGCCAGTATCTGAGGAAAATAGAGATTTTTCCAATCTGAGTTTGACCTTCACTGGCCATTTTCTGAGGAAAATAGAGATTTTTCCTATCTGAGTTTGACCTTCACTGGCCATTTTCTGAGGAAAATAGAGATTTTTCCAATCTGAGTTTGACCTTCACTGGCCAGTATCTGAGGAAAATAGAGATTTTTCCAATCTGAGTTTGACCTTCACTGGACGGTGTCTGAGGGAAAAAACATCTCCAAAATGAACATATCTGCAGATCTGCTAGTGCATGAATCTGTTTCAAGTTCCTATGCATAATAAACATGTATGCACAGTAAAGATTCCTTAAACCATGTCAGTATCTGCTTTTAGAAATAAGAAACATCCACACCGTACATCCATCGAAGATGGAATAAGCAGACTGTGCAGAAACTTAATGCCTACACAGTGCAAATCAAACAACGTATATATACACATCCAAGAGAACACTGCTAAGAAAAAAAAGTGAAGAAAGTAAAAGAAAAAAAAATGCCCATGGTTATGCATACCTTGAAAGTGGAGCCAGACTTGATGAAGTTCTTCTCCAGCACGTTGTCCAGAGCAGGGTCAAGCTCCTCACCGACGTCCTCAATCAGTAGGGGTCGTCCCAGCGACAGGGCGTCCTCCAGGTGACTTCGGAAATACTTGTGATTCAGAGAGGTGATCTGGACAACAGTCATCAATGTACACACCTCAGTCAGTACAGGTGTAGCTTGATAATTCACTTCAGACAGAATAACGCTACAATGTAAAATGTCCTATATCCCTGAGGATGTAGGGAAATGAGGTGACAAGAGATTTCAACTTTTCTCAGGGCACCATG